>JBAGKO010000013.1:24010604-24041481 GCA_037177275.1 Acacia concinna
CACGTGGCGGTAGGTTTCTATAGGAAGCCCAGCGCAGACACACAATATCGTCCTCGCAGAGAAGAAACCGAAATCACAAACACAATTTTAATCAAACTCCCACTTAGGGTTCCAAAATAGAATCATTCCCACCATAACTCATACCTTCAGATGGCGAGCACGAAGCTCTTGGATCCTCCTTCAGGTGGCAATAGTCATGCCGATAGCTGCTTCTCTTCTTCTGCTGCCGCAGGCGACGCCGTGACGATGGTTCTCTTCCCCTCACTTCAGCGATGACCAACTCCGACGACAGGCAGATGGTGAAAAGCAAATAATAGTCGAGCCCTACATTTGTTTACCTCTCCTATTTGAATTTTCACTGAGGGCACAATGGTCTTTTTCTACATTGAAAAAATCCTAGATTCCTCTAGCCACATTGATCTGGGATTTGTCTATTTCACCCCACCAAAATGTCATTTATATATTTTGGTTGTCTTTTTCTGGGATTTTCCCTAAAAAAAACCACTTAAACTTTAAATTTTCGAATAAGTGATTATATACTAAAATGAGTTGCCAATTTTTACACTCAGTTTTTTATAGGCCCGAGGCATTCACCCCTTTGCACCATATACTTATCGAAGGAACTTTAGTATTGGACATGAGACCATTTTCATACACACCGAAAATAAACCTAGCTAAATACCAACTGCGTTAGGCCTTGTTCTCAACCTTTCATGAATGGAGTTCACCTTTTCTGTCATATGTACTTCCCTAGTTTTATTAATAGGGTAATTCCACCATATTTTACATAAATCAAGAAAAACTTTAAATTTTATTAACTATTCTATAAAATTCAACAATTTTTCAACTTTATCTTTTTTTCAATATACATTATATGTCGCAAAAATAAAGTTAGTAAAATAATAAATAAAGGGTAAAGTTGTATATTCATATAAAAAATGTTTCTTATTACCTGATAAATAGGATAATTTTTTTTTATCCTTGCCTTGTAAATATGACTAAAGAGTTGTGGTGGTGGTGACTAGGGTGCTCTCCTGTTAGGTTCCTAACCACCGAGAAGAACCTCCGTAAAAAAATATTATACTCTCAAAATATCATACTTTATTGCTTTGTCCTACCCTAAAATTGGGAAATAAATCTAAATATCTAGATATAATCAAATTATCCAAGAAAATAATGGAATAATAATAAATCAAAATATCTAAGTAAACTATGAATATCCTTAAAAAATGATATAATTGTTATGAATATAATATTTGTGTAGATGTCCATATCTCATATTATCTCTCATATTTTTAGTATCTTATAATTATCTCTTATTGTCATTAAATCTATCGATATTGATTCTATTGAAATTGTATAGTTATGCCTATAAATAGAAGGTGTGTATTATGTACTTGAGACACCTTCATAGTTAATATGCATTAAGCCAACAAATCATCTAAATGTTTCTCTCTTACAAATGGTTTTTGTCAGGAACCTAATATTTCCCATTTAATAAATTTTTTTAGGTTTGTAGTATATGTGCCACTAAGTACGGAGAGGGGGTGTCTCCACTTAATCTTCTCTCCATTTCCTCTCCATTTAATATTTAGCCTTTAGATCGTGTTTTAATGGATTAAATTTAATGCTTTGTATAAAATAATATTATAATATTAAATAAAATACAAATATACAATTATGATGTTATTACATAACATTATATCTCATATATTAAATCATGATTCAATGGTTGAGATATTAAGTGGAGAGGAAGTGGAGAGAGAAGTAAGTGGAGAAGCCCTTCTCCCCACTAGTACCACTACAATAGACCAAAATGAGTCCTCAAAGAAATATGAGAATATATATTGGATATGAATCTCTTTTGATAATAAGAATATCTAAAACAATCCATAGGAGATTTATTTAAGACTTAGCTTGCTGATAGTAATTTCGATAAATCATTTTTCACAACATTAGGGGGGAAACATAAGCAGTTGGGTAAAAGAGATTAATTGAAATGAATTATCATTGGCTCATCTTGATCCTCATACGAAACAATATGAACTGGAAGCTTAGAAGATAATTCATTTATAGAGCTAAGCTAATCAAATGCCAAAACAAATGACCCAAAGAAAGTGACAAAGTCACATGTCCAAATTGCTTATGCTCATATCAGAATTGACGTCCTTGAAGGACAAACTATTGTAAATGAATATAAAGCACGCTTGAAGTGTGGAAGGCACATCGATTCTAAAGATAAAAATCCTCAAAACTTGAAAGAGAAAAAGAGCTAAGAATATATATGGTTAGTAGAGGATAATCAAGAAAAGTTAGTAGCTCCAGAAGATCCATCTCCTAAAGAGTTATTAGCTTCATAAGAGCCATCTCATAAAGAGTTATCATCCCTAAAAGAGATATCTCTAGAAGATAATGTAGTAGTTCCAGAAGAGGCACATATACATAAAATGTGTGAAAAAAAATGAGATATCAATCAATTATGTTATGAATGAAACACGATGAGGCGAAATGAAGTCAACGTTGATGACATATTTACTTATAATAAAAGATATGTTGTAATGAATGATAATAAGGATCATGAGCCAAATTCTATTAGCGAATGCCAATGAAGGAAAGATTGACCCTATGGAAAGGTGCCAGAAGCGCATGTCCCTAAAGGACTCAAGATGCTAGAAGTACATGTCCCTAAAGGACTGTAGATGTTGGAAAGCATCTAATTCAAATTCTCTGGAACCATACTTAATTAAGTTAAATAAGTCCCTGTATGACCTGAAGCAATCAAGGCGCATGTGGGATAATCATCTCAATAAATATTTATTGAAAGAAGGATACAAAAATGAACTAATATGCACATGCATCTTTATGGAAAAAAATATGTAAGTGAGTTTACTATAACTGTTGTTTATGTTGATATCATCAACATCATTGGAATTCTTGAAGAGATTATAAAGACAATTTATTATTTGAAGAAAGAATTTTAAATGAAGGACTTGGGAAGAATAAAATTTTGTCTTAGTTACAGATTGAGTACTTGAAAATGTGGGATATTTGTATATCATGAAGCTTACACAAAAAAAGTCCTTGTGTGTGTGTGTATTTTTTTACATTGATAAGTCATATTCATTGTGTATACCAGTGGTTGTAAAGTCTTTGCAAGCGGATAAATATCTATTTAGACTTGAGGTAATTAGTAAAGAAAGTAATAAAGAACTCCTTAGTCAAGAATTACCACTAAATCACATGCTAGCTACTTGTAGGTTATCTTTTGGTAAAGTGTTCCCAACAATCCTATATGAGGATAGTATTGCATGTATTGCCCAACTAAAGGAATGGTGCATCAAGGAAGATTGAACTAAGCATATTTCACCAAAATTTCTCTACACTCACAACCTTCAAAAAGATAGTGAGATAGATATTCAGCATATCCGTTCTAGTGAGAATCCAGTATATTTATTCACAAATCTCTTCTAGGCGTAATATTTGAAGCTTGTTCATGACATTGGTCTCCACAGGCTTAAGATTTCTACTAATGTTGTCAAGAGAGGGAATTGACACATGTTATACTCTTTTTCCCTTATTTAGGTTTTATCCCAGTGGGCTTTCCTAGGAAGGTTTATAATAAGGCAGTATTGGAAATTGTATCAATGAATGATGTACTATTTTATGTGGCTAGATTTTTATCTCATTAGGTTTTCTTTAGCTAAAGTTTTTAATGAGACACATTCATATATAATAGACATCCAATTAGGAGTGTTATGAATCTAATATGTGTGCACATGTCCACATTTCCCATTATCTCTAATATCTTCAGTATCTCATAGTTATCTCTTATTGTCATCAAACTTATAGATATCAATTCTATTGAGATTGTATAGTTATACCTATACATATGAGGCATATATCATGAACTTGAGACACCTTCATAGTTAATGAAGTAGTTCTATATTGCTCTCATATTCTCTTTCTCTCCTTTTTATTTATAACAACAACAACAAGAAGCCCAGTATTAATACAAGGCTTATTGTTGTTGTATAGATAATTATTCAATATTAAATACACATTTCCAAATAGATTTTTTTGTGGAAAAAATAAAAAAATATCACTTAATTGAAATTCAAAATCCCAAATCATTTATTATATACTAAAATGAGTTGTTGATTGCTATACACTTACTCCTCTAATCCTATATATAAGGCACTTCTAACAGTTTTCATAAAAACTAAGAAAAACCTCAAACTTCATTATAGTAAATGAGAATAAAGTCAATACAAAAATAAATTAATGGTGAAACTGTATATTCATATGAATGTTTTCTTAAGACCAATTTTTTTCTTTTCCCTCTGCCTTATATATAGGATCATAGGAGTATTTCTAATATGTGATTTTGAAATTTAAGTGGTATTTTTATGTCTATTTACTTAGATTTTTCTTCTGTGAAATTTGAATTTTTAACCTTGCCAAATGAATATTTCATGAATGGAAATCAACTTTTCTTTTTCAAACTCCTCTACTTCTACCATATTTTACATAGACAAAAAAAAAACTTTAAACTTTACTAGTTCATCCATAAGATTTAACAACTTTCTAATTTTGCCTATTTTTAATATGCGTTATATGTCTGTGAAATAATAAATAAAGGGTAACATTCTATATTCATATGAGATTTTTTTTCCTTTTTCCCTTATTTATAAGACTTAAAATTTTCTTCTCTTTGCTTTATAAATAAGACCAAATGAGTTTTGGTAATAGTGACTAATAGATTGAGCAAAGAGTTTGGAGCTAAAGTTTGCGCACATCCATGGGAAAATTTTGTATTTGTATGAATGTATTTAGAATATGTTGTATATTCCATGTATCAGCTAGTCTATATAAACAAGAAGGTTGAAGCGTATAACTAATGTACGAGAATGAAAAAGATGCGTAAACATATTTACAGGATATTTCCTAATTAAACCTAATCAATCTTATTTATGTACAATATATTTCTTAATACTCCCTTCAAGTTGGATCATAGATATTTATCATGCCTAACTTGTTATATAAATACTCAATGTAGGTACCACTCAGGGCTTTTGTTAAAAGATCTCCCAACTAGTCATTGGATCACACATGCCCTATAAAAATGAAAGTTTCCATTATCTTACCTCTGATGAAATGGCAGTCAATCTCAATATGCTTTGTACGTTTATGAAACACAGAGTTAGATGTTATATGAAGAGTCGCCTTATTTTCACACCACAACTTCACAGGTAATATTGCTGTTATACAAATCTCTTTCATAAGTTGGAAGAGCCATACAATTTCTTGTACAAATTGAGACATGGCTTTGTATTTTGCCTTTGCATTGGATTTTGATACCATATCTTGCTTCTTGCTCATCTAGGAGGTTAAATTTCCTCTAAAAAATACACAGTATCCCGTGGTCGATCTCCATGTTACCTTAGAGCCTGCATGGTCTGCATCATAGAAACATTTAACATTGGTGTGTCTATGATTTATGTAAAGTATAACTCGACTTGGAGATCCTTTTAAATAATGTAAAATATATTCTAATGCTTTCCACTGAGCAACTGTAGGAGCATTCATGAATTGACTTAAGACACCCACAGTGAAGGTTACATCAGGGTGAGTTAGTGTGAGATAATTTAATTTCATTATCAATCTCCGATATCTCTTAGGATGTTCAAATGGTTTAATCTTCTCTGGATCAATCTTCTTCTTCATATCATCGAGGAGTCATCAAATTGTATATGTTCATCAATATCCAAAAATAGATTCGGTATAATAGGAATAGTACTTGGTGCCGCTCTAAGTTTGCCAGTTTCACTCAAAAGATAAAGGACATACTTTTTTTGAGTCAGAAAATTCCTTTCTTGCTTCGCATAACTTCAATCCCAAGAAAGTAAAAAATGGTCCCAAGTATTTTGTCTAAAATTGAAAATTAAGAAAGACCTTAAGTTTTGAGATCCGAAAAGTATTACTACATGTGATAGTAATATCGTCAACATTTACTACCAAAAAGGTCATGTTTGCATATGATCATTGATAAAATATAGAAGGGTCACACATACTTTGAAGCAACCCAAATTTCTTAACAACTGAAGAAAATTTGCCAAATCAAGTATGAGGACTCTGCTTTAAGCCATATAATGATTTCCAAACATAATGCACCTTCGCTTTCTCTTTCTCAGCAACAAACTCATGTGGTTGCTGCATATAAACATCTTCAAGAAGATCTCCATTTAAAAAATCATTCTTAACATCAAGTTGATGAAAATCCCAATTATAAGTAACTACTAGAGAAATATAAAGGTGAACAGATGTCAACTTGGCAACAAGAGAAAATGTCTCAAAGTAGTCAACACCATAGGTCTGAGCGTATCCTTTAGCAACTAACCGAGCCTTTAATCATTCTAAGGACCCATAAGCTTTAGTCTTAATAGTGAACACCTATTTACACCTAATAGCTTGCTTCCCAAAGGTAGATCAATAAGGGTCCAGGTACCGGCCTTTTTAAGGGTTAACATATCATTGCAGAAGGCAATGTATACATTTACCTTTGTGAAGGGTAATGGGTAAGTCATCAAGGGAAACATAAGGCTTATATTGATCAGGCATTGAAGAGTCAATGGTAAATGAAACGGGCACTATATCTGATGATGTTGAAGAATTAGAAGAGGTATGAGAACTAGTAACCAGATCACTTCCTTTCAAATCTAAAACTAGAATAGGTGCTTGCATTGGTGTGACAGGATCAGGATAAAACAAAATGTCATCAATATCAAGACTAATGTCAGTAGACACTAAGGGCTCTAAAGACAACAAGAACAAAGTGGACTCATGAAAAGTTACAGTAGTAGACATAAAATACTGTTAAAGATAAAGGGAATAACAACAATATCCTTTTTGAACATGGGAATAACCAAAAAATACATACTTTAAGGACTTGAGATCAAGTTAGCTAAGACCTAGATAAATATCTTGAACAAAAGAGACGCATCCAAAAATTTTGGGAGCAACAGGAAACAAATTTTTGGTAGGAAACAAGACCGTAATAAGTTTATTGCCTAAAGGATAGAGGACATCATACTATTGATAAGAAAACAAGCAGTAGATATAGCCTTAGCCTAAAATTATTTTGGAACTTGCATTTGAAACATTAAAGCCTGAATAACTTCTAATAAGTGCCGGTTCTTTTTTCAGTAATACCATTTTGTGCAGGTGTGTATAGACAAGATGATTGATGAAGCATGCCATGTTGTTGCATGTATTTAGTAAATTGGATAGAAAAATATTATTCGACATTGTCACTCTGGAGAATTTTGATAGGAGTATCAAATTGAATTTTAATTTCAGCACAAAAATAGAAAAAATGAGTAAATAACTCAGAACATTGCTTCATAAAATAAAGTCATGTAGTTCAGGAATAATCATCCACAAAGGTAACAAAAAATTGAAAATCAATTTGTGACACAACAAAACAAGGACCCCCAAATATCATAATAGACTAATTCAAAGGGGGACACAACCAGTTTATTGACTTGTGGAGGCAAGAAAACACAATGATGCTTAGCAAATTGATAAGACTCAGAATATAAAGTAGACACAAAAGAAAACTAAGGATACATTCTCTTTAAAGACACTAATGAAATATGACCCAAACGACAATAGACTTCAAAGGGAGATGAACTACTAATACAAGTAACTAAATGTGGCACTCGATATATAAGGAAGTAATGGCTGCCAAACTCATAGCCTCTACCAATAATCTTCTTTGTCGAAAGATCTTGTATCAAGCAATGGTCAGGGAAAAAATGAGACAACACATTTTAAGTTTTGAGTAAGTTTACTTGGAGACAAAAGGCTGAAGGTGAGGTTAGGGACATTTAGAATAGGCAATAATGAAAGTGATGGAGTTAGTTTAATACTATCCGATCCAACAACACAGGTAGGAAAACCATTAGCTATAAATATAGAGGAGGAATTGACATAAGGTGATGTAAAGAAAATAAATGATGGTTACCTATTTATATGGTCAGTAGCACCAGAATCTATGATCCACTTTGTGGAAGAGGTAGCAAGACAAGTGTTGTTGTTACCTGTAGCAACTGTATTAGATGAACTTGATTGCTCCTAGTACTAGGACCAAATTGGTTGAGAGGTTCAGGAGTCTGAGCAACATGAGCAAAGCTACCATGTTATTGATCATGCAGATTTTTATTCTACAATCTATGACAATTGTATTTGATATGGCCAAATTCCTCATAATAGTTATAGATGATACTAGCAAAACTTGTTGTAGAAGAGCCATGTGCTAGTTTAGGATTGTACTACTTAGGATTCTCAAATTGGCCACAACTTGCTAGGGCACTTGTATTAGGAGTGACCATTGATGAGTTCAAACTGTCAGCATAGAGTACATGCGTAAAACCATTGTCAAGAGAGGGTAACTCAAAACTAGAAAAAATTTGAGAGCAGTCTATCTCCTAGGAGGGATCACGAGTCTCAAGAAAACAAATTATGGCATGAATTTCCATATTAGTAGTCCAAGTCTAGAGATATGCATTAAGAGGCATCAATACCTTCATCTGTTCATATAAGCACTTAAAGTCATAAAATAAATCCTTAAGAGGATGACCCTTTTGTTCAACTCGATAAATTCCCCTGTAAACTTCATGAATAAGAGTAACATTTTCCTTGCCAGCAAACATAAATTCAAGAGAAGACAATATTTCCTTAGCAGTATTACAATGATTAACATATGTCAAAACACAAGGCTCAATAGAGTTATGAATTTGAAAGAAGATCCGAGTGTCAGCTCGTTTCCATTTTTTTGTAGTTTCATCATCTCCAAAAGGTGGATCTTGTGTTAGATGAGTTTCTTTCTCAATACCCAACAAATATACATGAACAGTCTTATTCCAGTTATGATAGTTTGTCCAATTCAACTTAGAATCTATAATTTTGCAGACATAGAAAAAGTCTCATAACCAATATTTGTCTTAGATTCAGCTATATGAGACAATGATTAACAAACCCAAGAGTAATAAGAAATTCCCAAAGAGAGTAAAAACTCATGAAGTAGAAACCAAACATTTTTCAAAAATTCTGAAATTCAATCAAGCAAGATCCCCAACCAACCAAAGTATTTTGAACCAAAAAGAACACTATAAATTTAAAAAACAGTACCAAATAGGATCAAATAGAACCCAAAAAGAACATAAACACCAAAATTAACCAAAAAAATCTAAACGATAGAATCTAAATGTGAAACTTTAGGGTATATTGTGTTTGTTCTAAGGAGGATAACTATATGACGACAAAACTCCTTGGGATGCGCTCTCACGTGCCGATAGAATATTCTAGCCGCTGCAGCATGTCACCTCCACACGCTGGCAAGGAGACGATGGATAACCTTGAAATTTTTGGGGAACGTCGATCTAAGGGAGAGAAGACCTATAGTATCACTTGTGTAACCAAATTCAACATTGAATGACGAGATCTAAAAACACTCTCTTCCTCTCTTTATCACACATAGAATGGGAAGAAATTATTACTCTAAAATTATTTTAACCTGGCTCTGATACCATGTATGAATGTATTCACAATATATTGTATATTCCATGTATGAACTAGTCTATATATACAAGAAGGTTGACGCTTAAAATTAATTTACGAGAATGAAAAAGACGCGTAAACTTAATTACAGGATATTTCCTAACCTAATCAATCCTATCTATTTACAATATATTTCCTAATGGTATTGATATATGCCCCTCAATAATCAACAAAGGTCAATCCAATTGGTAAAGGGGTTGATTCAAAACCATAAGGTTGTAGATTCAAATTCCACTGATGTGAGGACATTATTGGTAGGTAGTTTATAAGTACTTCTGTAAGGAATCTTTGAGTTCAAGGGTATAACCTAACCCTAGAAGGTAATCTTTTATTCCCCACTCATCTAGTGGGTTGACTCTGACGTGACTCATTAAGGTTTGATAACCTTCCAAAGGAGGTATTAGAGCTAGTCACTTCTTTCTCCTTAAAGGACAAATTGTTTAACTGAAAAATAAAAAGGAAAACTATCATCAATCCAATCATTAGAGAAAAAAAGGATCACTTCATTTTTGCTACTTTTGTTTACACTTTGACTCTCCAATCTCTAATTATGTCATCTTCTTGTCCATGATACGAGTACACAGCAGCTAAGGAGGACATGAATAAGCACAACATTAGTCCTCTAAGGAAGGGTGACGCCAAATGGTATTGTATAATAGGATAAATAAACATAATATGCTTCCTGTAAGGAAGGGGTAGAGCCAAATACGAGCATAGAAGGGGCACATTAAGTGGTACCATATACTAGTGGGGGTTGTAGAAGGAGTAGGAAAGTCCATAGTCATACTTTATTTAGCGGTTAACTTGAAGGGAAAATACATAAGAAAAACTAGAGACCACATGATATAGACCTAGCTTAGGTTGACACTTGCGATGCTTTGTGTTGATTGCAAAGTATGCGGGATATATGAGATGTGTAGTATTTTGAACAAAGGTTGTGCAGCTGTTGGTTTAGCCCAGAAGAATTGAGATACAACCATACAGGTGTATTGATCTTTGGCCCTTCTTTTACCTAGTAAAAAGAAGATGAATCGTAGTTTGAGACTTTATTTTTTTTCTTTATTGTGCTAAGGGTATTATGGTATTTTTATATTGTATTAGGCAGCAGTTAGATGAATTTAACAGTAGTGTCATTTTTGCACTCTTTTTGAAACTTTATAGTTACTTTTGCATCTAAAAAAGTTTATTGTGTTGGGTGCATTTTCGGAATAAGTTAATAGGTATTTTTGCACCTTAACCCTCAAAGGAAAAACCATCATTAAGCCAATCATTTGAGTACAAAGTATCACTTCTTTTTTTGTCATTTTTGTCTATGATTTGACTCTCTAATCTATAATCATAAAGTCGTTTTTCCCATGATACGAGTATGCAACAATTGAACAAGATATGGATAAACACAATAATAGCTAAGGAGTGGTGCCAAATGTAAAGTAGGTGGTGGAACTTGGTGCAATTGTGGTGGCAAAGGAGTCTAACTAAGTATTGACAAACACTGGTGTGTGAAGGAGAATAGAGAGGAAGGTTCGTGGCAAACTAAATGTTACAGAATACTCGTGAGTGAAAGAGAAGATAGACGAATGTCCATCAATCCATACTTGATTCGGTGATTAATTTGGAGGGGAATTACATGAGAAAAACTAGAAACAATTTTGATATGCTTTTTAAACTACAAGAGGTATGAAGGTCCTAAAGCAAACAATTTTGAAAGTGAAATGCTGGAATGTTATAGGTGAAGTTATAAATAGTATGTTATAAGCATTATTAGAATGAGCTAGGTATTTTTTGTGTGGTATTAGAAAGAGGTGGTATCAGAGTTAGGTTTAGGTCAATGTGTTGAAGAGTTTACCACCTTACAGGGGTCTAATACCTCTCTCAGCATATTTTAAAATTGTCAGGGGTAATAGTTCCCTAAAGCGTACACAATTGAGAAAATGGATGGGTAATATCTAAATGTTCTCATGAATTAACAAACTAAATGGAGAGTATGGTTCGAGTCAATATGCCATGAGGTAAGCTTGATGTGGAGATAAATAGGTTCAATTATTTGGCAATGACTGGGAAATATTTAAAGGGCAAACAAATAGGGCTAGGCACGACCACTATCATATATAGACAATACTCATTCTTCCCTAAATGACAAATTGGTATACTTACAAAATAAAAAAGACAACTATTATCAATCCAATCATTGGAGCATGATGTATCACTTTTTTGCCATTTTTGTTTATGCTTTGTCTCTCTAATATCTAATTTTAGCATCATCTTGCCTATAATATGAGTACGAGGTAGTTAAAGAGTACATAAATAAACACAACATCAGTTCTCTAAGGAAGGGGTGACGCCAAATGTAAGTACAAATGAGGTGGTGGAACTAGGTATGATTATGGTTGCAAAAAGGGCAGACTAAGTGGTGCTAAATACTAGTGGGTGATGGAAAAGGCGTATGAGGGTCTGTAGGGTCATACTTAATTTAGCGATCAACTTGGAAGGCAAATACATGAAAACAAAAAATCTAAAGACAACTTTGATATATTTTTAAAAACATAAGGTGTAAGAAGGCCTTAAAGCGAGCAATTTTGAAGGCTATATGCTAAAATGTTTTAGATGATGTTAGAAATAGGTTGTTATAAGCATTATTAGAGCAAGCTAGGTCTTAATTGGGCGGTATAACAACTAGGATGACATATGTGGTATCAGAGCTTTGTCCAAGTAAATGATTCAAAGAGGTTGATGCATTAATAGGGTATGATACCCCTCTTGGTGTGTTTGGAAATTGTGAGGGGTAATAGGGAATTAAAATGAACACCGGCACGGTATAACTAGAATTAGAAACAAAATGTTCTCATAAATTATGAAACTAGATGGTAACAAATTCAAGTTGGAGTTAATATGGCATGAGGCCAGCTTGATGCTGCATATCAATGAGTTCAATGTTAGGGTTTGGTCGTGTAAGGCAAACACATAGTGCTAGAAACGACAATCATGAGATATAGACAAAGGTGATATTAGAGCTAGGTCACTTCTTCCTTTATAAACAACAAATTGTTCTACCCGCAAACAATGAAAAACATAATCAATGCAAAGAACAAAATGTATCTCTTCTATTTGGACACTTTAGTATACGCTTTGACTCTTTAATCTCTAATAATAGATTCCTCTTGCATATGATAGAGTATGCGGAAACTCAAGAGGATATGGGTAAGAATGGGGATAAAGAAATGGATAAGGCCTGTACGGAAGAGACGGCGTTAAATGTAGGTGTTGAGGAGGTGTTGGAACTCGTTACAATAGTAGTAAAAGAGGTAGACTAAATGCTTCCAAAAATAGGTGGGTGGTGGAGAAGGTTGAGGAGTATACGTGGAGCAATACTTGATTTGGCGATAAACTTAGATGGAAAATACATTGAAAAAACTAGAGACTTGTTGTGGACGCTTTTTAAAACCATAAGGTGTAAGAAGGCCCTACAACAAATAATTTTGAAAGTGAAATGCTGAAATGTATTAGGTATGGTTAGAAATATGATGTTATAAGCATTATAAAAGCGACCTAGGTCTATTCTGCTGACACTAGTGAGATATTTTTTTTTTGCCAAGGTTATCTTTCTAATTGTCATTTTCTATACCCAATTTCTTCATTGTGATTCTTAAGTTGTCATTTTCTATACCTAAGTAATCAACAACACCACATAGGTGACGATATTGACTACTTATATTGAATGACAACTTAAGAATTGCAATTATCAATTTGAGTATCTATATTAATAACATAAACTCATCAAATGTTAACAACAATATAGGTCATATGTTAAAACCACCCTTGTCAAGTGACATTGACTACTAGGTATAGAGAATGATAACTTAAAAATCACAATTAACAACTTTATTATCCTTATGGGCAACTAGAGCTCCTCAAATGTTAACAACTTTGTTGGTCATATTTTGAAACCACTTGTATCAAGCGATATTGACTACTAAAGTATAGAGAATGCCAACTTAAGAATCATAATTAACAACTTGGGTATCCATATTTAAATTTTGAGCTCCTCAAATATCAACAACTTTGCAAGTCATTTTTTGAAGGCAATGTTGAGTACTGAAGTATAACGAATGACAACTTAGAAACCACAATTAATAACTTGGGTATAGAGAATGACAGTATTAAAAAAAAACCATGGCAAAAAAATTCATGCAAGTGCTACAGGTGGCTTGGGATCTTGCCCCTTGTTTTTTGAAAAAAATTGTGAGAGGCGTTTTGGTAAAAACGAAGACTTCACAATCCATATTCTTACTTGAAATTGAATACTTGATTACCTATTTATCATTTTGCTAATTTACATGACAATGTACTATTAATCCAAACGGTATTTTTTTGTCATTTCCATTTAATATATTGAACATCTAATAATTATATATATTATATGTGTATATATATTGGTAATTTGGAAATATTAGCATTGTGCTTTACTAACTTGTGTGGGTTAACCCAAACTAATTTATTTATTTGTAATTTAATATAATCCTTTTTATATAGCTATTACTCTTTTACAGCTTCTATATGAGTAATTTTTTAATAATTTAATTAAACAATATTATTTAATTATAATTGTCAACCTTAGTTAACAATTTAATGACAAATCGTTTTAGAGACATTTAAGTATTGGTGCTCTTGCGTTACTGGCGGAAATTCATATATCTGTGATGCCTCATATGAAGTCAGTTGTAACCTTATAGGTGTGTTACTTGTATATACTTTTTTATTTTTTATTTTACTCACTCATATTTTAGCAAGAGCATACCACGTTAACAGAGAGAGTGAATTTCATAAAGACTTTGGAATTCTTTAAATTTAAATCAATATGTTTTTCCCCCTTGAGTTCCAACACCTATAATGAATCACAATGTAAAAACACAATCCAAATAAATTAGAACCAAATTGGGAATATAGAAATAGAAATTATAATAAAATCTTCAAGAAATGTTATTTTTTATTAATGATTAATGGATACAAACTAAATCCTCTAGCATTTATTATGTATTTTGGCGCCCTGGCGCGCGCGCACACAATTTTAAATTATGATAACTCCTTGATTTCTGGAGATAACAAAATTGATTTATGAAGGGATGTAAAAACAAAACGGCCTTATCCTTGGGAAGAAAGAAAAAATTTTCCCCAATTTTGGATCAAAATAATATAAAAGTATATTGAGCCATTCAAATAAAATATAAGTTAAAGTATCATTTTAGTCTCGCTGTTTGATATGAGGAATTCCGAAGGAAAAAAAGGGAATTTTTTTTATAAATTGAATTTTTTAAAATTAAAAAAGTGGAGTTAGAAATTTTTAATTAATTTTTCGTATTCTTTATTTTACATCTTAACTTTAGTAAAATTTTATGAACCCCTTTTGTAATTTTTTTAAATCCAACTTTGGCTTCCCTTCCCCTTTGACCAAATTTCTAAATTATATTTTAATCCTTAAAACTTAACACTTTTGTACTTCACTTGATACCATGGAAAAGTTCTTGGTGGAAGTGGAAATGGAAATTGAGGTGGGATTAAAAGTAGGTTTTTTTAATAAAATATAGTAAACAATAAATTTATTTAACAAAATGCAATATTCAAAAAAGTATTTAAGCAAATATAACAATACAAATCGTGTTTAGTTGGAATAATTTGTACAAATCGTTTCAACTAAGCACGATTTACGTTGAAAAATGGACCATCCCTGTCTCAATTTTGAAGAAGTCATTCTACAATAGAAGGACTTGTCAAGTCGTCTACAGTAAACGACCAAACACTCCCCACAGACGCATGCGTAGCCTGTTTCAATTTTTCTTTTCGTTACAGAGCACGCCTGTCCTTGCCTTTGCGTTTTCTTTCTTTTTTCAACCCTCTTGTCACTTCAAATAATGCACCTTCATTCATCTCTTTCCCTTATAAAAATATACGCGTTCAGACCTCCATTGTGCATCATTCAAACCATTCACTCCTTCCTTCCTTTCCTCAAGCCTTCCTCATCTGCATTCTTCATCTTCCTCCCACTCTTCCTTCATTCTTTGCATTCTTCATCTTCCTCCCTCTCTTCCTTCATTCTTCATTCAGTCTATTAACTTCTTATTCTTCAATTTTTTCAACTTCCTCCTTCATATTTATTCACAAACACTTCGTTCTTTACTTAGTTCTTCAGCTTCCTTATTCACTTTCATTTGGGATTCATATAATTATAGTAAGTAATATTGTATATAATTTCTTTGAGATGTACAGATTGAAATATTTTTGATGATCTTAGTAATTATGACGTTGCTATTTATTTTATTTGTAAGTGTTATGTATTCCTGTGGAACTTGAAGGATTAAAGAGGAGCCTCATATTTAACTGTACGTATATTGTGTTATATTATTACTATAAAGTGTAAGATATGAAAACTTTATGAAAGAGTTAAGTTTTTTTTTTTGGATCTATGTGAAAGATATTGGAAATGCTTTATATATAAAACTAAAGGAGTAAGTTTCAATTTTTTTTAATAAATCTTTTTGGCATTGGAGTTAAATTTGTAACCAGTTTACCAACTTTTTTTATTTGATAAGTTTAGTTATTATTTAAAGGTTGTAAAAGGGATTGGAGGGAGTACATAAGAATAAATGAATGGTAAGATAGTTGTTGGTATGTGAAAAAAGTTAATAGTGTCACTTATAAGTAGGACTAGCGAAAACACAATTTCTCTCGGTTATAGATATGAATAAAGGAGTGTGGGTATATATAATATACAAATGACTAAATTATGAGGATTAAAAAGTTTGTGATAGTTAATTCAAATAATAAACATATAAAAACATATGTTTTATTTTACAAAAATACACTTATTTTTTAAATGGGGGGCAAGAAAAGGAGTTGTGCAAGAGATAATTAATATAGTGATATAGCACGTAATTAATGAGGGTAAAAATAAAAAAGGTTGGTTAAAAATTTTCACATAAGTATATCATGCAAAATAGGATGATGCCAACTAGAAATATGAATATTGTATATAGGATAAGAGGGAGCATATATAAATCATTTAGCATAATGTTCATCTTGCTTAATTAGTAATCAAACTTGTGTATTGTGAAAGGGGATTCATATATTCATTTTTTGTTAAAAGAGATTATTATAATTTTATTTTTAATCTCAGTCCATCGTTATATTTACACTAGTTGGTTTTTATTTTTATAATATAAATTATTTTACTAAAAATTTAAATACTTTATAATTATAATATTTTATAAACAATGCAGGCAAAATTCGTATAGTTTACATCTCTACAGAAATTAGAAGAAAAAAATATTAAGGACATGCAAAGTGTCTTCTTGTTATTGTCACTTTGGTAAAATTATTTTTTTAATACAAAAATACGATAAAAACTACTCGTACGTGGGGAATAAATAAACTATGATAAACCATATGTGAAAAAAAAAAGTGCTCAAAGTGGTGTACCAGTAAGTATGATGGTGTTGTTTATATATAATGATTTAGCCCTTATATCCTACCCATCTTCTATATCATTTTGTTAGTTATTTCAACTTATTTATATTATGTTCAACAATTTCATGATCATGTTTTAAATAGCTTGGCTGTTATGTGTACATTTTTTCCCATTAACCCATGCAAAGACGTTATACAATGGCACACTAACAGAGAGCCATTGTTAATCTAGATCCAGAGGATCCATCATTGTTGTACTTGCAAGGCAAGCATATTTCCGAACATGTCTAGAATTCAAATGTGAGTATACTCAATTGAATACGCACCATAAATAACTATCAAATGTTGCTGACTCTTTTCACTTGTCAATTGTAACTTAACTGGATTTTACAGACTCGCTGCGTCAAGAGTACAACTCGAATGGCAGCACCGCCATCTAATTTTTTTGGGGGGGGGACCGTAGAAAAGACACACACCACAAGTAGAGTTGATAATTCGGGTCGAGTTGGCGAGTTGAACCCGCCAGCCTGTTTATGATGGCAGGTTCGGGTTGGAAAATGGGCAGCCCGTTTATAAACGGGTCAAACCCATTTAACCCGCTTATAAAACGGGTGAACCTGCGGGTTAAACGGGTTTGACCCATCTAACCCGTTAACATTTAAAAAAAAATCCCCCCTTCCTAACCCTGACCGTGGAGAGTGTGGAGATCAAGACTCTGAGATCTGTCTATTACTGCTGTGAAGTGAGAACCCTCTCAATCTCGGCCTCTCTCCTCTCATCTCTGAACTCAGAACCCTCTCGCCAGTGGCTGACATCTCCCTCTTTGCCTCTTACTCGACTCTCTAGCTCTCAGCAGTCATCACTCTCGCTATTCTCTGATCTCCTCACCACCATTTTCTGATTGCCGGAAGTTCCGCCACCAACGGCCACAGCCACAACCACACCCACACCTACTGTCTGCAGGCTCTCCAGTCTCCACCGACGTCATCCATTCTCTGATCTCCTCGCCACCATTTTCTGATTTGATGTCATCAGCAGTTGCAGATCCAACCGAACTGACCCTCGCCTCTCATCAGGTTTCTTTTCTGTTTCGCATGATTGCTTGATTCCCGTCAGACTCATAACTACTCATGATTGCTTGATTCCAGTTTTGTTTCACATTGCTCTGCCTCTATTTCTCTGTCTGAGTTTTGTGCTCTTGCCTCTTAGTTTTGTGTGTGTCTACAGGCTCTCCAATCTTTACTGACACCGTCCATTCTCTGATCTCCTCGCCACCATTTTTTTTTAAAAAAATAGAATGCTACTTCAGGTTGACGGGTTAGCCCGCTAGCCCAAGTATACGGGTTCGGGATGCACGTATTGGAGCCCGTTTAGGGTCGGGCTCTGTTAAACCCGCAACCCGAATTTGGCTGGTCCGAGCGATTTCCCAATACTAACCGCAGGGGGCCAACACGAGGGGAAACACATGGTAAAGGCGGTTCATCCCAAAACAATGTTGAATGAGATGGGGACACGTGGGTTCTAAAAATTAGATCCCTAACAGTGTGTTTGGCTGGAGGGAAAGGAAGGGGAGAGAAAATTTTTATAAGTTAAAATTTTAAAAATTGGAAAAATGGGTTATAAAATTTCGATAAAGATAAGATGCAAAATAAAAAGAGTAATAGGAACTAATTAAAATATTTTAGAGAAAAGCCCAGAAAAATACCAACAAAATGATAAAAAAAACAATTCAATGTGGTAAAATATGAAAATCCTAAATTAGTCCTTAGTATGAATTTGGAATTTTTGAAATCTTCAAAATTTTGTCAAATTACCTAAATGCCTATGGATTTTAACAATTCGAGTATCTGTATCAACAATTGAGTATCCATTATCTAACTCCCTCTAGAGTTGTCAATGTAGATACTCAAGTTATTAAAATCTAGGGGCTTTTAGGTAATTTCATAAAATTGTCAAGATTCCAAAAATTCCAGATTACCTTAAAGGACTGATTTAGGATTTTCAGAAGTTAGCACACTGAATTGTCTTTTTTATATTTCTTTAGTATTTTTTTTAGAATTTTGCCAAACTTTTAACCCCATTTCTCTAATTTTTTTAAATCCAACGTATACAAATTTTTTCACCCTTTCCTTTTCCTCCCAATTCCTCGTAGCAAACACTTTCTAAGTTCAACATAATGTTTTGCCCAAAAGCTATACAATACAATACCTTACCGCCATCCATTGCATATTTAGCTTTTAATATTGGCTCCTACTTTCCTTGATTCATTAGAAGTATATGCTATTTAGTTTATTTTGAATGATCCTAGAGTAAAATAGGAAAATATATAAAAAGAATTTCATATCATAAAGTGTAGAAGTGATTTCCTAATAGTAACACAATAACAATAGAGGGTAAGCGAATATTTGTTTTAGTTTTTTAAATATAATTTTACGACATTTGATGTAAGTATGTGAGAGCAATTTTATGCTAATGTGGGGAGGAGTTTCTCAAATATGTGTTAATACAATTTAAAATATCAAGGGAGTGTTTGGGTAAAAAGAAAAAGTAACTTTAAGTAACTTATCATCATAATTTAAGTAATTTTTATAAAGTAGAGTATTTGGCTCTATTTCTTTATTATCAAGAGCTTTTCAATAAAATTAATTTATTTCTATAAATTATTTTTAATGACTTATTTATAAAAGTTAATTTTTCTATCCTCAATCTATTGTTAATAGGTGACTTCTCATTATTCCAATTAAAAAAAAAAGGTAAGTTGCAGTTAATTACAATGAAAAGAAGAGGAACGGAGAGAGTTATATGTGAACTTGACAGCAGTGCAGTGTAAGAAAAGGTTTTGTCATCCGACTCATGCTGACCCGAACGTTTCAGTTGACTGAGAATTATTTATATATTTGACAGTTTAAAGTTTAAACTTCAAAGAGATACATACGTCCCTCTAACTCTGATAGATTCCCAATAAAAAAAAAAAGGACATCCAATTTTTTCGCTGTTTAGACATCAGTCTCTTTCCATTGTTTAGACTGCTTTTTTATATAAATCACAGAACAAGATAATGCACATGACAGTTTAATATAATAATCTATACTTAATATTATATAAACTTTCTTTAATGACACGAAAAAGCACATGTTTTTATTTGATTTTCCTGGAGGAGCGTGAAGGAAGAGGGTCAAAGTTTGGGTTGAAAGAATGTTGAATTGAGGTTGATGAGGGGGAAGGAAATGGAATGTGTATTTGCCATTTGGTGTTGAGGGTGGATACTTGGAACTAGAAGCAGAACAGTAGAAGTATTGAAGTGAGAAGTGATATACAGATAGATATAAGAAGAGGAAGATTGGGCTGGATTATTTGGAGGAAGGGAAGTTATTTTTGGGCGTCAAAAAAAGTGAGCGAAAGATTTTCAAAGTATATGATGGATAGAATGGAGCAGTGCAATGCAGTGGGATCTAGAGAGAGAGAAAGAGAGAGAGGGTGAATAGGAAAAGGGCATCCCCCATTACCCAAAACAACAACATCAACTAGTCCCTGTCATTTTCTGTTTTCCCTACTTGCTCACCCTCCATATCTCTCTCTAATCTCCAATCTCTATATCCAACTGTTTTTTTAATTTATTTTATTTTATTTTAATATTTATTTGTCACTCATGTCTCATTCTAACGTATCTACCCCCTTGGGCCCCACACCTTCTCCAACCAGCGGCGCCATTAGTCTCTTTACTTTGTTTTCAAGGTCACACCCTCCATCCTTCTTCTCTTCCTCATTGCATTAAGCATTAAACAAATCCTATAAAATCTTGTCTCTTCTCTACGCTTCCTCCTCTTCCTCCTTCATCTCCCTCCCTCGCTCACTCCCTTTTTCCTACTTTTATTTTTTTAGATTCATCCAAATCTCCCCATTCCCAATCATTCATTCCTCTTGGGATTGGATCCCCCCCACCTGCATAGGACTCTGAGTTCTTAGAGAGAGAGAGAGGGAGAGGTTTCAGAAGCAACCATAAGCCATGAAAGGTGAATATGCGGAGCAACAGGCCAAGGCCGATCCTCCTCCAAATATGTTCTCCAAGCTTCACCACCACCCATTCTCTCACCACCCCTTTCACCTCTCTCGTGAATCTCAAACCTCCGAGGAAGATGATACCCGCAGCGCCACTGCCACCCCCAACCACCCTCACAGGCCCGTCTCCCTCGAACCCTCCTCTGCCGCCGATGGCTCCAGCATTGAGGTCGTCAGGCGCCCTAGGGGCCGCCCTCCTGGCTCCAAGAACAAGCCCAAGCCGCCCGTTATTATAACTCGCGACCCTGAGCCCACCATGAGTTCCTTCATCCTCGAAGTCCCCGGTGGCACCGATGTCGTCGAAGCGATTGCTCGCTTTTGTCGCCGCAAGAACACGGGTCTCTGTGTTTTAACTGGATCGGGGACCGTCGCTAACGTCACCCTTCGCCAACCCTCCACTACCCCTGGGGCTACCGTTACTTTTCACGGCCGTTTTGATATCTTGTCCATATCCGCCACCTTTCTGGTCAGCCAGCCATCGGGTGCTGTGCCGGCGGTTCCCAACAGCTTTACGATATCCCTGGCGGGGCCGCAGGGTCAGATCGTTGGAGGACTGGTCGCCGGCAGTCTGTTGGCGGCGGGAACCGTGTTCGTCGTGGCCGCTTCCTTCAATAACCCATCCTACCACAGGCTGCCAACGGAAGAGGACGTCAGAAACTCCGTCTCTGGCGGCGGCGGAGATGGGCAGTCCCCGCCGGTGTCCGGAGGCGGTGGGGAGAGCGGTCACGCGCCTGGTGATTCGTGTGGGATGTCTATGTACAGCTGTCAACTGCCGTCGGATGTGATATGGGCTCCAACTGCGAGACCACCGCCACCATACTGAGATATCTTATCGTGTAACCTCGTGCCCATCCATCCATCCATTGTGAATTAAAAAGTTAGATGTTACTGTTGCATGGTTTCTTGTCTGGTTTAACTTGGATGTTTGCTGTTGATGAGTTTATTATTATCAGCCTTTTAGTTTCGACTTGCGAATAGAAACAGCGTAGACAGTACTCAGCAGTAGGAGCAGGCCGCTAGCTTAATTTTGCCCTTCATTTTTTGTTGCGAACCGAGTTTTAGTATTATTGATATCTGAGCCTGAGTAAGTAAATGACGCTGCAGTATTATAGTAGTATGTGCTCAAATTTGCGTTACTAAACTGTGTCCATTTTATGATGATACTATCCCATTATCGTTTGTCCATCACTTCTTTATTATATTACCACATCATGTTCATAATAATAAATGATGAAGCAAAACTGGGACGTCCCGTCCGTATCATGATGAACCAAATGCCTCCAGGCTTCCATGTTGGAATGTTGTTTGAGAGAGAGATCAGAGATGCTTCGAAGTTTGGGAATGAGAGCAGAGGAAGCAAAAAGAGAGAGAGAGGCTTTTAAAGGAGGAGGGAGAGAGGCATTGCATAATGCATTGGATGAGGAGATAAGATGATCTGAAATGTGAAGTGATGTATGTTATGTTATGAGAAGAGTCTGATGATGTCTGTCTTAGTCTTATAGCTTTCTTGATTTGGATAAAGTGTATGGCAGAGGAGAACATGCCTAGGGTGGTGTCTTCTCACCTGCTTGTCTTTGCTGTTTACCTCTTCCTTCTTCTTAATCTGATTTCTTTCTGTACTTTGCTTTGTCTTTTTCTTCTCTTCTCTGATTTCTCCATTAAAGCGAAAGATTTATCGATGCATAAAAGTAAAAGCAACGGTGCCTGCCTGCAACTTCTCTACATGGACGCCGCCCGAGGCTCACTGCTCCACTGTTCACCTCCGTTGTCGCATCAGTGAGTGGGATTTGGTTCTATAAACGAAGATTGAAGATTCTGCTCATAAATCATTTTATTATTTCACTCCCTCATATTAAATCAATTCATATATTAAAAATATTCAGTTTTATTTTTTTTTAAAGAAAAACTTTGCCCGGCATTTATATCATAGATGTGCTGCTGCAAATGCAAGTGCACTCACTGAATGTTGCACCGGTGCGGTGATTATTACTCCTACTTGACATACTGGGCATGGGCAATTCTTAAATGAAGTTGGATTGCTTGTGTTATTTTGGCATTTGGCTGATTCACATCGCATTAAATTTAAGTTTTCTAGTAATAATCTTTATCAGGAAATATTATGGAGGGAGTGAGATCATCAACTCTTTCTTGGATTTTCTCAATTATATTTACATGCATGCATGCCCAATTTGGTATACAAGCCTGGAGGTTTGAATTCTTGAATAAATTTCAAGTTATATATTGATTTATTCAGGGGCAACACTTATAGAAAGTTGTCATTATTTCCGTGTTATCCTATCATTTTTTTAAAGTAAATACATGAAAACTACAAAAGAAGTTGTAGAAGCTTAGGATCAAACTGTAGTACAAGGTTTCCTCTCTAGCTTCCATATTTTTTGGGCACAAAACAGTTACATTTACAAATGTTTCTAGACATCATCCTGGTCATTGGCTGTTGATTTCACTCTCTGAAACACCCCACAATGGAGAAATATCTAATTAAAAGTGTGGAAAAAGACTCGGTGCTTATTATTTGCAAGCAAAGTCATGCTAATAATAAATCTTGAATATTGTGTTGCATAAAATATAAAACTTGGTATTTTGGGGCAGAAACATCTCAGTGGGATCCAGAGAAGATGGATGAGAATTAAAACGCTTCTCTCTATGCATGCATATAGCCAGCCAGTCGCGACCAATTAGTCCCCAACAAAAATTGTGGTAAAGAATCGTACCCTAATTTTATTAATTAATTACCTGTATTGGAGGGCAGTAGTAATAGTATGGTACAGTATTTATGAAGAAGCGATTGGATAGAAATGAAAGATGAGAAGAAGAAACAAAACTCAATTTCGTTTGTAGGTCGTGGCAGTTAGCTTCTTTTCTTGACTGGTCCTTACAACTTGCCGCTTTGTCCGTAGCTTGTTCCTTCCTTCTGCCTGGGAAAACCGACCTCACGGTCAAAGTTCAAACACACACAGCAAACATCGAAATCTATACTATATATGATCAGATCAGAGATTAGAGAGCGGTGGCTCTTTGTGAATGGTTGATTACTTCAAGTCTTGGATTAATTTGGGAGGATCTGACGACAAGTCAACTAATTTAATATGAATATCTACAACCTTCTTTACTTTTGCCCTCCTCTCTCTGATATTTGATTCCATTTTGATTTTGAGAGGCTCAACATGGACTTTCCTGCTTCTTCCTTACCTCCTCTCCCCTAATTTTCAAAACATACATACCAGAAATTGTCCGCGTGGCCGCCACCAACATGCTAACGAAATTAATTGTTTGTACATATGCATGTGTATATGCATGTCCAATCACCAACTTAAACCCACTTTTTCTTTAATTTTCATATTCATATTTATTGACTCTTCCTCCTCCAATCTGGTTAATTTCAAAATTATGATCTATCCAAGTGGTGCGCATGTATATAGTGAGATAATTATTGAGATGACACACACACATATATAATAATAGCAATGAATATGATAGTGAGATGGAGAAGGTGACGTGAGAAATGGAAGGTGTGTGTGTGTGTAAATACAAATAATTGAAGCTAGCTACAGGTAGAATTGAAGATAAGAAAATAAAAGTACTTAGGTATATACGTATGTATGTATGTTTGGATTTCATTTAAAATGTATAAGAAGGTTGTACAATATTATGTCAGGAGTGCTGAATAGTGTGAGGATTATGTGAAGAAAAAGTCAAGGGATGATAACCTGACAGGGACAATAGAGAGAAGAAGATATGATGTTCAAATGCTTAAAACTTCAAATGAAAATGTGTGTGTATGGGCAGCCGAAGTCATCCATCTCGGGTGGCTCCCACTCCCCACAACCATACATCTCTCTCACTATTCCTTTCTCCCTCGATATTTCGTATTCTTAGAAAATTGCTCCAAATTTTTTTATTATGAAATTTATTTTTTTTATTACATGTAGTCGGATCAAACTCAAATTAAGTGTTATATAGGATACTAATCATATCACACGGTTTAAATATTGTTGGTTTTCATTATGAAATTTATCAGTTGAAGTTATTTGCACACTCATCTGATAACTCTTCTTCTTCAACTGTATGCAATTATCTTCAACTATACCTTAATATCTTTCATTTTATATATAGTTTAGGACAAGTTGCACAAATGCAGAACCCGTTGCTTGCACCCTAGTGTTTTAAACAAATTTTATACGTTTTCTAGCAATAAATTTTACAATGCACATTTTTTTAGCAATTTTCCCTCCAACATGTTATTATTAAAATAAAAGTACTGTAGCAACAACAAAGCCTCACCCTCACCACCAGTGGGTCAGTTCTTAATGTCATATGCTCTATATAAAATCATTAGATATGTTAATAAAAAATATTACTCAGTAACTTCATTAAGTGTTTGTCTAAGTCTTCCTATAACTACTCACAAACCCATCTAATAATAGCCTGATTTGAACATACTCCTACCACCTTAAAATTAATTTCTACCATTGTCTCTTTGAAAGACGCATGCCCCATCAAACTTTCCACATTAATGTTTATTATTATGAATATTATCTTTTTTAACAATAACACCGTCAAATCAGGATAAGGTGAAAAAAATAAGAATAAGAATTTTGGTAGAAATGGTTTTGGCGGGGTAGAAGAATGGGAACAAAAGAGGATGAGGATAAGGGATAGAAAAGGAAAAATGAGGGTTTGAGGGGGTAAAGTAACAGTGCAAGTTCATTGAATCTGAGTGAGTTAACAGTAAAAGTGGGCCCCAGTTCTCTGAGGTGACCGTGACCGTGACCGTGACGGCAAGCCATACCCTCCTTTATCTCATCTGCTTCCTCTATTTCACTTGCATGCTTTGCATTGGGGTCTAAATGCTAGTTATGACATAGAGCCTAGTGGGTAGTGGCTACTGTGGTGCAATTTTAAGATAGTCTTTGGTTAACCCAAGCCCAGTGTGACGCATTTGTCTTTTATAAGTATTTGTGCGACATTTATCTTCTTATCACCCTTAGTGAGTTATTCAAGTCAGCATTCTCACACTTAAATAATTGATAGAGTATTAGAGAACTCAAGAGAATTGTAAAGAAAAAAATTTGTATTAAATGTAAGAGAGTTTTATAAAAAACTTTACAAAAGAGTTCATAAAGAGAGGATTTACTTCTTAGATGCTTTGATAACAAATGGCACCCCTTATATACACTTTCTCAATTTCACCTCTAAGGTTTTAAGATTTTAATATGTGTTCTTAAATGGACGGTTGAGACTGAGTTTCTAGAGAGTTTAATAAACTTCCACATTAGAAATGGAGACTGTCCTATGTTCTAGAGTATTCTGGAATTCTCCACACAACTCAATGGACTTTCCTAGATCCTAGAGTTTTCTAGAACTCTCCACATAATTGTACAAACATCAAGTATATTCAAGAAAATTTAAGAATGTACAAGAAATCTCTAGAAAATTTTAAAGCGTGCCACTCAGCTTCAAAAGACTTTTTTCTAAAAGTTATTTTTAAAAATTATTTTCATTAATTAACATTTTTATCAAATTTTTTTTATTAATTATATACTCCTTTTGATTTTAAGTAAGAGGCTTGATTGATTTTTTTGAATAATTTAAAAAAATTAACTATATTTTTTAAAATATTAAAATATTTCATTTTTTCTTAACTATATTGTTTGACTTATGAACTAATATATAATATAATAAAATACAACATATAATATAACTAAATAATATAGTTAGTTTTTTAAAAATTTTAAAAAAAAATCAACTGAATTTTATAATTAAAACCAAAAGAAGTACATTATGTTCATTTAAAACGGGCACAAGCAATTTCTCCTTCAGAGGTAGCAGCAGCGTATAACTGATTAACGTCCGTGCTTCATTTCTTATATAACACCAACATTTTATGTTTTTTACACATGCACGCACTATATATCATGCATTTATAATGAATTTAATTCTCAGATTCGCACATAAATGTTTTCATCGTATTGTTCCTCTCATAGAATTGGAGGTTGGGCTAGTTTCAGTTTTACCTCGTTAAACTTCCATGGTTTCTATATCAGCTTTGGTCATTGCCAAGTCTCCTTTTTTTTTTTTTTTGAAAAAAATTTGAAATAGATTGAATCCTGAGGGCACATTAGAATTAGGGTATGCCTCATACTTTAAAAAACGTTTATAGGTTGTTTACACAAAGCCCTTGCATGGGCAAGTCATTTTTTTTAATTACCACTATTCTTCTTGCCATGTTCTAAAAATATCGGTTTTCCTTAGAAGAGAAAACACGACATTTAGGAACCTCGTAAAATCAATGATATATTATTAGTGAGGGTTTTAAGTGCTATTATTTTGCCAGAGGTTCAGTCATTTCTAATAAATTAATTTATTTAGTAGCTGTTATTCTTCTTAAAAGTCCCCAATATCTAATTTGATTTCCCTTATTAGTTGAACACTTGGGGACTCAATACTCACCTCTATCGATGTACAATTGTTGCGGCTTCAATTCGCAGTTTAATAAGAGCATGAATGAATATAAATATAACATTTGGGAAATTAAGAGTGAGAAAAGGAGTTTAAGAGAAGGAATAAAGGGCGTATAAATTGTTCACTCGACAAAAAATGTCAAAAAGGGAGTCATTTTTGTCAATGATTATCGATTAGTATTGAACAAAATAACACAGCACATGTTGCAGGCCATGTGGTTCGTTGCTACTAGTAGATTTGATATCCTTCATAAAATATTGTCGGGGCCCACTCTTCAAAAGTAGTCAATCCTATCTACACAAATTAAATAATAATAATAATAATAATAATAAATTAATAACGATGCTACTAATAAATAATAATAATAATAATAATAATAATAATAACACTGTACCACCTAAAGGCTAAAAGGCTATAAGTAACAACTGCTTATCGATCATCACCCGGCACTGACGCCCACCCCATTTTCTGTTGTAAATGTCATTGGCTTTCTGAGCGCAGAGACACACACAAACACAAACACTGCCGTTGTGATTAGTAGATTTTAATAGTAATAAGGATGAAATATAGAGAGTGGAGGAGATGAAATGAGTGATGAGTAAAGGATTAAAGAAGGAGGCGAAAAAACATGTTGGGAAGTAAAAGAAATGTTGTGAAGTCGTAAATGTAAACAATATTGTCAACTTGTCTCTCATCTGTAGCTTCTTTCTTAGACACTCCTCCAAAGCAAAAGGGCTCTCTCTCTCTCTCTCTCTCTCTCTCTGCTACAAAGCTATACTTGGCGGTGCAGCTAACTGCTGCTATAAAAGTGACGACCCAACCACTCACTTTTCTGCAAATCCCTTCTCTTCTTCTTACGTTTACACACACACACACTATATATATATATATATATGAATGAAGATTAATGATTATGAAAAATCTAAGGAAGTTGCGTGTAGATTTAAAAGAGGAAGGTGTTGTTAAGAAAATCTGCATAATGAATGAAAAAAAGTAGCGCACGCGCAATGGAATAAAAGACCATAATTAGCGGAAGCCAACGCATGCAACTACTACTTGTAGTATATATACCTCTATATATATATATATATATAGACACACACTCCCTATGTACGCGCTTGTTCCGTCACAGTTCACACATCAAAACTCACTTTTGTTTTCCTTTCCCTTCATCATGATCATATCTATCGTTAAGCGGTCTCTTCTGTTCTTACTTCTTATCCCCAACAAAATGAAATCAAGCTGCAATAATAATAATAATAGAATTAAAAAAGATGCTTTGAGAGAGAGAGAGAGAGAGGGAGGGAGGGAATGGGAAAGACAAATTTGAAGTGTGATGGTGTGGGAATAGACTTGAGGTACAAGTTTTGTGCGTCTATTTTTGGGGCAAGTTGACAAGTGGGGGTCCCACATTATCTCACACCTTCCTTCCTCTCACCAGCATCAAACAGTTTACGACTCGGAATATTTACCTGTTTTAGTGTTAAAAGAATAGATTTGGTTTGTTTGAAGGAAAAGTGATTTATGTGTAATGCGACTTATATTTAAAATAATGGTAATATAAATTATTTATATAAAAATAAAAAAAATTAGTTAATATATTTAAAAGTAACTTTAGATAACAAAGATTGAAAAGGCATTAATTTTATTTTATATTATATATATTGTGATATTTAAAAATTATAACATAAAAATAAAAAATAAATTTTCATAAAAGTAAAATAAATATATATATAATTAATAATATAATTAAATAATTTTTTAGAGTTCTCTAAAAAAGTTAACTGGGTCTTATAACTAGAATCAGAAGAATATATATTACATATAAGTATATTATGATATTTTTATATTACCTTTTATCATAGTTATAAGACCCATTTGACTCTTTTTAGAGAAGTTAATAAAGCAAAATAAAATACTAAATTATATCATATCTTGTATTTTATTATATTATATATTAATTCATAAATCAAACAAAATAATTTGAAGAAAAATAATAAATTTTAATACTTTAAAATAATGTAATTAACTTTATTAAAGTTTTTTAAAAGAGACAATTAAGTCTTATAATTAGGATGAGAATAAGTTATAACAGAAAAAATAAAATTATATTCTAAAACAGTTAAAATAAATAATTTATTCTTATTTATAGAAAAAAAAATTATAGTTCATAAATTAGATTGGGTAGTGTTTACACAAACACAGACTTTTTTTATTACTTTTTTAAAGGTCCGATCTGGAGGAGTAAACTGATGATATAAGTTCTCCATCGAAGTCCCAAACACACCCCCATGTATATGCACCACCAGAAAAGGGAACAATGGATAAATAATGACATAGACACACACACATATTCTTGTTCGTCCCGAGATTAACGTGAAAAGGTTCGTTTCATATTTATCTCTTATTTAAACTTTAACGCATCGATTATCCAAAATAAAAGCGCTATCTGCTATAGGCTATGGCACTGCCTGTTTCATGTTATAAAGTTTAATATTCTTACAGTATTGAATAAACAAAAAAAAAAACAAACAAACAAACGCACGTATAGGCAAGTAAAATGGTGATATATATAGAATAGAAATATAATGATGAAAAGGGCGAGGCATGTGGGTGGGGCTAGAAAGTAGAAAGTATTGCAAATGGAGGGATCATGAGGCGCAGTTGCGGCTTCAGAACGATGAATCCTCATCATTTCAGGAACATCACTCTGTTTCAGTATCCTTTATTTCAAGGCAAACACTCAAAGTCATTGTGACTCCTCTCAAGCCCCTCCTTATTATTTAAACAAATCATGTAATCATAATTATATTTATTACTGCATCATTTCATCATGTTTTCCCACAATCTTATTTAATACCTGGTTTAATATATATAACTTTTCGTTCTTCAATTTTAATCACTACCATAGAATCGTATATATATAGCGCTCTATATATCGCGGGTTCTGGAAACCCGCCATACATCGAGAGGCGAAAATTTTCCAAAAGCATATATGACGGTTGTAAATATCAACCGTCATATATATTTTTTTATAAAACCATCGTATAATTCGACAGTTTTTTGTTTTAAAAAAAATACTTCCTCCGATCCTAATTATAAAGGCCTGTTGACTTTTTTTGAAGAATCCTTAAAAAGCTAATTATATTACTTTAAGACATTAAAATTTGTCGTTTTTTTTCAAACTATGTTGTTTGACTTATGAACTAATATATAATGTAATAAAACACAATATATGATATGATTAAGTAATGTAATT
>JBAGKO010000013.1:24041581-24052453 GCA_037177275.1 Acacia concinna
TTAAAACTCTAAATTAAAAAAATAATCCTATATTTTTTACATGCAAATATTTAAAAAATCATAAAAAATTGAAAACAGGTCCGTTTTTTGTCTATAATATGTCAAAATGTTACTCATTTTATGTAAAATCTAGTCTAAAAAACCACACAAAAAAATATTTTAGAGCTCACTAAATTAAGGGACAAGGAGGGGCCAAGGAGGGAAGGGACATGAAAGCCCCTCCCCTTCACCTTCACCTTCAACCTCAATTTTATTTTTCTGCAACCTTCTCTCTCCTTGCGTACCTCACCGTCGGAAGAGACCTTTGAACAAAAATTGATGAACAACCAATTTTGATTCCTTATTTGAAAGAAATCAAAGAGTAACAACACTGCTTTTCTTCTTTTCTTTCTGTGACTTCTCTCATACCCATAAGCTTTTCTACTTTCTAATTATAATTAATTTCTCCTTCTAGAAAAAGCTGTCATTGAAGGATTATTTCAGTAGCAGGAATTTCATTTATGCGAGCCTTTTTATTGTTTGTCCGCTGCTGATGGCTTCTTTAATTGTTTTATTGACTTATGTTTGTGAAATTCTATGAGCTTAATTTTGGGTGTTAATGAGTTATGCTTTCTCCGAAAAATTGGAATTTTATAGTTGTCTCTAACTCAGTTCACGTTCTATTCAAGTTGCATAATACTCGTAGCAGGTTTGGGGGAGAGATGATCATTTTTCCCGTTCTCGCTTAATTCTCAGTTCCATTTGGGGGAGAGAGGAGGTTGCAAGGGGGAAAATTGAGATTGAAGGTGAAGTGGGGCCACACAAGCAGAAGTTAACGGCTGTTAAGATTAATTAACAGAGTTATTGTTTTTCACCATTTAGGGGAGCTTGTATATATTTTTACACTTTCACCAAAAGTTTGTTGTTAATTTTATAAATTATAAATTCATCCAAAAATAAACAATAAAATAACTGTTCACTTTGAAATATTGTTGCACATCCGTTTTAAAAATGACATGCGTTCACATTTTAAGTTATAAAAAGTCATGTGACAGGATACTTTTAATAAACATAAACCAACACGTAACAAATAGAGACGTGGGAGTACGGAACTTGATTACTAAAGAGTCATTTCATTTGATGCATCATAGCTTGCTTAACTTACTTTGTGTGTTGCGGTACATTGATTTAAAAGTAAAAGGTACTAAACACTTGTCTAGAGTTTCCTGGTCAAGTGGAATTGGGACCCAAAAGACAAATTTGAGAGGGATAAGTTATTGACAAGAGCACTCTACGTACCGTATCCCCACTTCTTATTTACTCCACAATAAAATATTCAATCCGTTCTTTCCCTCGACTTTATACAGGATGGGCCATAGTTCTTGTCGATAAAATAGTTAGATCCTAACCCCTGCAAATAGTTAGCGTCCCTATTAATAATACTACCACTACTGCTATTATCTAAATTCCTAACAAGTATATTTGGGTCAGTACGCAAAAGAGGAACTCCCCTTTCAGTATCCACCACTCTGCCAACAACACCTCTATAATCTCTGTACAATTCACTATCTACCTCCACACTCGAACCAGCAGGAGTCCGCAACCCAGAGACACCTGGAAAACCTGAGTCATATCGGTCCTTATCACAAAGGGGAGAATGCCTGAGGTTCAGGGGAGAAGAAGATGATGATGATGAGGAAGACGTTTCAGAATCAGAATTCTTGCACGTGTTATTCCAGCTACAACCTGATTCGCCAAAAATGTATTCGGAGAAGTCATCAGTGCTGGTTGAGTAGCGGGTGCTATCGGTGCTGCAAGAACCTTCATCAGAATTGGTACTGATGAGGGACGAGTTATCACTTGATGAATCATCTTCCAGAATTCGATTCAAGTGGCGAAACTTTGAATTGAAAGGGTCTAAGGTAGGCGGGCCATTGGAGGAGACCGGGCTGGGAAAATATTCAGCAGCAACAGAATTTGTGGGCAACCATCTGGATTTCATTACCATAATCTTTCCATTGACAGCTTTAGTTTTTGAATCATTCGATACCGTATTCCTAATCAACTTTGGGGCCCTCGGCGAGCACCTAGCAGGGATTCAGTTGGTCAGAGAAACAGAAATAATTAAAAGCCTTGACTCAAAACAATGAACTGAAGATCAGTTACCTCGCATAAAGAAGCATGTATGCTCCTTTTGCCAAGACTCGCTCCAACTCAACAGATGTCACCTTAACATAAATCATAAAACGAATTAATCTAAGGTGCCCAAACAACAGCTTCAGCATAATCAACAGGCAAAACAAGGCTTTGTTTTCCATTGATCAACTTCACAAACACTCGCAAGTCCTAAAATTTGTATATTTGGCAGTAGTACCGGAACTACAAACAAGGGCAGCGAATTGCAAAATACTTGGAAAGTACAACTTCTCTAGGTTTTATAGAGGAAGTTACTTCCCAAACTCAAGAACTTGTTTCTTTTTTTTTTTAATAAAACGAAAGTAGAGCGCCTACTTCCCAAAATATTATACTTATCCCCCTAACTTCCCCGATACCAAGCAACACCTGAGGTTCTTAATTTTCCTTTTGTTTTCCACCAGGTTATCCATTTTTCCTTCCAGTCTGTAAATTGATTCATGAGGCTCAACACAAAGCTTATGTACAGCCTATCCAAACTTATAGAGCGCTAGTGAGCAAAGAGAAAGATGAACTGTGGGCTAATGAACAAGATCACAGAACTTTGCGCAGGACTAGATGACTTCCAAAAGAGCTGCACAAAACAAGAAATTGAAACTCAAGGAAATTGGGACATACCACACTGTCATCAACCTTGAACCACTTATTTTGGCTATTCTTCACATAGCACACATAGTGGCCTGAAAATGCAGCATTCATAACATCCAAGTGAACAACTACCCCATATAGCCTGTATATAGGTGACTTATCACTGGTCCCACTCATGAAAGGGGCCAAATCAAGTATTTCAGGAAATCGAATAGGCTTATTGAGCTTCCCAAATTTTCCAGACTGCAATAATGTGTAACGAATGTTAAAAAATTTTGCACAAAATAAAGGACAAAAAAATGCAAGAAGATAGTAACATATCATCTGAGTTTAACACATGAAACACCTGAAATCTCTTCAATGCAATTGTAAGAATATTTGGAGCCTCGGACACTGTCAACTTTTTCTTGGCATTCTCATAAGATTTACACCTGCTTAACATGAAAATAGTGAATTAATATTAATAATAATATAATACATGCAACTGATTAGAATGCTAAAACTCAGACAGACAAGAATAGTTGGCACCAAAATTATAGAATTCTAAATGAAATGCCAAAGTCTACAAACTAATACACACCAAAACAAAAATCGCTAGGATAAGAAACAAGACAACATAATTTCATTGTGTGTGGATCCAAAGAGGGGGAACCTTGGTACAGCGGTAAGGTTGTTATCATGTGACTTGGAAGTCATGGGTTTAAATCCCGGAAACAATCTCTCCAATTGTGAGGGTGACGCTACATATATATATCCCTCCCCAGACCCCATCTAATGGAACCTTGTGCATTTTATGTGTAGATCCAAAGGCAAGAAAAACTAAGAGGGCAAAGCATTCAAAAAAATAAAAATAAATAAAAATTATTCTGAAAACCCATGCAGAACCTTAATCAGAGCCACTGCTTGAGGACATTTTGTGTCTAGAAAGCTGTTATTAAGTTCTATTAAACAGCTTTTGTTTTCTTATGGTATTATTACATTTGGTAATTTTCTCCAACTTTCATCACACACCCATGGTCCTAATTTAAGGTTACTCGGACACAAGTAATATTTGGTCTTATTGTGGAGTTTTAATTTTCCATCTCAATTGTTGCCTTGTTGGCCAATTATTAGTATTATCATTTCTCAGGAAGTCATCATTCTGTAGAGATACTAGCAGAATGAGTTTAGCTAACTCTCATTCATTATGGCACAATTATGAGTACTCGAATTACTCTTTTCTTAGCATGTAATCAAACCTCAGAATTCCTCAAAAGGCTTAAGCATGGAAGTTTTCAATTCAATGCCAAATCCACATCATTCATCTCAAAGACATGCTGAAATAATCATCCCTGAACATCTCATGGTTTCTTTTTTCATCCAAAACCCTCAATCGTTCTTCATTTCTTGAATCTACCCCACAGCCCTAAAAAACATCAAACATTGGCTTAGCAGGTGCAGTTCAAAGCACCCAAGAAGCAATTATTTGGATCCTTAATCACCAACGAATGCTTGCAAAATGCCCTCAATTCACCATCTTCACACTTTCATAAATCTTAAATTTGATCCCATTCTAATAGAGCTTAGTCAGTAGTTCTAATCATATTCCACATCAGTGTTTCTTTCCACCTAAAGGCTTGTGCGTTTAAGAAAGGAAGAAAGAAACAGAACCATTTCCTAAACTAGAAGCCGAACATACATAACAATTAACGTCAGAACAGAAAGCTCCAGCAATTTTTCAAGTAATTACCAGTAAATCATAATAATCAATCATGAAACTCCATTGTGATAGCAGCCTAACTATATGATAAATAGATAATATTAAAGAGTTAAGAAACTCTTCAAGAATCAACAAACCTGACACAATGATACTTGTTTTCCCCTTCTAGAGCCTCGGTGCTGGTAAATTGCCGTAGAGCCTCCTCCAGGGTTGTTATCTCACCTTCTATTGCCACAGTTAGATCCATCATTCTTTCCTGACGCTCAGACTTCCCACCACATTTCATGCATTTTATCTGTCAACATATCAGATTTTCATCATCTTTACTGCTTTGCGTCTAAGGATGCTAAAAATATAGGCACAACAGCATTATTTGTATTGTGAACAGGCCTACACAGTGTTGCATTTGATGGAACAGGGGGAACCACTTCACATGGTTTTATATTGTTCTTTCCATATAACATTATAATTTGAATAGTGTAGTACCTTTGAACGAAGGTAACCTCCAAACATTAGACCCATTAAAGTTGTTTCCTCTTCTGTTGAGCCTGATGCATTAAGACCAGATTCTGTAAGGCAAACCAGTTGCATGGTGTCAATAGCACACCTGTCAAATATAGCATTACACCCCATTAACTAAGGATGAATACAAAACAAGGACTACGTTAAAAACATTTACAATATTTTACAATATGTAAAAGCAAACCTTAAAAACTCATGTGCATCTTCTTCTCTCCCATTACCAAGTCGACTACCAATATTTTGTAATTGGGAAAGAATACCCTTGGGAGAGAGCGCAGATTTTGTGCCTTTTGAATGCAAAACTAAACTTTCAAACTCACATGTGAAGCACCCTTTCTTATTAGCACCTGAAGCAGACATGAAAAATTCACTCCAATGCAACAATTATTATAGATTGTAGCCAAGAATTTTGGCACAAACGGAAACTGTGATTCCAAACGTACATGCTTTAGAATGAAGTCCTTGAAGCAAATAAGCAGTAAGGGGAGGTGTAAAAGCTAAGCACTGCAGTACCGCATTAGCATAACAGCTGCATACAAGGGACAGAAGCATGTTAAGGGCAAGTAAATTATATATTGTACAAAAATAATATCAAATCTATGGCAAAATTCTGTAACCTATCCACTTAAATCAACCAACCAGTTAACCAAAAAGATAAAATACGTAAAGCATAAAACTTCAACTATACCATCAACTTCGTTATAAATATACACACATGTAAGCAGCTTGCAAATAAATTTTTCAAACACAAAACATATCAAATTACCTGTTTCCACAATTTATAAGACCAAATGGTTGCAACTCTGCCTTGTTCCAATTATAAAGCTTGACAAACAAGTCATATGAAAAAAGACTCTGCAATAATTATAAACCACATAAGTATACAGTGCATTAAGCAGCAAAAGAAATAACAAGGTGTGTTCAAGAAAAACCTTGTCACTGTATCTTCCAGTAACATCACTTCCAACAGCTAGCGGCGAGCGTTTTGATGAACTTGATCCTTTGAACTGATCAACAACTTTCAACATAGATGTTTTCAAGCCAATCTTGGGAGTTGGAGATCGGCTAGCAACTTGAGATGAAGTAGTGGAACCAGATTGAACACCATTGTTCCCACATGTAGTTCTAGATTCTGAATGAGCATCAGCATATGGATTTGGAATACATCTCACTTCAACAGATTCCAATTGATGTGATGCACTGTCAGGGTCAACCAGAACTTTATTTGATGCCTTAGAGCCTGCTAATTGCAAGTTGCTGATGCTTGAAGCATCTGCACAACCTGAATTTTTAACAACACTTGAGGAGTGATGGACAAAAGTCAAAGGTGGCCCACAATTATCTTTCCTCATAGTACCAAAGCTAGTATGGTTGGACCCTTTGCAGGCTAATGATGTAGAATTTTGCCTTTTCAAAGAATCCATGCCATCATTCTCTGATAATGCTGGCTCTGCACTTGCCATATTCCCAACAGAGTTTAGAGCACAATCATCAGAAGCTGAATTTTCTTCCTCTAGATCCGGTACATGCATGGGAGGCAAGGTATTGGCTGAAACATGAATTGAAGAGCCAGATCCAGATTTCCAATGGTCAGAGGATACATTAGAACGAGATGGAAGCAGTTCACTTTTTGCATCATCTTTAGTACCTTTAGAATCAAGAGATTTATCCCAGAAACCAGAAGATACAGTATGAGGCTCAATTGTAACTTCCTTACTAATGCTTGAACATGAAGATCCATTCTTTGCAAGCTTACCCTTGTCTTTACCAAAACTGGGTCTAGTTTGATTAAGATTACGCATGATAGAAAAACCATCTACTGAATCAACCAAATTAGCAAACTTTGGCGATGATGGCATGGTCATACCCATGCTATTATCACTTGAATTCGCATCATGAATATTAAGAGCAGGATCAGCAAAAATTTGTCCTTCTGATCTCTCAGGTTCATTTGAGATGACACTCTCACATACAGAGGCATCGTCAGATGATTCACTAGCAACAGCTGAAGATGAGAATCCAGAAAATGAGTTACTAGATAATTCTGAATTAGAATCTGTTATGCTCCCAGCTGCAGGAGGCTCAGTATTATTGATATCATCCTTTCCACATGTGACCTCAGGAGAATTGATTCCAGACAGTGGGGATTTCTTAAAGACCGTCTCACACCATGTACCTTCAACATCAGATTTCTCATCAAGAATTCTATGTCGGTCTTCCTCTGCTGCCTCATGGTCATCAAACACATCATCATCCTGGCATGGTGTGCTGGGAGGATGACATTCTTCTTTGTGCCCTTGACGCCAATGAATAATTTGACACTTACCCGAACTACAACAAATGATACCAAATGTGGAAATATTAAAACACACAGGATTAAAAAAACATGTATAAACCTAGTGATGCAGCGTATTGCTGTCAATCTATTCTAACAAATCACAAAACATGTCAAGTACAAATAGAGTCATAATATTCACACCCAACCATAATAATATCAACTTGAGAAAAACTTAAAAGAAACACCTTCTTTTCCAAGAGCACATGGAATTAAAAACATAACTTTTTGAAGAGTTGCCCAGGATGATTATTCTCACAAGCAACAACCGTAAATATATAAAGAGAAATAACCAATCCTTATGCATGATGATTACGCAGAGGAGTGGATTTGTGGCCGACTCACTGAAGTGATCAGCTAACAAGTCAAGGCAAACATTCGGATTTTGTTTGCTTTTCTTATTGTTAATAAGCAAATGCAGACTTAAAATATTGGGGTTTGCAAATGACATGAAATTCACTCCGTAATCGCATCAGGATTCAACCCAACAATACATTATTACTCTATGATCCGAATCAAAGGGAAAGAAAATGGAGATCATACAAAAAGCGCCGGCGATAAATAATGGCTACTACACAGCAACTCAGGATCAGGAGAATCTGGACGATAAAACCCCAAAAGCGACCAAATTTTATGGAATTGAAAGAGACACTTGACTGATTTAGGAAACTTAATAATCAGGCAACAGATTACAAATAGAATTACTAGACGGCAGATGAAATTGAAGCTACACACCAGTAGCGGACGGCTTTGCATCTGGAACACCGGGTAGTGGTCGGGGAATAACACACTGCGCATTGATTAACCTTAGGAGTCGAAAATGTAGCGTAGGCATACGAAGTCTCACTCTCGGCCCGAGCTGCCTCCTCGGCGGCCAAAATCAGAAGCCTCTTGATCTCCTCCTGCCTAGCCAAGGCAAATTGCCATTTCCGGTTTATTACGAACCCGATCACCGGCACAACGAAACATACCACCACAAGGACCAGGCTCGAAAACCCTAGATCCCCGGTGACACGCATTTATCCTCCACCCAACAAACATCCAAAGAAAGCAACAAACCCTAAACTCCTAATCTCACCACCAAACATAGATGGATTCAGCGACAGACGGAGGAGGTGGCGAAAAAACTGCAAAAACAACCAGAAACCGTTCTGGTGATGAGACCGTGACGAAGATGGGGCAGACTGCAACAGCGAGATTAGCACGAAAAGCCAAATTTTAGCAGGGGAGAAAGGTTCTAAGCTGCTTGCGTTTGCCAAATGCTACGCTGCGGGGAAGTGAAGCAGATACTAAAACCCAACAAGGCCCGATCCGGACAAAGGTGAACCTTGATTTGTTTGTTATCTTTTCCGATCAGAATTTTCTTTTCGGACGAAAACGGAACGCGGGTAAAACTTGAGGGTTATTAAACGCGAATTATTAAATCGCTTTAACTGAAATAGGATCATATCATAGGAATATGTGATTTGATTGTGTGGGGCGGGGGGAAAGGAATTTCGTTTTGTTTTTCTTCTTTGGTGGGTAAAAAAGAAAAGGAATTTCGTTGGGAAGCGTGGGAAAGCGTGAATTCTTCGCCTATCAAATATTCGGACCGGACCCAACGGTGGTCTTTTTTTCTGAGCCATGACTCGGACCGTGGTTCGATTCTTTGCGGGAGATTGGAATTGGTGACTCGGAAGGTTGCCGGGCAGGGCACGTGCAAGTGGGGTCCCTCTCAAGTTCGAAGTGTATGATATGACTGATTCTCTGAGGTTGAACAGCGTGAGTTTTTCCTATTTTTATTCCCCGTCTTTTCTTTTTAATTTTAACTATTTAACTTTAAAAAATTTAACCCTATATTTAAATGAAGAGAAAAATTGAGAGCTTTCATTATATATAAAAAAGAAAAAAAAATTTAGGGAGAAAGAAAATTATGAAATTTTTTTAAAAAAAATAGTAAGCTTTTTTTTATTATTTATAAAATTTTTAAAACCTAATATTTATTTTCTCTCAATTTCTCTCTGCTTTTCTTCTCATCTAAACACATCAATAATGACAAGTGGCCAGATCTTGACCATGTATACTTAATGGTGAGACGTCCATGCAAAAATATCAATAGTAAAAATTAGTGATAACGATCACATCAGTACATAAATAAATGAGTTATTTGAATTTAAAAATTAGGCATGAATGTGGCATAATAGATGGAAATAATATTTAGGAAACTTCAATTGATCAACGCAGAACAAGTAGGTGATGGCGAGAGGGAATACTTTAGATGGAAATAAGCCACTAAAGAAAATGCCAAAGATTTGGATAAAATATTATTATGCAATGGACAAGCCAAAAAAAGGTTAACAAATGTACGTTTTTGCTTTAATATGTGTTTAGCTTAACTTTTAAGAATAATTTTTACAGATTTTATGATAAATATGCAAGTGGAGTTTTGTCTCAACTTATGCAAACTTATATTTTAAAATTGAAATCAAGCAGGCGTTTAGTCCAAACACTAATTTATGAGTCATCATTTAAGCTATCTATTTTTTAAGCTTACACAGTGCCTAAATATAAATTAATAATCGATGCTATTTAATAACATGCATGCTTTAATTTTCTGCCCAAGACAGTACACATAGGTCATTATTGGGAAAAAATAATTTTCAACGTATATATAGATCTTTCAAAGTTATGTCCTGTTTCCTTTGAAAATCTGAAAATATGTGTATTTTATTTTGATTCGCATATCAAGATGATTATCGAGTTAGCAATAGCAAGGCATTTTTCCGAACCTCGTGCTAGCATAAAAAATTGAAATTCAAAGTTCAGTTACGTAGGGGATATAAAGAAATGCTATTTGGTTGAGAATGGTATGCCGTGGTATTAGTCTAACTAATTATAGCATCTGTCAAAGACAGGGACAGAAATGGTGGTTTCCGAAAGTATAAAACCTCACAGCTAAGCGATATCAACGTTCCAACTAATTTTGGACCACAATTAAATTGCAGACACACACGTACACACACTTTGGCAAATATTTTCGATGCAAGTTAAATAAATAGGGCGGTGTTTGGTACGACGAGAGCGGGAAGGAAATACATGTTGAAGTGTGTATGGAGTAAAGATTACAATTGGTAACTTTTGAAAGATAATATTAGATAAAAATAAGACCAAGTAAAAGTAAAATTGTGTAATTTGATTTATGTTTAAAATAAATATTACAGAAATTAATTATAAATTATTTATACAAAAAGAAAACTTGTTTGGTTAAAATTTTTGAAAGTAACTTTTTATAGAAAATGATTAAAAAACATACGAGTATTATTATATATATTACATATATATATAGCTATATATTTTTGTGATATTTAAAAATTATAGCAAAAAAATGAAAATAAATTTTCATCAAAGTAAACAAATAATAAGAAACCTAAAAAGTATATAACTAATTTTATGGTTAAATGAATAAAAATGCATATACAGAGGGACACAAAAAAAACTAACTAGTTCTTATAATTAGGACTGGAAGGAGTCTTGTTATATGTCATATAGTGTGATATTTATACTATAATCGATTCTG
>JBAGKO010000013.1:24082785-24094739 GCA_037177275.1 Acacia concinna
GCGACACGTGTCATTGGATAGACGGTTGAGATCGATGTTTCAGAGAGTTCCACATCTTTCCACATATTTCCATACTATCCCAGACTTCTCTAGAATTCTCTACACAATTCTATATACATCAAGAAAATTCAAGAATGTGTAAAAATATATAAAAAATCTCTAAAAAATTCTAGAACGTGACAAGTAGTTGTAAGCGTGTGGACTCAGCACGAGATGGAATGTGGTGTGGGTGAGATGATCTTAAATCTTAATTAATTGCGTTCCATGATGGCTCCTCAATTTGGCGCTTACTTTGTCAACTCTCACATTTTTCAATTCCACTTGACAACCCCAAAAGCATTCATAATTTCATCCTCATTTCCGCTCTCATTTGACTCTCATTTCCCATCTTCATTCTTCATTTATTTTTCGGTGCTAGATTCAATAATTTTGTTTAGGCCACACAAATACTTATACTCATTTAACTACTTCCAAGATTAAATTTATATTTTTATACTTATTGGTTGGCCATAAACCATCTTTATTCTTTAAACTTCGTTTTGTCATTTCATCAAAAAATGTTCTCCTCGTTAAAAGTCTAATGTTCAAATAAAAACAAGGCACTGGGATCAAGAAAGAAGCAAATTGCAAATGCTTGTGATCACTTTAATTTGTAGTTTACATCAGATTATGATAATAAACATACGGGGAAATTGTTGAGCAATTTTGATGACAATACTTGAGCTACCGTGGTTGAATCATCTTTGAATGTTAAAAAAACAGGGAGAGAATATTTTAATAATCCGTTAAATAAATAAAAAGCTCGAATTAAAATAAAGTAAATGAAGTCATAAGAATCAAACTCCAGATTGCCCAAGCCCAGAAGTAACTGATCTGTCTTTGAATAATTCAAGATAGAAGGACATCCAAACGAAGAGGGGATATTGATTTGATTCTCGGAATTGGTCTCCTATTCATCCAAAACGATGCGCAAAAGAGCTAACATCGTCTGTCTAGATAAAATTTAGATTTTAATTTCTTAGGAGGTGATTTTTATATATATATTTTAAAAATATGTTAGTCAAAATATTATTTTTATTTTAAATTATCTATCTAATAAAATATTTTTAAAAAATAAAAAATAAATACATATCAACCACACATATGTGTGTTAGTTCTCGGATGAGTAGGGGACCGGTTCCTTTAATTCTTTGGTCTGATCATTATCTGTCACTATTTCCACGTATAAGACGAGTACTCCTGAGTCCTGAGAATATCAAGAGTGTGTTTGGTTCAACTAAAATTAAATCAGTTGGAATTTATTAAAGTTAGGTTAAAAGAGATTATGAAATTGTTTAGTTAAAAAAAGCGGAAGTTAGATTTGTTTTTTTATTTAGTTAAAAAAAGTAGTGAGAGGAGTTAATTTTAAATAGATAATTATACTTTCTTTTATTTGGTTCCAAAATTTAATAAAGGTTCGTCATTCCTCCTTCTTCTTTCTTCTTTCTGCAGACTGAACCCACGTTCATCACAGAAAATGATGCAGCAAGAAATGGTTTAGTACCAGACATAGTTTTGCCCAAAAATTCTTCATTCTTTCTTTCTAGTTTATACTTATCTCAAAGATTTAGCAAAGGACCATCAGTAAAGGCCCAAAAAAAAAAAGCAAAGTACCACTACTAGACGCACGCTATCCCATCATCCATTCTTTGACCAACCCATGCATTCCAAATATTTCAGATAATTTGCTACATGCCTAGAGTGATTGAGAAATTTTTTGGGAACTAAGAAATTGGAAGATGTCTAGCAATAATCGGCTGATCCACGTCATGAATCCATCGTCCCAGCACCTCATCACCACTTATCACTGTCACCTTCCCCGCCTTCACTCACCATCGAGCATTCTTGTCTTCCTTTCCTTCTGTAGTTGAATCCCATATCCCATTTTCGACCACGAAGAGGAGGAGAGTGGCTCAAAGATTGTGTGAAGCAGAGGAGAAGGAGATAGTTTTAGCTAAAGGGTCCTCGTGGAATAAAAAAAATTGTCATGGGTAATTAGTCAAGATAATGTAAAAACATTCTGACTTGAGAAAACCTCCAAATTGGGGGTTTGAAAAAAAAAAGGGTTGGGGAGTCACTACAAGACAAAAATTTCCCTCCCCTCTTACCTCTTCTTCCAACTAAACAGCAACTCAACTAACTTAACCGACAAAAACCTCCCACCAAACATAGTCTTAAAAAAAACTACATATTATTAAGGAATAAAAAATGAATGAATCAACGAGAGAGGCGACAAAGTAATTCTTTTCAAAGCGACTAATAAATAAGCATGGACTGCGTTGAACGATAGTGCTTCGTCAAACTAAGTACCAGTCCACACACACTCTCCTCCTATATAAATCCTCCAACCCTTCCTTCTTCACTCACCACTACGCTTCTCTCAAATCCTTACCTCTTCATCAGTCTTCTCTCCTATTCTTCATACAAATTTTCAAATCGTTAATCTTTTTTTTTTCTGTCAGCGAAATGGGTGTTAAGAGTTTTGTTGAGGGTGGTATTGCCTCCATTGTTGCTGGGTGTAGCACTCATCCGCTTGATCTGATCAAAGTTCGGATGCAGCTTCAGGGCGAGCAAGTCTCCGCCTCCCTTAACAGTCACCATATTCATAATCTTCGTCCCGCTTTTTCTATTCCCTCACATTCTCCTCCAATGGATGCTTCTTCCTCCCTTGGCATCGCGGCTCGTAGTGCTAGGGCTGGACCTATATCTGTGGGTGCGCAGATTCTTCGTTCAGAAGGTGTCTCTGCTCTGTTTTCTGGCGTCTCCGCCACCATGCTCCGCCAAACACTCTATTCCACCACTCGTATGGGTCTTTACGATGTGATCAAGCAAAAATGGACCGACCCAGAGAAGGGAAACTTGCCTGTGGGCCGAAAGATTGTGGCGGGGCTTGTTGCCGGCGGGGTTGGTGCGGCCGTCGGAAACCCTGCTGATGTGGCGATGGTCCGTATGCAAGCTGACGGTCGGCTACCGGCTGCTCAGCGGCGAAATTACAACGGAGTGTTCGACGCGATCACGCGCATGTCGAAGCAGGAAGGGGTGGCTAGCTTGTGGCGTGGCTCAGCGCTGACGGTGAACAGAGCCATGATCGTGACGGCTTCGCAGTTAGCTTCGTACGATCAGTTCAAGGAGATGATTCTGGCGAAGGGGTTGATGAAGGACGGGCTTGGGACCCACGTGACGGCGAGTTTTGCAGCGGGGTTTGTGGCGGCCGTAGCATCAAACCCGGTGGACGTGATCAAGACGAGGGTGATGAACATGAAGGTGGAGCCAGGGGTGGCGCCACCGTACAAGGGGGCCTTAGACTGTGCTCTCAAGACGGCGCAGGCTGAAGGGCCAATGGCCCTTTATAAGGGATTTATCCCTACCATTTCTAGGCAGGGACCTTTTACGGTGGTGCTTTTTGTGACACTCGAACAAGTTAGGAAGCTCCTCAAGGAATTTTGATCGAGACCATGGTTTAAGTGTGGGCATCAGTTCGTTAAGTTTACGATGACGACGAAGCATATTCAAATTATTTAATAGAGTATCCTGGCAAAGGCAAAAAAAAAAATAAAAATAGAGTAGTTCTTTCATACATAAGACAATTCTGGTTTGATACTGTACAATTAGATATAATGGAAAGAGAATTGAAATTTTAATAATTTTTTTGTCCTTTTGTTCATACATTTTGTTTACAATAGAGGAGTTTTGAGATGGATATAAGACATATTATTCATAAAGTTTTGATTCACAAGTATTTCAGCCATTCATTCCAATGATTCCATCATGATTTTTAATGGAATAATATCTTAGGGAACCTGTTCTACTTCTATAGGGTAATGACACGGGAAAAATCGACCAAACACGTTCTGAAAACAAAAAAGGCCACAGATTAAAGAATCTTTGCATGTAGCAATGGAACAAGATCATCAATCATATACATTTTTTAACAACACAAAAAAAAAATTAAATGAACGCACACAACATCCCTAGGACGCTTTACCAGCTGAGGACAAGTGAAGCAAGTCAGCTTTATTCTTCACCAAGGAAAATCAACTCAACATTATTGCACTACGAAATAACCAACTACAGAATCACCAAGCTCGTTAGTGTGCCAGCTAAAATCAGCACGTACGATAGATTAAAGATAAGTGAGGATTACTCGTGGAGATGATTGACCTATGCCTTCTGCAACCTGCAGGGTAAACGGACTTGTGTATCTCCAGCAATTAGAGTCCTTGTCTCAACCTCACAAGACGAGCTTTCTTTTCCTATTGTGCTCCATTTGTTTTACTTGTAAGAACACATCAACCTTCGTTCTAATCAGCGTCCTCTATCCACAGTATAATTAGGCTTATGGCCTTCTGGCTTGCCTCTCTCCGAGTGTTCGGCTGGGTTACTACCTGGTTTTCCCCTTTTATCTGAAACTTGAACTGACGGACCTTCTTTGCCTGAACTTTTATCTGGGAACTGGAAAAAACTGGCCAGACCCCTACCCTTTTCTGGGTTTGATACAGAATGAGTTTCAGATCCTAGAGGCTTACCTGGGGATCGCAACGGTTGGCGAAATTCATATCCTTTTCCTTTCTCTGGGGCTGACACATAATAAAGTTCAGATCCTCGTCTGTAACGTGGGGATGGCATTCGCTGGCGAAAATCAGGGCCTTTTCCCCTTTCTGGGATTGTTACAGGACGAAGTTCGGGTCCTCGAGAGGCATTGGGAGATGGCAGTGGTTGTAGTTGTGGTTGTGGTTGGTGAACTTCTGATCCTTTTCCTTTGTCTGGGTTTAGTGCAGCAAGAGCAAGCTCGCGCCCTTTATCCTTTATAAAATTTAGTCTGAACGACAGTTTTGTGAGTGGGTTCGCTCCCTGTGAATTGAGTTTATATTTATACTGTCAATTTCCAATATAACAATATGAATATAATAACAAGTATTGTTAAGTTTGTGAAACCTGCCTCTTTCTTCGTACTAAGTTTCTTAGAACTATTTTCCGTTGGATTATTGCATTGCGAGGACGTTGATCCCATCTTTCTCTCATTGTCATTTTCTGCTCCAACTTGACTGTCCTGTTGTACCAGACTCAACAAATAATATATATATATATCAATATCATTCACCACAATCAAGTGTTGTCAAGTAAATTGATTATTTGGACCATTTAGGACAGTAAACAAGCCAAGCTGAAATTTAGCACGATTAAACTCCTTATTTATATATGTAACCTACAAACAAAGTTTTAACAATGCATGGACTGTATTTGTAAACAATCTTTTAGATATAAGATCATATATAAACACAATATATATATCGTGTAAAATAATACTTTATTATATGAACCTAGCAGTTTAGGAGCTCAAAATAAATTCTCAAACTCTGTTTCTTTCTAAACCATTGCTTCATATAGTGATCGAGCTCAATCATTTATCATAAACAAGAGAAACACAATTTGAGATTACGGCCAGCCAGAATTTGAGCAGTTCATTGATGAAGAGGAGAAATATGCCAGAGTTGAAAGTCCTCATCATCCCATCCGTCCAAAACTAACAACTTAAGCTTCAAATAATTATTTGACTCTCATATTTGTATTCAAGGATGGGCTCTTTACCTTACTTCCTGCTTTGCCAAATTGTGGCGGGGCTGTAACTTCAGGATCTGGCCTATTCTTCCTGTCAAACAGAGTTTCTTCTCATGAAAATGAAGCAGAACAAGGTCGTTAAAACAAGAAGAATATGCACTAGTAAGATTTCAGAAGTAATGATGGCCATACAGGTTAAGATGCATTCTCAGATCATTGATCTTCTTTTCTATACTGGTGAGATCTGCTTCTAACAAGGCCAACTCCTCCAAGTTTGCCTTAGACTTCAACAAGTTTGCAGATTAAATTGTAGCCCAAGATTAAAAAAAAGAAAAGAAAAACACATCAATATGACGCATTTGAAATTGAAAAAAAAGGGACCAACCTTGTCATCAATATTGGCTAAATCTACTCCTGGAGGAAACTTCAGCCCTGCTTTAAGAGTTGCACAAGAATTCTTCTCCTCTTGCAACTGTTCCTGCAGGCTTGCCATCTATATATAGAAATTTTTTAATTAACAAAATCTACAGAGAGTGGGGCTGGGAGAGGGCAACATCTATCATAATGAACATACATCTTGCTCAATAGCCAGATGGCGTGCATGAGACGGGCGATTTTGTTTTTGCAGATCATCTTGCAGCTTTATGTTTCCTTTAACCTTCAACAAGATGTAAAACAAGAAAGATAATTTCCAACAAAGAGTTGTACGACACAAACAAAAAAATTATCCACAAAGAATCAAGTATGTACATCTTCAGCAAATTTATTTTGCAGTTCAGTCTTGGCATCTTCAAACGTCCCAAATCCAGCACTGTGTATGGCCAGAGAGATAATGGATTGAGCATCAAAGGGTACTTGGCAATGAAGAAGACACAGTTCAAACAACAACGATGTCAATTACTTACTCATCTTCAGAAGAAAATTCAATGGATTCCATAGAAAGGTTCTTCCCTGCCTGGAGATATTATGAAAGATATAATGACTTGAACTTGATATCAAACAAGTAAACATGTCTAGACTCAGAAAAGCATAAAAGTTCAAAGAACGAAAAGACATATTGTTGATCATGAGAACAAAGTTAACTCACAGAGGTACGCCCCCATTTAGAACGACGCCGAGAATCACGAGCTGGGGCAGTGGACATTGTTACCGATTTTTTTATGCAAGAAACATTTGTAGAATTAGTGGAATTTGAATGATGCACTGTACTTTCATCCGTGAAAACACCTTCAGATGCTCCAGAAGGCTTATTTGACTGCTCTACACAAGCAGTGATAGTAGTTGGAATATCAAGGTTTTCTGAGTTCCTAACATCTTCATGGTAGACTTCATGAGAATTTGAGGATGCCACCTGATTGACTTTAAGATCTTCACTCTTATCTGAGGATTTTGGACTTGTATGATTATGGTCCTGCACAGTTAAAATCAATGGCATAAGTAGAACAATTTTGCACTTCTTCCTCTTCCCAAAGAGGAAATTAGTCATACCATCCGTATCATATTGATAGGCAATCAGATGATACATTTTGACCAAATGATCTTTCATCTAACAAAGAAGCAAGCAAATGGAGAAGTTGCAGCTTCATATTTTCACCACATCAGTTAAGCAGAGTACGTTTGGTAGACCGATATGACGTTTTGCCCTTCAAACGTCAGTTGGGTTTGTTAGACACGTTTTGTCATATTTGATAGACAATTGGGCCTATTAGACTAAAAAAAAACACTTTTTTAAAGAAGCAAGTCTATGGTGCTTTTTCCAATTGGCTTATTATGTGTTTTAATAAAAGTCATTTTCCTGTTATAAAATACTCTTCCATTCTAATTATAACACTCATTTAAATTTTTTAAATAATTCTAAAAAAATTAATTATATTACTTTAAAGTATTAAAATTTATTATTTTTCTTTAAAATATTTTGTTTAACTTATGAACTAATATATAATATAATAAAACACAACATATAATATGATTAAATAATTTATTTTGCTTCATTAACTTTTCCAAAAAAAAGTCAATTGGGTCTTATAATTAGGGTCGGAGGCAATATAAATATCACAATATATTTATATGTAATATATATTCTCTCAAATCTTAATTATAAGATCCAATTGACTTTTTTGGGTAATCTTAATAAAAAATTATATTAAACTATTTTATTTGAATTATGAACTAATACATAATATAATAAAACACAACTTATGATATGATTCATGTCCTTCTCAGTCATTTTTCATCAAAAGTTACTTTTTAACATATCAACTAAACAAAATTCACTTTTAGATAAGTAACTTATATTACCGCTATTTCAAATATAAATCACATCACATAGTATGACTTTTACTCGATCTTACTTTTGTACAAGTCCAATTGCAAATAAGTTACTTTTCCTATTGCTATTCCAAACACACTGTTAGTTGATCAACACCATCATGGATAAAGCTAGTGGACAACTCAAAAGGGACATACTGATAAAAGTGAGCTAAAGGCATGGGGTAAAGCTAGTCAAGAATATTTAGAAGTTTCAAGAGGAATACCTGAGCATACCTTATCTTAAGGGTTGGCTCCTTAAGGTTGAGGAGGTAAACTCATTTCTCTAGTTATTTAAGAATCAAGATCTAGCTAGGTTCTACACACAGCAGGTCCGTTAATAAAACTGTTCCTCAGGGGCATATTAGAGCACTTTGTTCGTACTGCATAAAAAAAGTTCAACCAAAAGAAAGACTACACTTCTGTTACAAAACAGATGGATCTCATTTCACTTCTGTTCTACTTTTCATTGATTCTATACATGTGAAAAGTTGATTTCTGGCCCTCCCCCATTTTAGTCCAATAAAAGTTGTTGGTGCTGAAACTTTTCTATCCAACCCGAGGACGATGAACTCGGTCATGATAAATCGTTTTGCAATTTACTTTCTTTCCATATACTTAAATTTAGTTCCATGCAATCTATTCCAAGCTTCAAACTAACTCGTTGCATATTAAAAAATAGCCACCAACCCTATGAGCAGGCATGCGATATTCCTTAGAGCCTCCAATCTTACTGCTTGCTTCACTAACAAGATCATCATCTCTATCTGCATCAGATTCCTCCACTGATTCGTCTGGCTCATCATCATCATCATCATAATCTTCGTCTTCGTCTTCGTCGTCATAGTCATAGTCATAGTCACCGTCGTCATCATAGGATTCAACATCTGAACCCTCACTCCCAGTTTCACTCTCATCTGACTCCATGTACATATCTGGGGACACATGAGCTTCCTGCAGGTAGAAATATATATAACTTAATAATCCACACATATATATGTAGTTTCCAATAATAAAGTAATTAGAGAAAGAAGCACGCTATTTTGTAAGATCAAGTGACCATATGAATGAAGTACAAAAACTTGGATCTCTACTATTTTTAAACTCATCACAGCAAACATTCATTTCATGAAGTCATTTTGGGTTGGGGACCATGGCAGGTAGAAGAGAATTCTACACAATACTAAGCCATATTCTTAATATAAGACCCAATTAAATAAATTATTTAATCATAACATATTAGGATATGACAAGCAATCTTCAGGTTACAACAAAACTTACCCCAAATAAATTGTCATATTCATCGAGTAAAGTTATAGCAATGACTTGAGCATGGTTAGCTGCAGCAGCAGCTTGTAGAAGTTGAAGAGAACCATCACCACCAACATCAAAATCACTCTCAATCTCACATTCCCCAGTAAAAAGAGCACGAAGAAGTAATGGTGCCATGCAAGCTGCTACTGCTGAGGAGCTCATTCTGTTCTCTGCTTTGTGTGAAGCTACTGCTTGCATCATCAATAGTATTCTGCTAGGAGTACAATGAATCAATTAAGGATTTCTTTCCCAAATTAAAATAGAGGGAAAGAGTGCTTAACCAAATACCTTTGCAACAAACGGCGATTTGGCTCGGGGAAAGTTTCACATATTGCTGCCCGCATAGCAGAAACTCTGCGAGAACCTTCGGCTTCTAATAATTGTACCGTTTCCCAATGATGGAAAGAAAATCAAACTTTAAAGGAGATCCACAGAATATTAAGAGAAAAAGGACACTATAAAGCCAAAATAACACTTACGACATGCTTCTAACAGTGCCTTGCAACAAGATGCAGGGACTGGAGATGAGGGCAGTTCTCGAAGTACGTGCTGAAAGTAAAGAAGAGTAAGAAATTACCTTTCATATTTATGACCTAACAGGAAAGAGAGAAAAAAAATCAGCAATTCATTTCATCGTGAACAAACCTTAACACAATCAGCAATAACATGCGCATCCTCTTTTGCAGAAAAGTCAACTTTTCCTGCATCACATGGCATACCCAAGAACATCAGATTTTCAGAACCATTTCCAACAGAAAGCGTTATAGATGATGAAATCTCTTAACAAAGTGAAATGCAAGAGCAGTCAATAGCACAGTGCAGTGATCGTATTGAAATCAAGTTATAACAAAAGAACCTAGACAACAACACATAATTCAGAAACTTTGATAATAAAAGCACTAACCTTGTTCATATTCCCTAACTCGAGATTCAACATCGGCAACATCGGCAGCTTGCCGTAAGATCCCTTCTACTTTGACTCCTATGTTTTTGTAACAATAATGATGATTAGACTCATGAAAACTGTTAACTACTTACGTCCTTTGCAAACATCTATAAACATTCTAAAAACTCCCTGCCACTACTTCGGAACAATGCCCCTACCAAAAAGAAGATACCCAATGATAAATTGATAACCACTGAACTGAACAAACTTTAAAAAAATGGGCACTGTCTATCTTTATTTCTATATATAGATTATTTCTCTCCTACTTCTGTATATCTCCGTTCCTTCATGTCCATCTTACATAACATATTGCTTAAATCTTTAGTAAATCACACAAATAATAATGTGATATATTACAAAACGCAGGACCAAAAATAATTCATTAAGAAGGAAAAATAGGGACCCACCATGCTCTTCTATGAACCTGAGGCCCTTCTCCAGAAAAGTTGGGGCTCCATCAGCATCTTCCAGAGCAAGTAAAATTGGCTGGCCTATGACCTTAGACCTCATTGTTCCTCTATCTTTTGCTATAAAAATAATTTAAAAAGGAAGGCTTGAAAGTAATAATTTGTACAGCTTTAAGCAAATATAAACACCATGATAAAGTTATAACAGGAGCATACACTGGTCCAATGACATATCTTTTGCTCCAGTCTGGTCGTTTTTATTGACACCATTTTGCCCTGTCACATTATTAGCAGGGCTCGGTGCTTGGGCCAAAGCATTCTCTAGCGCAGTCTTCCACTCATTTAAATCTTCCATAGTTTCAGCCTGCAGCATTAACAAATAAATCAAGGACGGAGACAGTATCCTTTCTATAGCAAGCATCATTTATTTCATTTTGTCTTAAGTCATTGAGGAAAAATTAGAGTAAGAAAAAGTGATGCCTACTACTATCATAATGAAACAATATAGGGCAAAGGGGCAAAATTGCCTTGGAAGTATAACTCTAGGGGCAATTTTGCTCTGAAAGTTTCAATTGGGGCAATTCTACCTTAAAAGTTTTTAAAGTGGGGCAATTCTGCTTCTACCGTTAGTTGACCAAATATGTTGAGCTAACCGTCCACAGCTCATCCACTATATTTTTGCTAAAATGAAAATTTGTATCGGAAATTTTAAAAAAGATAAATTAGATAAAAATAGACTTATAAGACAAATTTTCAGCTTTAAAAAAATAAACTGGACGGCATGTGGACTGCCAGTTTAACATATTTGGTTAACTAACGACCAAAATTAACAGATTTAAAACTCTCAGGTCAAATTTTCACTTTAACAAAATATAAAGTGGTTCCTCATGAATTGTCAGCTTAACATATTTGGTCAACTAACAACAGGGGCAGGAATTGCCCCATCTGAAACTTTCAGGGCAATTTTACTCCTTCGCCCAACAATATATGATATGGACAAAGAAATCATGAAAATTAATAATATAATAAATAAAATCAGGCAATTATTTTCAGGGCTTTTACATATTAAATTTATGATGAAATATAATATGATGGAATAACAACAATAGTGCTTTAGGGTCTGTTTGGTTTGAGGGGAGGGGAGGGGAGGGCAAATGATAATTTTGCCCTCCCCTATTATTATTATCAGTTAAAAAATATTATATAAATTAAAAAATATATTACTATTACTATTATTATTGTTGTTGTTAAAATAATTAAAAATATATATTTTAATCAATAAAAATTATTATAAGAATTTTTAATATATATATACTAATAAATAAATAATATTATTATAATCAAAATACATAATTTAAAAATTAATTTAAATAAAAAATATA
>JBAGKO010000013.1:24100766-24130390 GCA_037177275.1 Acacia concinna
GGAAAAAAGTTCTCGCCCCCCCCCCCCCCCCCCCCCCCAAAACACCTGTCTCTCTACATCTCCATCGCCAGTAGTAACGTTGACGACAATGGATACTGAAGATAAATATTTTCAGGAATACTGATTTATACCAAGACAAAACTGCTATCTCTTTCGTTTTCTAGGTCTCGTTCCTACTAATTGCGTCGAGCTCTGGAGGTGAACCTCCAATGGAGGTCGATTTCTCCGACCCAAAATCCGCCGTTGAAACCCGGACGAATTGTTTGGGAAAGGATCGGGTTCGGGTGAAGAGAGAGACGTTGCATGTGGCTCTCGAGCAGTGCCGGAGAGCTCTCGAACTACTCAACACGACTAGCGGCGTTGACGAAGATGAGAGGGATTCAGGGGTTGAGGTTAAGTCCACAGGATCGTACGAGGATCGGTGCCTTGAAGATTCACCCTCTACGAGAGATGATCGAGACGTTGACGAGGTAATTGCTTTGTTTTACTCATTATGTCTTAACTTTGCCCTTTTAGGCTTGGTGGTTAGATGGCGTCTATTTTGGCGGCTGGTCTGGATTCAAGAGGCAGACAAATAGCGGGAAAGAATTATTGGTTTACATTTAACTTGGTATTTTCTCGGTGACTAAGTACTGATGTTGTGATCAAATGCTGCCGACCCTTAAGAGATTGTTTGTATTGCGTGCATTTAAATCGCCAACCATTCACATTATCCCACAGCTTCTGGTTCAGCGTCTTTAGAGTTACACTTTACGAGAGCACGGGTCATGTATATTAACATTTTTTCTTGAAGAAATTTCACTGAACTGTTCTGCTTGCATTTAGACGCTATTGTCCTTAAGGACGGCTATATGCATCGAAGACACACACACAATTTAGATCTGTAATACAAACATTTGACACTTGTCTGCTTGATCATGATGTGCAATGCAATATTATCTCCCATCTATTGAGGATGACTATTAGTGAAAAGCTCTAGTGAGATTTTGGCTCTGGTATAGGTGGATATTCATTCTAATCCATGTGCCCAATGCAGTTGCGTGACCTACTCATATCTGGGTTTGAATGCCCTGCTTTTCTTGAAAAACTGCAGTGTACCCAGGCATCAAATTCACAGAATAGAACTGGTATGCGACCAAATATACTCCTGTCTCTAAAACTTGTTGCTTATAACATTGCAAAGTAATTTACGCTCCTTGTTTAAATTGAAGACATTCAAATTTTTAAAATTATAGAAAAGCCTTTTGTTTTTTATGTTTTAGTTTTAGAATGCTCAGAAAATTTATTGGGTTATGACAGAAGAAGGTAATTCTTGGCAAATAATCAGTGAGAATGATATATGGAAAGGTGAAGATATTGAGCTGGACCAAGAAAGTTATATCCTCATTAAGCGAGAAGATATAGCGGAGGCAATGGCTTGCTTTGTGGCTTCATATTTGTTATCCCTTGAACATACTAAGGTATCTGTATATCCATAAGTTAGGAGGCCTTATACTTGTTATTTTTCCTTTTATTGGGATTTATTAATAATGATTTGTTTATCCACCAAACTCTATTCATTATGAAGTTTCATGTTCACGATTAATTATGACCAAAGAAGTCTGAAAAAAATAATCTTAATTTGTGAAAGAATAAACGTTAAAAAATAAATATAATATTATTATTCTTTCTTGAAAAATAGAGATCAAAATCTTACTTGAGGTGCTTAAATTTTACTTTATATCATTTTGTTATATCTTTTTTCACAGTCAACAACAACAACAAAACCTTAATAACACTAGGTGGGGTGTTTTTCCACAGTCAATGTAAGAAAAAAATTATATACTTACAAGTCTGTGTTTGCAAACATATGCTTGGGAGACCACCCTATCGTAGAAAATGGATAACCATGTAATACGCTTGTATGTTTAATAATGTCAAAAATTCTCTGTTTAAACTGCATTGCTTCTTTAAACCTAGAATCTCTTTTGCTGCTTCTTGAATAATAAGTCTGTCTGTTGTGTGCCAGTGAAGAATTTGGTGTATGAGTGTTGGCCGTGACTAATAACAGTAAGCACATATTACATAACATATTTGAAGTTCATGTTGCATCTCACTTCATACTTCTGTTGCACTGTTTGCAGGATTTGACTCCTAGTCAACTTCAGAAAGGTACATCTGATCGTTTCCTTCCTATAATGATATGTTGCCTTTGTTATTCGTGCATATATTCCAGTGAAAAGCAAGGACTAAATTACTCTTTTGTCTGGATTTGTTTCGTTTATCCCACCTAGTGGAATAAGGCTTTGTTGTTATTGTCTGCCTTCATTCGTGTTGGAGATGGATTTATTTTGCTTTAGTTGAGACAATTATAATGTCAGTTAGCTAAAAATCAATGGTAGTGACTTCTGAGTTCTTGTTGATGTGTTCTTATCAGGACTAAGCAAGACATTATCAGTGAAAAAGAAGGGAAAGCTTCAAAAGGCGTGGGAAGGGAGCAAAGTTATTTACAATGTTGCGTCCTGGGGGGCTACAGCCATTGGGTAAGGGGTTATACCTCCACCTATTTTCTTTCTTACCAATCTGGTGTCTCTCCCCAAAGGAGGGAATGCTATTCGATAATTCTGTTTTACTGATGCCTGGCCTAGCTCCCTTAGTTTATTCCTTTTATATTGTTTTTATAGTTCCATTTGGCTATGTTATTAGCTGGTTAACGGAACTTTTTATACTCCAACCAGCGCTTAATTGTTTTTGTAGATCAATATAGGTGTGGAGAATTCAATGAATATTATTAGAGTAATTGACTGAATATATACACAAATCAGTTGCTACAGTACCGCCTACAAATTAGAACTAATCCCTTCTCTTCCTATTATCTCCCCTAATATCATTATATAAAATATATACACACAATAATAATTAATATATTCTACAGTTTTGTATGTGAGTACTCATGTGCATTTGTTTTTTCCCCTTTAAATTGCTTGCGTGTTTGGATTAACTCATTTAAGCAACATATAAACTGCGATGCCTCTGCAAGCTATTTTCACTTAGGCTTGTTTTCATCAGCAAGATAAGCTCCTGCAAAAGATTGACATAGTTTAAACCCCTATGAATTATTTTGAAAGAACTGTTTTCGTTGATGTTTTAACTTGTAAGGGCTTTCTTGTAGAGTTGTAGACTTGTAGGGTCTATATATCGTTCACTAATTTGAGATTTGCACATGTGAAAGATGCAGCTAATTGATTGGTTGTCTTCATTTGGCAATTGTATAATGTCTAATCAAATTATCCAAACTGGGTTTTGTATATCAAGATGGTCATTAGCTCTCCTTCCCTCTTTTTTCAGCTTGTACGGTCATTTATTGTTAACTTGGCTTTGTTGACAGGATTTATCAAAATCCCCTTATAATAAAGGCAGCAACAAAGGCATTATGGACATCTTGCAAGGTTATCACCAAGCTTCTCTGATGGGCCAATGGAGAGTGGTTGAGAGTTGTAGCATAGTTTTTTTCTTTTTCTTTTCTTTTTTTCTTTTTTGGCCCATGAGTGGTGGCGTAGTTATTTACCCTTTCTACTTGTGCTTGTGCTGTGCTTCAGCTTGGATTTCCATGTGATTTTGAATTCGTTTACGTGCCTTGCCCGTAAATCAGTTGTAAATATCTCCCAATTCATCAAATGTTAGGCAATTCAAATCCTCAATCATTTGTTGTCGACATAACCTGTCCTCAATTCCATCGCCTTCCATGTTGGATCATGATAATTTGCTGTCGACATCGTCTTTATATGAGCTTGACAATTCTCTCAGTATAACGCACAGGACAAATGAAATGATTGAAACATTTCAATTAAAGGATGTATGTTTATATAAATTTATTATGTAAAAAATCATAATTCAACTGGTAAATAATTTGACAACATTTTTGGTTCATGGTTTCTCTTGCATATATGGTTCATCCCAGGCAAGATATGTGTAACTGGAGGAATTTTAATTGCACTTATATTCATCACTTCATAAAGTGGCTTCAAGCTTTTCCTAGCCCCTTTTCATCATTGGACTCCTTATCAGGGGTGTCCAAAAGATTTCAATTCCAATACTCCAATCTCAATAATATTTCAGTCCCGACCTAATAATCAAGATTGGTGATTCTGGCCAGGACTTGGACTGAGATCACCTTTGAAAATCTTATTCCTGGTTTCAAGTTTTATTATTTTATTATTATTTTATCTTATAAATTAAATTATTATTTTATTTGTGTATTATTACTCCTATTAATTAAGTTATATTTTTTAAATATGTGTATAACATTTTTAGTTGGAGGTAAACTGCCTATATTACAATACTAAACTTAATTATATACGATATAAAAATAATAATAAAGATGAAAATAATAACATAAACATTATTTTTAAACTATAGATCAATTCTATGTAACTAATATGATTTTATTAGTTGTTAAATGATTATTTTTAATAATAAAATATGAAAAAGTTAATTATTTTATTTTATTTTATTTTTTTGAAAAAAGGGGAAAATCCAAGGACCGAGATTTCCCAGTCCCGGTCTCGAGAAATCCCGGGTGCCTTAGGACCGGGACCGAGATTAATTTCTCAATCCCAACCTCTACACGAGACTAGGATTAGCAAATTCGGGTCCCGGTCCCGGTCCCAGGTTTAAACACCCTTACTCATTATATATACGAAAGAGTGATATGAAAGAGAAATGTTATCCCCATTCAGGCTAACCCATGACCTTGTTTAAATAACAATAGAGGTGAAGCACAATTGTAGTAAGTTAACACTAAAAATTTATAATTAATGGTTTTGTAATCTCTAAATTTTATTTCAATGTAACTCAATTTTTATGGGTTTAACTCGGATGTATTTCAATTTATAAATTTGATAAACAGAATAAATCTCAATCATTAAAACTTAATTTAATTGTGGATACATCAAATGAAAAAGACATGAGAGATCAATGGAGATTCTCCTCTCCCATTTATAATTGTCTCATCCAAACCGAGTGGAGCACCCTCGTGAAAATTAAAGAATATAACTTCTTTTTTATAGTAAAAAGTAAAATAAATATAATTAAAACCAAACTACAAGGAATTAAATTTTAATTCAAATAAGGAAAAAAAGGCTTTAAATGGTTTTGTTAACATAAAACTAAAACCTCATTGTATAACAAAGAACAAAAGTTGTAATAGGTAGACTTATTCACCAAAACACAGCTACCAAAATTGTATAACGATGCTAAAACAGGCGTAAGAAATTTTGGTGGACACGGAGCAGCTGAGTTGCTTGCCCCAGCTGTTTTTATTTCCTGTCACAAATAATTAACTTGTGCCTGCATCTCCCTCCACAGAATATCCTTCAAATCATATTTACAGGGCTGAGCTCAAAAATAGAAAGAGTTGTTCTTCAGATTGGGAACATCCTTGCAGAGTATGGAACGAACTTCCATGACGGATCTAGGAGGCTCCAGGTCTTTCTCTTGCAACGTATGTCCTAGAAGCTGTTGCATTTGCGACGCAAATGTATCATCCAGAATCTGAACATGCAACCTCAAGTGAGAAAAAAGAATAAATGTGCATGATCATAATAAAACATTGGAAGCTAACAGATCTACATTAACTGAATTCACCATGGTTAAGCTAAAGCATGACTTCCAAAGCCAAATTGGACAGTTTACAATACCAATCACATTTATGTTATAAGCTAAGTTAGCAGATGAGTACTCACAGATACTGCGATCCTTGAACCTTTGTACCATGACCTATTTTCTTTTCTGTTCTCCAAGAAACTCAAAATTTCCTGTTTGAAAGAAGGAATCCAATAAACAAGGTTATCTTCCCACAGTCAAATTTCTTGATCATCAAGGGGTTAATAAAAACCAGATGAAAAGAACTTTACCTGTCCAACACGATCCCAATAACCTCTGCAAATGGCAATAAAGACGTGAGTCTCAAAGATAGTGTGAAGATGACTAATGGTATTAGTCAGCTGCTCTTTCAGTGGTTGCATTCTTCCTCTTACTTCAGATTCTACAACAGTTTCCTTTGAATCTTGGAGGATCTTCTTTAGTTTCGTAGCATTCTGTAACTTTGTCTGAAACAACACAAGAATTACATATCAGAGATAGAGAAACACAGCCGTCGCCCGTCACCACTTGAAAAGCATTATTTCAGTAAGATCAGTAAACGTATTGGTAATATCTGAATCTACATATCATAGATTCTTAACCAGGAAAGCAACGTAGTTTTCATAGAGATACTAACATTTTCTGCAAGTTTCTCCACAATAGCTTGAATGTAGTTCCTAAATTTTGATCTCAGCATCACAGTTACTTCACTAAGTCGTTCACCTGGTGCTGTGTTCCCAACATATGGCAAACAAGAACCCCATGACTTAAATTTTGATTCTACCCTGGGACGCAAGACATCGAGCATTCTTTTCACGGAATTCAAAAGAATTCCAAGCTGAAAGAAATACAAATATTTAGACAATAACATACACATGATGAAGATTGCATACTTGAGAATTCTAACTCACCTCTTCAGGAACCCCATAGAGGCATGCAGGTCGTTTGGCAAGTTTCTGGACATATTTAAGTCCAAACTTCTTAGGAGTCATGTTTTCCTTGAGAGGCGAAAGCACATCTGCATACTGTTTGTCTAAAGCTTCTATAATGGCCTTTTCGATATCAGCTATGGCCTGCTCTCAGAAAAAAGTAGTCCAATTAAGACTCATTACTTCTTTTTTTAATTTGACACAATCATAAATTTGGCATCAAGGAAAACAGATCCCTATAAACAAAAGCTTTAGAGAAAAGATATTTACAAATTAAATATCCCAATTAGCAAAATGGAACCAAATGCATATGTTAACCTTAGCTTTAAGTAGCAAGGGGAAAGGGGAAATGATTTAGGATGGAAAAAGATAAAAGTAAAATCAATGAATTATAACTTACATTCTCTAGAACCAAAGTGTATTCTGGCCAGCGGCAAATGATGACCTCATAATTAGTTAATGTTTCCTTCAGTCGCTCATACATGTCGTCAACAAAAGGAGTAGTAGAATTTTGAGTTCTAACTCCTGACCATTTTACCTGCAAGGGCAAAGCTTTTAGCAATTTGTTGCATTAAGATAATGTTTTGATAAAATTGACACACATGATCAATGAGGCATGAAGCAAGAAACAACCCAATCTGTACATAAAGTACCAAAGGACAGGAGATATCACATAAAAGCATTGTGTTGAAATAAGCACCTTATCCAATTTGCATGACTCAAGCAAGGACAGGCGTCTATCTTGGATCCAGACAAGAATATATAAGTGGAACAATTCTTTTGCATCAACTCCACCTTTGACGGGGCTGACAAGAAATGAAACAAGGTAGAATTATGCTGAATAGCACAAAATTAATTCTTTGACCAAACAAATAAGGATGTACTGGTACCAAAACATTTACCTAATGTTCCAGCTGTTAAGGTCCCTCTGAAAATCTGATGTTGCAATGACAAGTTCTGCTACAGGCGGGTAAGGGCCTGTGGGTGGGCAAGCAATGAGGAAAGCTCGTAATCTACTGCAAAGCTCATTGCTGTATATGGAAGCGGACAAATTTGGAAGGTCCACAAAGCTGTGGAAGAATATGAAAGTAACAATATTAGAACCTTTAACTGGCATTAAGATAAACAGCCAGACAAGAACACAAGGACACGAGGTTTAAACAATGATTTCTGCTGAGGTTCAGCCACAAACGAACATTAAAAGATTTCAAAATACATTATTTTCTTCAAATATCTATCTATAATATAGTAAAGTTTCACCAAAGCTCATATTCCAGCATCTGAATCTAAATTGAAACTCCAAGAACACAAAATGCATAAAAGATTATTTGATAAAATGCATTATACCTGGGAAGTATGTTGTGATTATGAATCTGAATATCAGTGTAGATCTCATTCTTTAGATTCATGCATAGCGTTTTCATCTTCCCATAAGCAGTAGACATGGCCATGCTGTCCATCAGACTACCTTCGTTATTGTTAGTAATATATTCATCAGTTTCACTCAGGTGCCTTCTTGACCTCCTTTTTGCAGAAACCTGGCAGATACTATCAGTTATATTCATTTACTTGGGGAAACAAGCATCGCCATCTACTTTCAGGCAACATGACAAAGATCTCAAAATTTCAAACCTGGAAGTAATGACAGAAACCAGTTTGAGCTTCAGGAGATAAGATATCATGAAGCAGCTTGTAGAGTTTAACTGCAGGCTCTAGGGCAGGTGCTGCAACACCAGATGCGGATCTAAAAATCTCTGTGACACCCGAGATAGATGCTTCATCCAGTGACTTGTAATTCTCAAAAACAAGAGTGAGAATCTGTTCAATTTGATCCTTGGTCTCTCCCAGTATTCGGTTCTGATGAGAACAATCAGCAATCGCACCATGTTTAAAAATTCATCAAAGTACTGGAAAGAAATACATACTAACACAAAAAAGATTGCACTAACAGTTTGAACTCAGAAATTTTATAATATTACCTCCTGGTGGCTTAAAGTCGTCTTGTTATTACCCTTCATGATCACAGGTGCTAGTAGATCATACACCAAGTTAAGGCAATCTGCCGTTGGTGTAGCCACATCCATGACATAAGAAAGATATCTATTCACATGAAAAGTTAGAAGCAACACTAGCAAAATGACAAAATTTATAGTGAGAAGCATTACTTTTAATAAGATTGAATAATTTTACAGAAATAAAAGCATCAACATCATGTTACCTTAATTTGGTATATAACTCGGATACCCCGTAAAATGATGCAAACTCTGATAAAAGCCAATGCCAAGGGCCATGCAGTATTAGATTTCTCTGCCGAAAGCCTTGAACTTTCATTGCAACTTCTAAAACTATATCATATGCGACAGTCTCTGCCACAGAACCACACTGAACCAGCAAGAGAAAAAACGATTATTGGTAACCGTTTGAGGTCCTTTGCAACAGAACATGTCAAAAAGAAAATAAAATTTTATTCATGAAATCACATTCCTAGAGGCACAGCTTGCAATAACTTCCAAAACTGTGTAGTGACATGTTGCTTTTTCCTCAGCAAAAAATTGAAAGTAAAAGTAAATGCCAAGCTCAGATAGCATGATTGATGTTACAGCTAACAAAAAGTTAGACACGCTATCAGAGTTTCGATAATATGGATACTATTTAATGATCAGAATATGGCTTACCTTGAGACTACTAATGTCATCTAAACTTGTTGAATAAATCATGTAAAGTTGCATCTTGCCCACTAGCTCGTGGTCAGGCTCATGATAAATAGGCCACCAGCGCAATTTGTCAGCCTGCATTCACATTGAACATGCATTCCATGATAATAAACATCAATCATCACAAACAAAGATAACTGAATGAAAAAATTTCAGGAGAAGATCTTACTTGATCATCAGCAATAGTAGCCACTTGGACATGAACACAGCCCAGATGCTTCCCCGTAGAATCTTGAACTTCAACAATTAAATCATCACCCAAGCAATCTGGAAAACTGTTAAGTAGTCAGATACTAATTCAAACAGGACATCCATAAAATATTAAGAAGAAAACAATACTCACAATATATGAGTTTCACTAGATCCAGGTTGCATTCTGATGGTATCTTCTTCAGCTGAGGATTTCAGCCTTAAAAAACAGGAGTATGTCTCTGATACACGCACAGGGCTAACGTTAATAGAATTAAAGGGGAAAGATCACGCAAAAATCCAATTATAAAAAAAAAAACAACAATCAAGCCGACGTAATTTTTTATGTATTCTGAGAACATATAGACCATCACAGATTGTTATAAATAATAACTTGAACCACATTGTAAAAAGGGAACCAAGGACTCTGAAAACACCAAAATATATCTATGAAGTGAAAATTTTTTGCTAAAACAATTGTTACTCCAAGATGCAGCACATGGCACGAGCTTGTCTGATGACATCTAGTAAATACATATTATTTTTCTGAAACAACGAAAACCTCTGAAGAGACAATAAAGGAAGCTTCATCAAGAAATTTACATTTATTGACTCTTCAACTTTCTATGTTTTTCTACAAAAAATTATTAACTGTTGAGACGGCATAAATATTTATACTTGTTGTTTCACATGTAAGCTTATCCGTGCACAAGAAGAGTTGCCTACTTGATTCATTAATTCCCAATTCGAAGTAATACAACAAGAGAAGAACATAGGGTCGCAAGTTGCGACAAAAAGCACTATTGCAGAAAAATCTCCAAACTCAATACACAATGACACCAGGCCAGGCTAAGTCCTATGAGGTGAGCAAAATAATACAATAATAGAATATGGATAAACAGTATTTTATCGATACCAATACAACGGATGGAACTTGAATTTTCACATACCTTGCACCGCTTCATAAGATGATGAACTATTCCGGAGGGTTGTCACACCAGCTTTTAGGAGTCCAGACACCTGTTGTATATACCGGGTACTGGCATGCATAAATGAGCCATTTGATTGTACGCATGGTACACATCGAATGCTTCTAAGGGTTCGACATCCAGAAGAGAGTGATGACTGCAAATTGTAAAATTGATGTCTCACAGAGTCCATTTTTATTTTAGGTGTCCTTATAGATGAGATGCTACACCCAGTTGGTGGGTCCACGGCCATTTTGACTTTACGTACTGCAAAGTATAAATCATCTCAACAAGACACTCCGAAGAGTATAGGATTAAATTGTAAAAAGTCAGCATGAAAAACTACCTTGCACCTTCATCTTGCCAAAAAGTTTTTTGGGTTTTGGAGCAACACCCTTGGTAGAATGCTCTGAGTTCTGCTTCACCATCAGTTCCTCCTCTGATTGTAATAGAACCTGCCGCAATCTGGAATTCAAAGAAATTGAATCACAAATAAGATCAAAAGTGATAAGAATGAATAAAGAGTATAGGAGAAATAGTAGCTTAAGAGTATCTTTAATAGAATTGATGACATCAAGAGGTCGAAGGAAGTGGCAGAGGAGAATCTAAACTCACCCAAAAGCTTCCCTTAGTAAAGCACATTCATTTTCCAGAAACATTGGAGCTTCCATGCATTGCATTGCCCAGGCATGAAGGCAAAGACGCACACAGGCATCATATGCAATCACAGATTGCCACGGCCCAAGAGCACTGGAATATATTTAATAACTGATAAGAACTTTTACATGAACAGAAAACCAGGAGAAATTATTGGCGGACCATCAGCACAATCAACAAGAATAATACCTAGCATGAAAGGTTGGAACACGAGCATGATATGAACTCGAAGACGCAGCAGCTTCTGAACCAGCAGCAGGTCTGTGAACACATAAATGTCGCCTTGAAATTAAGATGATACAGGATTGATATATGTTTTCTTGTTAGCGTGAGTACTTGTATTTCAGAAAGGTAAATAACTCTAGTGTCTTAAGACATACTTGCATTTATCAAATATACAAACCTAACAAATTGTTCAGGGGTCTTATTTGCAGTATTGGTCTCTTCCTTATTCTTAGGCACAGAATTGAATGCATTTGATTCATTTGGAGAAGAAAACTCTTGTACATCAGCTTTGTGTGGAGCAGTATCCACTCTACAAGCTGAAATCTCAGGCGTTTGTCTGGTTTGTTGACCAGAGTTGCAACAGGGTGGTGCACTAGGAATGTCTCCATCATCATCAGATAATCTTTCATTCTGTGAAATTTTATCGCATGAACCGTTCAGTTATGATATACTGATTTCAGATATAGTAAAGAAAGTCACATATACCCTGAATGACAGTTTGAAGGGGAAAAGGCAAAACCTCAAAATCCTCATCTAAATTTCCAAAAACAAAATGATTAATTCATGATACGTTCATTTTATGAAATCTAGACTCAAACTATTTCACGAATTTTCACCATTATGTGTGTTTAAGTTACACGTGTTAAAAACTAACCAGCCGAATGGCCGGTGTGATTGGAGAACAACTAATCCCATTTGCCTTATCTAAGACTCTGAAAACGCTGTTCTTAATATTCTCAGAGCCACGTCGTATGTTCTAGCGATTATATTTACAATGTTGTACCTTTTCAGCAGCACATTGCCTATACATCCTTGACGGCACGCTACAAGCATACCCCTCTGAAACATAAGCTTTAGTCCTCTGCAACGAACCATTGACACTTGCTGCCTGAGTGGTAGAGAATTCAGAACTAGCTGCGGAATCTGATGATTCATCCTCGGTGAAACCACTCTCCCTCACATTCCCATTAATCCTCCTCAGCGGGTCCCGCACAACACCGGGTCTACCAACCAGTGTCTCCCTCGAAGAACTGACTTCAGAGTATGTATAGTCACTAGCGTATCGTGGTCGACGTTGTGTGAGGTTTCCGTATCTCTGAGTTGTGCCATTGGGGACCTTGCCTCTAAGGTCTGATGGCGACGAATCCAGTGAATATCTCCCACTATAAGTTTCACCCTCAGAATCTGAGTCATTTCCGGAAGTAGAACCTTCACTTGGTATAGTTGATACGGGAATGGCATTTGAAAGATGTCCACTTCTGAATTTAGTAGGCGGTGGTAATCCGAATCCCCTGCTGCTTCCATTCTTTAACCCAGTGACAGGATCAATTCGCGTTCTCAAACCAGAACTTGAGAATGGAACTTCCTTCTGATCGCCAGCAAAAGCCAGAATTAACAAACATTAATAATAAACATTCCAAGAAAGGCACAAATTTACTACAAAACCCAGATTTTTGAGGCAATAAGAACAAAACAAATTTAATAGAGATGGGGAAGAAACAGTAATAGAAACAGAGGACATAACCTCTCTAACCCATCGGAGTGCATTCTTGTCAAGGCCTTCAGTGAACATAATTGTGCCTGCGTCTCTGCCTTGGAACGACCCTCAAATTGATAAAAAAAGAAAAGGCCAATGGCTTACATAAAAGAAGCGGCTAACCAAAAGAACAGTACAACGTGAAGAGGAAGACCGTAATTCTGGAGAAACAAAAAGAGTCAAAGACTGAAGTGCAGCTCAGCGGAGGGGATCAAACCGAAGCGAAGCGACGCCAGAAAAAAGCTATGAAAGTAAATCAGCCTAGAAGCACTAAAATTTAAACTGCGCGATATTCGAGGGAGGAAAAAAGGTTTGCTTCGGCAAAAAGTCTCGTAGTGCAGCGCTCACTCAAGAACTGCACAACAGCCACTTTGCGACTCTTTGGTGGCTTCCTCCTTTTTTTGTTGTTTTGAGTTTGGGGCGCAAAGGTGGGTTCCCACTTCACAGTTCCCTACTTCAAGTCACAGTATATGATCAATGAGTTATCCACTATAATGGAAAATCTAAATAGAATATGAATTTATTTTTTAGGAATTTCATATGATGCACGACCTCTGTGTAGTTCCTCTTTAATTTACTTTCATATGATGTGATTTTGGTATTGCATCACTTGCATTAATCAGTTACCTAATCCAATGTTGATGTTTAAATTACAATGTTCCGAGTTCAGGGGGTTAATAATGGAACGACAGCTATATTATATGGTACGACATGGCCCACCAAAAGACAATACGGTTACAATGAAAATGCGACAGGTCCGGATATAAGGCCACGTATATAATATTAAGTAACGTTGGCCGGAAAAAAAAAATAAAAAAAACAGGGATAAGTTGCTATGGCTACACCAACAGGTAACGGGAAGTCTGACGTGGCAAAGATTGAACTTAATTTAATTTGGAAAAATAAAATACAATTTGAAACCTGGGAGAGAGTCGACCGTTGGAGTGGGGACGCTTTTATGGTCTTTTACTTGGTTTTTACTTTTTTCCCTCTCCCAATTAGAAATTAAAAACATATATAATAATACAAACTACAAAGGCACGCGGAGGGGGTCCTACTTAATGGCCACATCTCACTTGCTAAAAACAAATTTAGATTTTTGGGCAGTTTGTTTATAGGCGATAATTCTAGAGTGACAGGGATGAGGAAGTGAACGAAATATCCAACGGCTGAGAGAGAGCGGCAGTGAGGAATGTTGTGGTCACGGGCGAGACCAAACGGTGGAGGAACTTTAATTTGAATTGAATGTCACCATCGGCCGGCGGCATTTACAACGAGCTTACTGAAAGGGCTTTTATTATATGTTCATTCATTTTGCAATCATTGGGTCTAATTATAACACCGTTTAGCCGAAATCTTCACTTTAACTACATCGGCAAAAAACAAAATACCAAAAGCAAAAGTTTTCTACTTTTCGGCAAAAGTAAATTCAAACAAACCTTTGCAAAGAAGCAAGAATTTGTGGGAAGATGTAAATTGTGACTTGTGAGGTAATGGAAATGAATTAAAATTAGAAAATGGGAAGATGGACACTTGAACGGACCTATATGTTGTTTTTAACATTTTGTCCAGGGTGGAGTCAGATTCATTATTGCCCAATTAAGCCATGAAAGGAATGAGGCGATTAAAGGCAGGAATGGAAAAGGAAAAGGACAATGTTGGCTGGGTGTATACAGAATGTACAAGAGGCTCCTCTCAACATTTCCTTTTCAACGGCCCCCGCAGATTCTCTTTGGATCCCGCAGACTACCCTAAACCGTAACAGGAGACCCTTGCAGAGCATCCTCTTGTTTCCACAAAATTCCTCACCGTGGAAGAGAGTCCATATTAGTGGTATAAACTCTTTTGAACCAAATTCTTGCATTTCAATAAAACTCTATAAAATATAATCTTAAGAAAGCACAAAAATTAGTTTCCTTTATTTTTTTAAAAAAATATGATTTGCTTAAACAAAATTTTTCTTTTTAGTAAAACCGCTGGTTGGTAATATTTGTAGATTTATCACACGACATATTTTGGGTTACAAGTATATATTTAGTTATTAAGGCCCCATATCGAATAAAAAAAATAAAAGCGCAACTAATTTCAAGCTTGACGAACAAAAATCTCCGCCTTTCATTATTATCGTGCGTCATCGAACAACAGCAATCAATTTATTGCAGGCAGCTTCGTTTCTTTGGATGGCAACTCAAGCCCATCTTGGACACATGGAAAGTGAATTTAATTACATCTCAGCTCAAGCATACAATTCATCAACATTACACTCCCCAAGGAAAACCTTTAAGCTCCGTGGGGAACCACAACTGCCTTCGGCAATAAGCGCTCTGTCATTTGCAGCCATATGGGCAATAATCTTGTAAATCATTTCTATCTGCAGCAAAGGTAAAAGTTCAATCAAACTCGTGATTAGGTGGCTCATGATGAAATTAGTATGCTAAGCGAATGTACGTACATCTTCTGGAGCGTGACAACGGTCAGCTACTTCTTCAAGTGTTAATGGCTCCACAGGATCTTTGCAGCTAAAAACAGAAACGTGTAGGCCATTGTTAGTGTTGGACGTAACTGGACAATCAACTTACATGGATCCTACACAGATATTGGTCGTCTTTTTTAAGTATTTTTGAGGATAGGCGCATATTTAGGAGTGCGCCCCCAACATTATCGCAATTTGTGCCCCAGTTAGACAAAGGGAAACCTTTATTAATAATACGTTAACAAGGAACCAAACCAAGCCTTTACTAGTAGTAACAGCTACAAAGAAGAGAAACATGGCATTTCTTGAAACATCCCACCATACCTTGCTTCATTTAGCACTGCCAAGACACGCTTCTGAAGGGCTAATACTTCACCTGCTGCTTTTTTGCCAGCTTCCACGCCTAAGAAAACAATTGACAGAATTCAAGAGCTAAATCATATTAAGAAATTACATGGATGCCACTAGGACCGATAGTTCAAGTATTTTGAACTTTCAAAACACAGCAGATCACTGCATCTGAAAATAATAATATAACGAACAAATTTTTATCATTGAGCCCAAGAGATATGAAGTTACCAGGTTGATGATATGCATTTATGTTGACAAGTGAGGCATATATCCCAACAGCTCGTTCATAGAGTGCAATAAGAGCACCAACTGATCTGGGTGTTACTTCCTGCACAGTGACTGTGACGGACTCTCGGTCATTAGCATACAGAGCTGACCTTGTACCCTGATTAAGTTTTAGAATGGCATGACAGGAAAGACTAATTACAATTTAAAACAATGATTAAGTTCAACAAGTTATGGTCCCAGAGTTTGAGAATGAGTTAAATTATTCATGACTTCGATAATGAAACTAGTACTATACGTAGATATAAAGAGCAAAATACAAATACTTCCCATAAGAACTGCTGAAATTACATAGATATCCTATCTATTTTCAAAATATACACAAATTTCCTAAATTACAATTATCCTACAGTTCAGTCTAGTTATAAATTTTTTGCCAAAATGCCCTCCATTTAAATATTTTATAGTTTTAAAAATTGCATTTAGGTTAATGGAGGGTATTTTTGTTAAAAAAAAAATCAATTTGACTAAAGTGTGAGGTTACCTTTTGTTTTGGTGAAAAATTGCATGTATTTTGAAGGGTAGAGTAGCAAATTTACCCGGAAGTATAGGTTCAGGAGCAATGTTGCCCTAGAAGTTTTTTTTGTCTCAATTTTACCCTGAAAGTTTTAAAACGGAGCAATCTTGCCCCTCCGTTAACCTAAAGTTAAGTTTGACTTTGACCGTTGACTTTGACTTTTTTCATTTTTAATACTTACGTGGATGATGACTTAACTGAAATTTTAATCTAGGTGGCAGTGGATAAAAATAAAAAAACAAAATAATCCACATCTACCTACTAATATTCATTTATTATCCATAAATCACTTTGATGTGATAGTTCTCTATATCCAACTTCAAGCAATTTAACTATTTTTTTTTATTTCTTTAAAATAATGAATTAATATCTGTGGGTAGATGTCGATTTTTTTTCTTTTTATTCACTGCAACCTGGGCTAAAACCTTAACTGAGTCATTGTCCACATAAACCTTAAAATAAAAACAAAGTTAAACTTAACAGTCAATATACATTTTTGCCTTACTTTGACAGTTAAGTTTAACTTTTTTATTTTAAAGTGAGGCAAAAATGGGCATTGACATTTAAGTTTAACTTTTTTCATTTTGAAGGCTTATATGGATTATAACTTAACTAAGGTTTTAGCCCAGGTTGCAGTGGATAAAAAATAATAAATAAAAAAATTTATATCTACCCACAGATATTAATTTATTATTTTAAAGAAATAAAAATAATGGTTAATTTGCTTGAGGCTGGATATAGAGAACCATCACATCAGAATGATTTATAGATAATAAATGAATATGTAGATGTTGGTTGTTTTTGTTTTTTTTATCCACTGCCACCTGGATTAAAACCTTAACTAAGTCATCATCCACGTAAGCGTTAAAAATGAAAAAAGTCAAAGTCAACGGTCAAAGTCAAACTTAACGGTCAAACTTAACTTTAAATTAACGAAAGGGCAAAATTGAGACAAAAAAAACTTCCAGGGCAACATTGTTCCTGAGCCTATACTTTCGGGGCAAATTTGCTATTTAACCCAAAGAGAATTTATTATGCATATAAAAGAAATGAGACAATTTAATCTAATTAGAGAAAGCAAATCTAATTATTCACCACTTGCAATGTTTGCAATAAAACATAGTGAAGAAAAAAGAGGAAAATCAAGAATGGTAACAAACTATAAAAAATTAAATGATTTTGCTGAAAGAAATAGGTAGCCAATGCCTATGATAGAATTATTATTTAATTTAATAAGAGGAAAAACAATCTATACAATTACAAGATTCCTACCTATATAGACTTTTTGACAATTTACAATTATAAGATCCCTTTCTATATATAGACTTTTTAGCTTGGTTAATTAATCTTGAAAATGATTGTAATTCTTTTTTGTTCTTTATTTCTAAAAATTTTAAGACTTTTTTATTTATATGTTATTGTAATTCTATTTCATCTGGAGATATGATTTGTCCTAAGAATCTTATTATATTTTTTCTTAATTCAGCTTTCTTTGCTGATATATTTAATCATTTTTTTTCTATTAGTTTTATAAATTGGTCTAGATGTTCTTCATGTTCTTTTTTATCTTTTGAAAATATTAATATGTCATCAATATAAATTACCACAAAATCTTTTATAGGTAATAAAAGTTTTGACACATATTCTTGAAATACATTTGAGCTGTTATGAAATCCCATAGGCAATATGTTCCATTCATATAGTCTTTTAGAGGCTTTTGAACTAAATTACTAATCAATCATTATTTGATAGACCAATGTAAACAAATAGGACATATAAGTCCATCAGAAGATTTTGAACCAAATTACTAATCAATCATTATATCAACACTGGGATATGAAATAATCACAATCATTACTAATCAATCATTATTTCAAATTGCCTATATCAACCAAATTACTAATGAATCATTATTTCATATCCCATTAGTGCGCTTCTTAGAATGCGAACTGAAATTATGTTATACTACTTATGTGGGTTAGCTTACTTAAAATCCCAACTATTGACAAAATAATAATAATAATAATAACATTTCAACCAATGGTTTGTTGATTTTGAGTTTTTCTATTTTATTAATACTTTTAGTTGTATGTTTATTTTTAAGTTGTAATAATTTTTACAATATTTCTAACCACAGACAGTTTATGTAATAACTTTTCAAAATTCGAAATATAACATTAAATGTGATAATGTGTGTAACTTGTTTTTTGAAATTGAAAATAAGGTGTAAATAATAAGTTTATTAAAATTAGTTGAGATACTTTGTTTATTTATAAAAACTTATGCTCCATCCATCAGTTCCTTTTATTTATTTATTTTTTTTACTTTCACATATTGTCCTGATTTAATTACCATATTTAATGTCAATATGCTAAATTTTACACATATTATTTTCACCATATTTATTTTCTTATTATCTCTCTTCTTCAATCTTTCTGTTATAATAATTTTTTATCTCTTATATATTCTCTATGTCCTCACAAATACAATTTTTTAAATAAAAAATAGTAAACGTTTCCATTCTTACAAATTTGTTTTTCATACAGAATATACGGGAAATGAAATGGATATTGTTGATGGCTGAATTGGCAAAATCTAAGCCTCACAGTTCCAAGCACATAGCGCCAAAAGAAGCCGGGTTACTCCATTCGGCTTGCTGTAATTCTAGAATCATCTTCATCGTCTAAAACCCTTCGAGGGTTTTTCGGTACTTTTTCCACATTGCGAATTCAGTATATAGAAGACTAGGGTCTCTCCAAGAGAGGTGATATCTTGTCTATCTACCTGCAAGTCGCTTTATCTCTCGGCCAGAATGGCTCCTGTACTGAGCAGAAGCTTGGCTACTGCCTCTGTTGCCTCACTCCCTACTTCGTCGCCCTTTACACCTAGAAACAATCGGGGGGATTTGACTCTCAGAAATGCTTTCTTTCCGCCGACTAGTTTGACTAGAAATGGCTTCTCTTCTGCTGGTTTGAAGTGGAAGCTCGAGAGAAGAAACAATAAGATGGTAGTCCGGTGCGACACCGCTGTTGCAGAGAAAGAGGAGGCCACTGATGCTCCTGGTGAGAAGTTTGAATACCAAGCCGAGGTGGGTTTCTTATTATTGTTATTATTTTATTATCACAGTGGGATTACAGGGAAATGAGCTTGGCTTTTGAATCAAAGTATCAAATGATTCATACCGTAATTTCCTTTGGCCCCTGGGATATGCTAAAAGTCAAAGAATGATTTTGGGATGCTAGCTTTTGACTGATACCCAACTTGAAGCGCTTACGGAGTAATATACAATATGGGCGACCTTGAGAACGAATATATTAAGATATTACGGACTAATACCCCGTTTGATTTTCACTTGTGGGGCATATTTATTTTCACTTTACTGAGGGAAATGGGATGATCTGCAGGTCAGTCGCCTACTGGACTTGATAGTTCACAGTCTGTATAGCCACAAGGAAGTTTTTCTTCGAGAACTTGTTAGGTGAGTACCTGTCCATGCTATGTCCAAATGTGCACTATAGTTGTATAAAACTTGATATTTTAGGTTTCATGGAGGAGTTGTACCTGAGTTAATAGATAGCCTCTGCTTGATATGTTTCTTATTTCTTGAACTTTTGTTATTTGGTGCTACTCCATTCTTACCCATGTACGTCCGTTTGGTTGTATTTTATCCTCAGCAATGCAAGTGATGCCTTGGACAAGTTGAGATTCTTAAGTGTGACTGAACCTTCGTTGCTTGGGGACGCTGGAGAGTTAGAGATACGCATCAAACCAGATCCAGACAATGGAACTATTACTATAACGTATGTTATTTTAATTTTATAGAACCTTTTGTCTGATTATATATACAGATCTATTTAAATTTTTGCTGCTTGAAATTGTAGAGATACTGGTATTGGAATGACTAAAGAAGAACTTATTGACTGTCTTGGAACTATTGCTCAGAGTGGCACTTCAAAATTTTTGAAGGCACTTAAGGTAATTTATAGTTATTCAGATATATCCAGCAGTTGGATGCTTCAAAGCTTCAATCATATATAAATATATATATATCTCTTAATCTTTTCAGGAAAACAAGGATCTGGGAGCTGATAATGGTTTGATTGGACAATTTGGTGTTGGATTTTACTCTGCTTTTCTTGTTGCTGAGAGGGTACAATGAATTTATCAATTGCATTTTCTTGCCTTAATTGATGGCTATGATTTGAAATATCCTGGTTTCAAGCCTTTTAATATACTATGTCTGAATTCTAATGATAAACAGGTTGTTGTTTCTACCAAGAGCCCAAGATCAGATAAGCAATATGTATGGGAATCAGTAGCTGATAGTAGCTCTTACACAATAAGGGAAGAAACTGATCCGGAAAAGCAATTGCGCCGCGGTACTCAAATTACGCTCTATCTCAAAGTATGTATCACTTCTTTAATTACTTTGAAGGATGTGAGTATGTGTACGTAAATTAGGAATTTGCATCTTGCATCCCAATGTATGCAGCATCTAACTTATTCATATGTTATATAGTCGAATCTAATGCAGAATATGCAGTAGGGGGATCTTATATTTTTCTGAAAGGCAGCTTATCATGAATTTAGTATAAATTATTTCTCTTTGTTGTAGTTATTTATATATATTCTCTGACAAATGGGTGTCGTGTTGGAGTAATAATAACCTGTAAGTTTTTCTCATGTAGTCTACAGTGCTGATTATTTCATAATTCTTGTTCTCTTCTCCAGGGAGATGACAAATATGAATTCTCTGAGCCAACCAGGATTCAGAATTTGGTCAAAAATTACTCACAGTTTGTTTCCTTCCCCATCTATACATGGCAAGAAAAATCACGAACTGTGGAGGTGTGTTTCTTTTTTGTTTTTAACAGATTTTTGTTAATTTGCTGGTCTGGTCATAATTTCCACATACCTGCGGATAGTAGCATATGGTATATGCTGTGCAAGCAATACATATATCATATACATAGTTACTTCATTTTAGTGTATGAAAATCACCTTCTAGCAATTGGCTTAATGTTCTTCAATAAAGTACGACCAATGTACTTATTGGGATATTGGGAGTGGTTTCCAGCAGTGATGTTGTAAAAAATCATTAAACATGAGATTTTGTCTCCATTTTGCAGCTGGTATTGTGATTTTTTTATAATGAATGCTATCCAAGGAGCGTAATTTCCTTATAAGACAATTCTTCATATGTAGTCATGGTTTCCATTACCTGTGATTGGGGATTTTTTCTCGTTAGTTTAGATGGCTATTTTTTAATCTGTGTATACTGGTGTTACCTGGTGTCCCCGAGGAGGTCACTGAGGATAATGCTAGATTAATGCTGAAGGTCTGGTAATTGGAAATTGGCGGTTGTTGGTATTGGAATCATGGACCTGTGATTGTGATAGTAGAAGAATGTTTATTCTAGAAATTTGTTTTCACCTATGAAGAAAGGGATCATTCCTCCCTTTCTGCATGTTACCTCCTTCCAATTGAAAAGAGATCAGCTTCTGATGTGTTTTGAAGGAGTGACAACTTGATCAGCTTTTCTTGGTCAGAATTTACTAATTTGAACATTAACAGGTGGAAGAAGAGGAAGAACCAAAAGAAGGGGAAGAACCCAAACCGGAGGTAATTATTTACGTTTTTATTTTTTTAATTTTTATATAAACATTCTACTTTTTTCATGCATCACCAAATCTGTTTCTGCTCTTGTTACCAGGGTGAGAAAAATAAGGTAAAGAAGACTAAAACTGAGAAGTATTGGGACTGGGAGTTAGCCAATGAAACAAAGGCACTATGGGTGAGTTCACGCTATATTTGCTCTGTGAGGCCTTGAGACCTTTTCTTTTTCTCAAGTTATAGTGCATCTCGTATTGATCTTCTTTTGTTACTGTTTATAGATGCGGAATCCAAAGGATCTTCAAAAGGATGAGTACCAGGAATTCTACAAGAAGACTTTCAATGAGTTTGTAGAACCACTTGCTTATACTCACTTCACCACCGAGGTAGGATGATGATTGTGGCTATCAGCAAACAGAGCAAGTTCTAGGAAGTTGTTTAACAAGATTTGAAATCCCTGCAGGGCGAGGTTGAGTTTAGAAGTATTCTATATGTGCCAGGGATGGGGCCTCTCAACAATGAAGAAGTAATAAATCCTAAGACAAAGAATATACGCCTGTATGTGAAGCGTGTGTTTATTTCGGATGATTTTGATGGTGAGCTGGTAAGTTTAGTGTATAGACTAATACTGGTGCCCTTCAATGCTTCTTTCTCCTCTGAATCTTAAGTTATTTTAAACTAAATCTTCACTTTTGTGCAGTTTCCGAGGTACTTGAGTTTTGTAAAAGGTGTGGTAGACTCAGATGACCTTCCTCTTAATGTTTCCAGAGAAATCCTTCAAGAAAGCAGAATTGTAAGAACTCTTATTTTTGTTCAAACATGAGAGACTCTTTCCATGATTTTCTTTCTGTTGAGACATCATATATGTAGTTTTCTGTTTGTATAATATTTAATTCCAATGTTATGATTTCAGGTAAGAATAATGAGAAAAAGACTTGTTAGGAAAACATTTGACATGATTCAAGATCTCTCTGAAGGTGAAAACAAAGAGGTTGGTTGGAATAAACTTGGTTATCTAATTTTCAGTAGGAATGAGAACCATTTACAAATGATGGGATGGCTTGTGATTCCAGGACTACAAGAAATTTTGGGAGAACTTTGGTAGATTCCTCAAGTTAGGATGTATTGAAGACTCTGGAAATCATAAGCGCATAACACCACTTTTGAGATTTTACACTTCCAAAAGTGAGGAGGAGCTGAAAAGCTTAGATGATTATGTTGAAAACATGGGTGAAAACCAGAAGGCTATCTATTACCTGGCAACAGACAGCCTGAAAAGTGCCAAAACTGCCCCATTCCTGGAGAAATTATTACAGAAAGATATTGAGGTACACTACGCATGTATTCTATGCTTAATATATAGTTGAATGTATAATTGTTAGTAGTTTTATATTCATATTCTTTTTCCCCTTTCAATTTGTTTACTGTTTAATATATGCTGGGTCTCGCTTCTTGTAGGTTCTCTATTTGATTGAACCAATTGATGAGGTTGCAATTCAGAACCTACAGACATACAAGGAAAAGAAATTTGTTGATATTAGCAAGGAAGATCTAGAACTGGGTGTGTGCAAATTTCTACCTAGAGTACTGTTTCACTCCTTGTGAATAGATATATGGATATTGATTTACATATAATATTTTTGGAATCAGGTGATGAGGATGAGGTGAAAGAGAGAGAAACAAAGCAAGAATATAATCTGCTTTGCGATTGGATGAAACAACAGCTTGGTGATAAGGTGGCAAAAGTTCAGGTCTCAAAGCGCTTGAGTTCATCTCCCTGTGTGCTTGTATCTGGCAAGTTTGGGTGGTCTGCAAATATGGAGAGGTTAGTCCCTCCATCCGTGGCTTTTTGAGCTGGGACTTTTTCCTCGATCTCAAGCATTTATCAAGTTCTTTTGTATTGTAACGCTCATACTATATATCATTTCCTTCCTTACAGATTAATGAAGGCACAAGCTCTTGGAGACACTGCAAGTTTGGAATTCATGAGGGGCAGGAGAATCTTGGAGGTTAATCCAGATCATCCCATTGTCAAAGACTTGAATGTAAGACTGTTTAAAGGCAATGCTGTTTTTTAATTAATGAACCTGTTTGTCGATTGGACTTGTCTTGATTATTTTATGCCTTCTTTTTCTCCCAGGCTGCAAGCAAGAATGCCCCTGACAGCAGTGATGCTAAGAGAGCTGTTGAGCTCTTATACGAGACGGCATTGATCTCTAGTGGATTTACGGTACCTTCAATTTAGCAGCTTTTTATTTCCCCCCCTCCCCTCCAAATTGCTCCTCAAAATTGCTGCTACATTTGGCCGTTCAGTAACATTATTTCTTTAGTAACATTTTTTTTTTGTCAAATGGCGCAGCCTGACAGCCCAGCTGAGTTGGGAAATAAGATTTATGAAATGATGGCACTGGCCTTGGGAGGAAGATGGGGTAGATCTGATGAGGAGACGGTGATGGAGTCGTCCGTCGAAGCTGATGCGAACACCAACGAATCTTTCGAGGCTGAAGTGGTTGAGCCTTCTGAAGTAAGACATGAGAATGAGAATGATCCTTGGACAACCGACTAGGTGCTTCCACAAATTTTTGTTTAAAAGCATTGCTTGAGGAAATCATGCTAATAATGATGAAATGTGAAAAAAGGGTGACTGAGATGGTATGCTAACAGATTTTTTGGTGTAGAAGTAGATTTGTTCCAATATATATGAGATGTGGCTTTTCTCAGTCTCGTGATGCACTTTGTGATGGCTTTTATTGACGTGGTTGCAGCTATCAGCCTAATACCTTTACGTGTGAAAGTCCCATAATCAAAGATGGAAATAAAGGAGCTATCACTCCTTTTTTAAAGGATAGGAGTGTTTGTTATTTCTGGCCCTGTTATGGGTGCTTAATTGACAAAAATATCCCTTAATGTCAAGTTGATGGCCTCTACCGATTCAGTATATAAAACTATCTGCCTGCAATGCCGTTGCCACCATAGGTGGATGATAGCTATTAGTTCTGCTATGGTAGAAGGAACATTCGCCAATTTGCTACTAAATCCACAAATCCAGTTGGTTTCTTTGTTGCGAATGATACCACCATAACCACTCCTAGCATCTTGGAGAACAGTTCCATCCACCTCAAGAATGTTGTCGTCGTTGTACTCATTGTGCGTTATCCTATTTCCTTCAGTACCTGTACAGTTTTCTAACAGATCCTTGTCTACACAGGCTCTGAACAAACTATTATTTTCTTTAGACAAGGAAGAGTCATTGTTGACATCGAAAGCTTTGTTGCATCGTGTCACCCAAATATCCCAGCGAGTGTAACCAAAAAGCATAGCCCATCTGACTTTTTTAGTATGGGATTGACCTGCTTCGTGCTTTAAGTTCCATCTTACCCATTCCACGCCTTGGAGTGATGAAAATGTATTCCAGAACATAGGTGATACAATCGATTTCCACCTCTCTACTGCATTGAACAGTTGTGGATCATTGCATTGAGTCTTCCACAACCGAGCACTCAAAAGGACAAGTATCTGCTGTTGCCAATCCACGATGTTGGCGGAGAAGTGTTGTATGCGTCCTTCCGTGCACAAATAGCCACATGAAAGACTTAATTTTCTTAGGATTTCTCCATGTCCATAGCATCTTCCAAATTGTACCTTCCCGCTGCCTGGAAAAAAAAAAAGAAGAGAAATATATGCAGATTTTATAGAAAACATACCATCACTGGATGGTTTCCACACCAATTTATCCTCTCTTCTCTCCTCACAGGGTGGTTGAACTGAAATGAGCCATTGGACATTTTGGTAAGAGAACCAATAGATAAGTTTATGGACATTCCACTCACCCCAAGGATTAATATAATCCGCCACCATCTCTTCCCTATTGATAACATGCTCTAATCCCGGAACCAGATCAATCAGGGGAACATTTAATTGGAACCAGTTATCAAATCAGAAAGATGTGTTTCTACCATTACCCACCTTTCTTCCTAGCCGATCACAAAAAGGCTGCCATACAAAGCATATACTTCCCCAGGTAAGAGAACTACTATGCCTTTTTTTCACTTCAGGAAATTCTCACGTACCACATTTATATTTGGAGCGTAAGACTTGCACCCAAGGAGCTTCACTATTGTGTATCAAATTCCAACAAAGCTTCATGATAAAGGCTTCATTTTGTTTATGTAACTTTTTAATCCCTAGGCCACCTTCCTTCTTATCCTGTTAATTTCCTCCCAAGACATAAGATGGTTTTTCCTTTGTTCCTCATTCTCACCCCATAAAAATCTCCTGCTAGCCCTTTCTAGATCACCCAGTAATTGTTTTGGCAATAGCATGGTTTGCATATGGTATGAAGGCAGAGTAGTTAGAACTGATTTTATAAGAGTCTCCCTCCCAGCCAGGCTAAGGAAGTTTCTTTTCCAGCCAGAGAGTCTTTTTCTTGCTTTCTCCAAAATTGGAGCAAATAGGCAATAGGAAGCTCTCCTATGAATAAGAGAGATCCCTAGTTATTTTCCTAGGTCGCCCATTAAACCAACTCCCATCTGTTGACTCATACTGAGAGCTCTTGAATAATGAAACATTCTTTGAGAAACAGATTTTTGTCTTATTTTTGTTCATATTTTGACCTGATGCTTCACAAAATTTATTAATACATTGAAGCATAGAGTCCACTTGTACGGTTGACACTTCACCAAAAAGCACAAGGTCATCCGCAAAGAATAAATGAGATAAGGACTTGTCAAATTTAGGTGAATGGGACTCCAGGAGCCATCCTCGACTGCATCTCGAATGATATGACTCAATCTCTCCATACATAGAGTAAAAATATAAGGAAATATTGGATCACCCTGTCTAATTCCTCTAGATGCCTTGAATTTCTCTGTGGGTTCTCCATTCCATAAGATTTGAAATGAGGCACTAGAAATACACGCCATAATCATTTGGCATAGAGGTTCTTCAATGCCTACCTTGATAAGAGTATCATAAATAAAAGGCCATTCAAGCCAGTCGTAAGACTTCTCTAAGTCAACCTTGATTGCTAGCCAACCCTTCCGTCCAGATTTCCTTCGCGTGGAATGGATCACTTCTTGCACAATGATGATGCTATCACTACTTTGTCGCCTTGCAATGAAACTACATTGATGTTGACCAATCACCCTACTCATAATGTCTTTAAGCCATTTGCTAATTATTTTAGTGATCACCTTGAAATTGACATTACATAGGGATATCGGTCTAAAATCTTTAATGCTCTCTGTATTTCTATTTTGGGAATAAGGACAAGATTAGTGTCATTAAGATCCTTTATTGCCAGTGGATTATTAAAAACATTGTTTACCATATGACATATATATATCTCCCCAGCAGTTCTTAATACTCTTGGTAGAAAATAGCTTGGATCCCATCTGGACCTGGTGCTTTGAAGGCGCTTAAATCAAAGATCACTTGTTTAATTTATGAGTTCTCAATGTTGGTCACCAGTTTTTGCTTCTCATCTTTAGTCAATTCAGGACACTCGTGCATAGTGATACAGGGTAGCCACACTTCCTATGAACAAGGTTTTATAATAATTAGTGGCTAGCCTTTTGAGTTCCTCCTGTTGATAAACCCATTCACCTGATTCATCTTTGGGTGCTTCAATACGATTTTTACTTCTTCAAATCATAGTTGAGGTGTCACTACTACATAATTGTCTATATATTATGATTGTTTTTACTCATATATGACAGTTTTCAACCGCCATATATTTTAACGCCATATATGTATATATGACGGTTGAAAAGCCGTCATATATATGTTCAAAATACCAATATATGACAATTTTTTAAAACAACCATCATATATTGTTTCCAATATATGACACTTTTTTGAAACAACTGCCATATATTGTTTTCAATATATGACAGTTTTTTTTATAACAACCGCCATATATTATTAGCAAATTTTTTTTCCAATAACGTGGGGCTCACTTTCAATCAGCCCCTACATATACAATAAAATAGAAACAAAATTACATATTCAATCAGCTTTGAGTTGACTTGAACCAACAATAACTAAATATAGTTAACAATATCACTCAAAACCAAAATATATTTGTACTCTTCTGGCTTAGTTCTAGAACTCTTGATCCCACAAATTAAATGCTCACGTACATCATGATAGAATGAAGCCTATTAATCATTTCAAGTATTTTAATTACTTTATTAGTTCTTATTATTGTAATCAAATAAATAATAGTTAATACCAGGACTCGTGAAGAATGTTGAATCCCACGCCAAACTCTTTCTTATATCAAACTTTGACTCTAAATAGGCTTTTGATTCCAATCATTTCATATCCACCTTCTTTCTTTTTTCCTTACAATCTACACTCATTTTGAATTTCATAATAGTTGCCATTAACTATATATGAGCAATTAGACGCAATTAATTAAATGGAATGAGAATGATAATGTATAGCATGTTTATATCAAATTTAGATGAAAAGTGTAAATTGTACTCATCTTTGAAGTTATAAGTATATGAAGATGATGTGGATTCAAAATGATCCTAGAAGAAATGCAATTAACCACTTTATTATATATGGTTTGATTTAGGGACATGATGGGGCGTGGTGAGAAATGCAATGTTTGATTTTTAAGAGATATTATAGAAAGTGATGAGATAAAATTAAAGAAAGAGAGGGTTAAGAAAGCAATGAAGGCCATAGCATAAAATATGGAAATACAATTGATTGATTATTATAATCCACACACACATACATAAAGTAGTTAATTACTAGAGCATCTAAAATAGGGAGCAACCAATTTTTAGGCTGAAAACAAACATTTCAAAGCTTATCCAATCAACCAATTCGACACAAGTTTATATAAGTTAATTGGGTTTGAACGGTTTAGCATATTTTCTTTTAAGTTAATACATAAACTTAAAAAACTCAGCAAATCAATGGACAAACTCTTCATGATAACGGCCACTGGTGCAAATCCCTGGTTCAAACTCTTCATGATATCCAAGACAAACAGTGACACAAAGCTTAATGATACCACAAGTACCTAGCATTTAGCATAATGGTAGCTGCAACAAATAAGGTCCACTAATTCTCACACATCTACTGTATGCATAGCACTTATGCATAATCAACTTGCTTGTAATATATGAAGTGAAATATACAACAAAGCTTTCTTGGAAAACAAACATATGCATAAATAATTTACACACACCTAAGGACATAAATCATTTGAAGCTAACATAGATTCAGGAAGGAAAATTGATGCTCTTAAAAGGTAAATGTAAGCAGATATAAGAATAGAGCTGGGAATTCAGGCCGAGCCGTCGGGTTGGCCCTTTTAAGCCCGAGCCCGTCATGGGCCGGGCCTATAATTTAGAGTCAAAAAATAAGGTCAGGCCCAAACGGGCTGGCCATGTAGGGCCGCTGGCTTAAACGGGCCAACCCTATAGGGCCGTGGGCCGGCCCGTTTATTTTTTTTATTTTTTTAAAAAATTGACATAAGATGATAATGATGACAGTAGGCATGAAGAAAATTTAAATGACAATGT
>JBAGKO010000013.1:24130490-24145691 GCA_037177275.1 Acacia concinna
CCTTTAGTTTATCATCATGAAAAACTCATTTACAAATCCTACTAAGTTTAGTAATCATCAAAACATAAGATCCAACAAATTTTTCAGCTATGTACTAAAACTCTTCCTTTTTATTTCTTCAGCTCTTAATTATAAAACCTAATTAATTTTTTTAGAGAAGTTAAAGAACTAAAAATAAATTATTTAATCATATTATATGTTGTGTTTTATTATATTATATATTAGTTCATAAGTCAAACAAAATATTTTTTAAAAAATGATAAATTTTAATACTTTAAGATAATATAATTAATTTTCTTATGATTCACCAAAATAACCAACTAAATCTTATAATTAAAAACCAAAAAATACTTTTAGGCAAAGAAAATGAGTCTCACCCTCTAAATGCTGACTTACGTTGGTCAAATGACCTTTTGTAGGTAATAATAAAGTTTAGGAAAAATTAAACTTTTATACATTCAACTTCCAACTCAATTACAACTCACTCTACTTAGCCCCTCCATATGTTTTTTTTTATCAAAATGCTATGAACAGTAAAAATTGTCAAAATACTACAAATCAAAATATATTGGTTTAAATAGCAAATTCGTCTTAGAAGTATAGCCCCAGGAGTAATGTTACCCTGGAAGTTTTTTTTGTTTTAATCTTGCCCTGAAAGTTTTAAAACAGAGTAATCTTACCCTTCCATTAACCTAAAGTTAAGTTTGACTTTGACTATTGACTTTGACTTTTTTCATTTTTAAGACTCACGTGAATGATGACATATCTAAGCTTTTAATCCAAGTGGCAGTGGATAAAAAAAATAAAAAAAGCAATCCACATCTACCCACTAATATTTATTTATTATCTATAAATCACTTTGATATGACAGTTTTCTATGTCCAGCTTCAAGCAAGTTAACCATTTTTTTATTTCTTTAAAATAATAAATTAATATCTGTGGGTAGATGTCGATTTTTTTTCTTTCTATCCACTACAACTTAGGCAAAAACCTTTACCGAATTATCGTTCACATAAGCCTTAGAAATAAGAAAAGTTAAACTTAACAGTCAAAATGCATTTTTGCCCCACTTTGACCGTTAAGTTTAACTTTCTTATTTTAAAGTGAGGCAAAAATGTGCATTGACTGTTAAGTTTAAACTTTTTTTTCATTTTTAAGGCTTATAACCCAAGTTGTAATGGATAAAAAAGAAAAATTAAAAAAATTGACATCTACTCACAGATATTAATTTATTATTTTAAATAAATAAAAAAATGATTAACTTGCTTGAGGCTAGACATAGAAAAGTGTCAAAGTGATTTATAGATAATAAATGAATATTAGTAGGTAGATGTGGATTGTTTTTGCTTTTTTATTTTTATCCACTATGACTTGGATTAAAACCTTAGCTGAGTCATCATCCACGTAAGCCTTAAAAATAAAAAAAATCAAAGTCAACAGTCAAAGTCAAACTTAACTTTAGGTTAACAAATAAGCAAGATTGCTCCGTTTTAAAACTTCCAGAACAAGATTAAAACAAAAAAAACTTCCAGAGCAATATCGCTCCTGAGCTTATACTTCCAGGGTAAATTTGCTACTTAACCCTATTTTGAAAATAGAAAGTTCGAATAATTTTAACAAAACTCAGGAGTGGTCTATGTAATTCACCCGAAATAAATTAGCTTAGAGCATAAACTGAATTGAACCTGTAGCATGCCAAACAAGTAGTCACCACATGTCACACCAGGCTCAAGCTCCCAATCATGACCAGGAGGTCTATCACGTAGCACCTCGATGAATGTCACAAAGAAATTGTGCACACCTTCCCTAAGTTGCTGAATGTAGCTGTTGCAGAGAGAAGTTCATTAGATTTATTTAAACCAGCGGGTATATCAAGGCAATTTATAGATTGTATGAAAACTCACGCATGCTGATCTGTGCTTCCTTTATTTCCATAGACAGAAATTCCTTGATTAACCTGTGAAATCCAAGTCACATTCAGAAAACACAAGTTACATCTTTACATAAAATGAACACGTAAACCATCTATCTTTTCCAAAAAAAGAAAAACAAAAACCATTTATAACTAAAACTTGTCAGTATATAATGACATGAGATAAAGCATGGAAGAATCCACCATCACCGGATAATTACACATATTGGGACCCCATATTTGAGAACGTCTCAAAATGAACACAAACCATTTATTTTATCCAAGTCACATTCAGAAAACACAAGTTACATCTTTACATAAAATGAACCCATAAACCATTTATCTCATCCAATAAAAACACATAAAGCATTTATAACTAAAACTTATTAGATATAATGACATAACATGAAGCATGGAATAATCTACCATCACTGGATGGTTACAAATACTTGGACCTCATATTTGAGAACGTATCAAAATGAAGTCTTGAAAACTTGAGAGACCATCAGGCTGTTTCTTGAAACAAGCAAGTGATGATGAGACATCCTTCCAGGTGGTCACTCAAAATTGTGTTTTTTTTCTTGTGGGGGATCTAATACAATTTGTTGAACAACATACCCGATTACCATCCAAGTCAAACTCCTTGCCTAATGATTCCATGACCAATTGCTGTAAGTATCTGCTAAATAATAGCAGGCTGTCCTTGTATGGAAGAATAACCATATCCTAGAAAATGTTAAAAAAGAAGAAACCAATAAGCAATGGTAAATAAATCAGATGATCAGTTATAACCATCCACAAGCATATAGTTTCAACCTTGGATCCCACTCCATCAGTAGCCCAGTACCAACACAGTGCTAGCATTGCCGCAGGATTATTCCTTAACTGCATAGAAGTAAATATTAATAAGGCATCCTTTTGTTCCTTTTCTTTATGATATCTGAGTGGGGCAGGGTTGAGCACACTGGAAAATGGGGGCGGGGATTTTCACAAGGAGCTGGATCAAACTCCAAAGGCTACAGTTGAGAGAAATGAAGAGGCTAGAAAAAATGAAAGGAAACATTGCTCGACAAAATGCAACTAGATGAGTATGATCTCAGGATGCCACATTTACTCTATAATCATCATGATGGCTCGCATCCACAATTTTTAGAGCAACCATAGTCCCGTCCCAGCTTCAATGAAATACTAGCAAGCAAATAACTTGTTCAAACACATAGTGTATCCATATACTATCAAATTACTGAAGGTAGATGTCCAGAGGCAATCCTTTCAAGCACATCATTTCAGTTTCAGAGAATATTATTTATCTAAACTCTGAACAGATCTTTATAACTTCAGTTTTTCTAATTACAAAACATATCTTTGTATCACAACATCCCCAATAATTGCATTGTGAGTGGCTAGTCACAAGATATAATAATTATAATAAAACATTAGAATTAGAAAATTGTTGAATGTAAAAATAAAAGTCACATATGAAGTGATGACCAGCTTCATTCCAAATCCCTCACAATCCGGCACCTTAAGAAAACATTAGACACGGATACATACCACAGTGCTTCTATTGGCCTCATCCATCAAAGCTGCGCCAGCAAGCATTTCTCTAACATCAATCCCCTGAAGCAAAAAACACTCTAATCTTTAGAAAGATCAAAAGTATAAACACATAAACTTTCAATTTAGGGTCATTTACCTGCAGAGCAGCTGGAAGCAGGCCAACTGCAGACATTTCTGATGTTCTACCTCCCACCCAGTCAAACATTGGAAATCTTGCTAGCCACCCTTCAATTCTTGCTGTATTATCTAACAAAGAATTTTCTTGTGTTATTGCGACACCCTGCATTGTAGCAAGCATAGGCACATTATCACATTTCACATACTGACAGCAGACATACAAGTGATAAAGGGTTAAAAGTGTAGAGAAATTCAAAATGTGACACGGCAACCAAAAAGAAAATGACCATAGGGAAATATAGATATGTAAAAGTTTAAGACAGTCTTCAACATCAGTTAATAAGGGAGTTTCCACAATTCAAAAATATTTAGAACTACAATTGCTCTTCAGTTGCCTACATTTAGAGTACGTTATTTTATGTAATAATCCAGAGAAATATAGAGAGGGGGAGACAGAGAGGGAGAGAGATGTAGTTAAACCTGTTTTGGAAAATTCAAGCCTGCTTCACGGAAGGCCTTCTGTACTTCTAGTAAACCGTTTCTAGTTTCAGGGGTACCTCCACTCTGAAGACATTTTACATATTTAAGTCAACAACATGCACTGTACAACAATGAGGCAACAACAACATAATCAAATAAAACAGTATCATCTGCTACTCTGCTTGTGGACCTTTGAAATCACAATTACGAGTGTTGAAGCTAATTCTGGTCCAAGCTGTGCAATCTGATGATCAATTCCAGCAGGATCCGTGTTGTCAATAAATCTTATCTGCCAAAATTCCAAGTAAAAACAACATGAATAATAGCAACAGGAGGAAAAAACAAAATATTGCAATGTCTGACAACCCAGTTAACTCAGACATTGAAAAGAAGGAACAAGACCATCGAAGATTCCTAAGAAATCCAAGATCAATGAGATCACGAATTAGCACCACTCTCCAATGACTGAAACTTCAGAATAGGATATGCTGTATCAAGGTAAGTGCATATAGCACATTTCGAATCCTCACGTGTCTCAATCTAAAACTAGATTATCCGAAGTGAACACAACCCCATCAAAACAGACACTTTTAGAAACAAACTGCTAGATTTTTTAACCTGGCTCCCTTCCCCCTAAACTACTCAAATCAATTTTCCGTATGAGGTCAAAGCAATATGTTTTTGGAATATCAATCCCACAACAGAGGAGTGAATTTGCATGCCTAATAAAATCAGTATTGGTCTTCACTCCTGTAACCAACATATGTAGCAAACATCAATGAGTACCTTCAGAGGAGGATTATCAGGGGCCAATGCCTCTGCTACAAACTGTGGTCCAAGAGCAGAACCTCCAATTCCAACAGAGAGAATTTGGGTAAAGCGACCCTCCGGAGACGATGGAGGCTTAATCTGCCAGCAAACGTTGACATGGAGAAAAGTTAGTGAAAGCAATCTGATATAAAAGTCAAAACACAGCTGACGAAACAGGTTTAGTGCGACACTTTAGTATCAACTGACCTTATCACTGACGATGTCATTTGCGAAGCTGCAAACGGCGTCGAGGGTATTCGCAATCTGCGTCTTGAGGAACGGGTTTGGCGCGCGTTTAGGGTCCCTCAACCAATAATGACCGACCATACGACCTTCGTCGGGATTCGCAATCGCCCCCTTTTCCAGTTCCTCCATTGCTCGGAGCGCCGCTTGGAAACGGGGCTCCATCTGCTTCATGAACTCGTCCGTGAACCCAACTCGACTTACATCGAGGTAAAGGCCCAGCTCCTTGTGCTGGTACAGCCAGTCAACATACCTCAGCCAGAGAGCATGGGGATCTTTCTCCAAACCTGCCTTCTCCTTGGCGAAGGCCCCATGGTTGACCTTGGATAATTCGGCCGGAGCCTCCCGAGCCACGGAGTGTGTGGCGACGAGATTCAAGCTCCGATCATTTGAAGTCAGTTTTGGACGAGCAGGAAATGCGACCAATTCTTTGCGAAGAATGTTGGTTAAGCTCGGAGACTGGTTCTGGAGTTTGAGAGATGGGGAAGATGAGCAAATACCCGAGATGGACGCCATTGGAAACAAGGAGAGGCACCTGAGTTGGACGGTCAGAAGGAAGCGGTAAAGCCTCGCTTAATCCGCCATGGTGAAGGGTGAGTGTTTGATATTTTGGAACTGAAAATTGATGTGTTTAGTTGTATGCGTAGTGGTTTGTTGTGTTTAACCGAACCGAGGGAAAATCTTTCCCTGGTCCTGTGTGCTCTGTGCTGACGGCGATGTTCCGCAATCACACACGTTGATTGGGCAATATCTGTTGTCTGACCAAAATGCGTCCGAATTTACCGCTTTATTACGCGCATGCCCCTCCCACCCAACACTAGCATATTCCTTCCATTCCAAGTCAACAACATCAGGATCAGGAACATGAATGAGCACACTCCAATCCATTCCATTGATGTCATGGACTAATAAAAACGACTTTAATTTCCTTGTCAGAAAGAATGAAGGGGGAAACAAAATAACCAAAGTGTTTGATGCAAGTTCTAGCTTCCATGGCCGGCCAGTGGTGTGAGAATTTTTCTAATATAGAAAGGTGCAGATTCGATCTCCCTTGTGCCTACCAAACCCATATTCCTACCCAGAAATCAGAACGGGTCGGCTAGTTTTGGCAGCACAATTTTGTTGGTTGGTGGAGTTCATTTTAATATAGTCAACATATGCCAAGTGCATGTAAGCACAGCTGAACAACAACGATGTTCTACTCCAACCACAAATAGGAACCACGTGACATGTTTATTTTGGCCTTATACAAGTATAGATCATATCTCTTAAATTCATAATTTCTTTATGAAATATTCCCATTGAGTGCTACCTTGACAAGAACACAAAAATATTTTATAAGCACTTATTCACCCGTTAAAAACTTAAAATAACACTTACATGATATGTTTAACTCAACGTAGTAAAAGTAATTAAAAAAAAAAAGCTAAAACAAATGGGCATTAAAAGGGTATTGCACTTGATTATAAAAAAAATGTTTTAGAAGAACTAATATATATTGTGACTTATAACTAATTATACTGATTTTCTTAATATCCCCGGTTAAGTTATACCAGTAGCCGCTTGCAAGTTTGTTCACCCTTCGTTGCCAGAATGGCCGGATTGCAAACTCTCAAGTCAATCCATTCATCATGGACATGAAACAGATAATATTAAAAAATATATCATTATGCAAGTAATATATTATTATATGTAAAGTGCATGCAACATGCATCAGCTGGCCCAAATTAATATAATAATTTAACAAAAAGGAAATTGGCAGTACATGCAGACAGTGTTTATTAAGATGGTATTTTATTTGACAAAAAGTAATGTGGGGTGGTGAGTCGCTTCCGTCTGACGAACTAGTGAGCGGGGCCATGTTCCAATGTTCCATCCCCAAGACAGGCGTTTTGCTCGTGCAGTGACCAGACAATCGCTAACCACAAGCCTACAGGAGCAAAGCCACTCAGACCTATCTGATAAGCTTATTAAAGGGCTTGTGCATCGTTAAATTGGTTGATTGGTTCTTATATTGACAGGATTTAACGTATTGCTGCATTTGATCTTAAGTATAAGCATCAGTTTTTTTTTTCGAGTTTAAGGAAATTAGATAATTTATTTTAGGGTAAATGGCTTTACATGGAGTTGTCAATGGCTTTACATTAAGTTATCAATGGAAACACACGTACTCCCTCCGATCCATAATGTAAGGCATTTCTAGAAAAATAGTTTGGTCTACAATACAGGACACTGATTATTTCCTGTGAATTAGTTGAAATTCCTTATATTCTAAACCGAAGAGAGTATTTATAATGGCATTTACAAAAAAAAATAGAGAAAGAGAATAGTGTGCACTTTCCATTGATAACTTTATATAAGACCATTGATAACTCTATGTAAGGGCATTGACAACTTCATATAAAGTTTATGACAACTTCACGGAGGAGGGTTAAAGAGAAAGAGAGTCTGACGTACGTCAGTCGCGTCAGACGTCAGTTGTCAAAGGAGAGAAAGAAACTATATTTTATTAAGGAAATGACTTTTTTTATAAATACGCAGTTTCGTATGATTGTATTATCGTATATTTTGTTAGTTGGGACTAAAACACAATTTTTTTTTTTCTTTTTAGGTCAAAGTGTAAATCCGCTCTAGAAATATTTATGAACTCTCAATGTTATATTGAAATTTTTTTTTTTTTCTCAATATCGACGTGCAAGTTTAAAAACGCAACAATTCTACCCTTGTGCTAACATATGTTCAATTTGATCGTTAATTAACCTTATTATGCTGATGTGGCTTGCCCATGGGTCAGGAATCACGTTTTTATATAAGCCACATGGCAGGCATGTCTCACTTGGTAGGAAAAGGAATCCTTGTTGCCTAATTACCCATAAGACCCACCCCTTCACTTCAACCTCCAGGTCGTCGTCGTCTTCTTCTCCTCCATCTCTTCGTCGGATTTATGGTTGGAATGAGCTGGAGAAGCACAAGGGCCGGTCAATTTGGAGATTTAATGTAAGAGATCGACGCTTGGGTTTAAGAGAAGCACATGCAAGGCCTTGAAGGTTCTTATGCTTGCCTCCGTCTCTTTCGAAATGGCCTCCTTGATTATAACTCCATCGTTGCAACGGTCACTAGTTGTGCCGGCGTTTTCCATCTTACTTCTACCTGCACCATCGACCAAGTCCTAGATCCTTAGTTCAATTTTTACCCTCAATTCCTTTGAATTTCGTTAATAATTTTTCATTTATTTGTGTTCTCCCTCCCTCTTTCTATCTCCATCAATCTCTTCCAGTACTTCAAGCCCTAAATGGCCATATGATATTATTAAGAATGAAATCGTTGGATCGATATCATATACTACGAGGAAAACCAAGTGAGCATTTATTTATATTTTTTTTATTTAATCGCGAAGGGCCATTAAAAGCAAAGAACAGGATCTAAAAGTGGAGAAGCAGATGAAGGAAGAGGAGTGAGTTGTGAGGTTTGTCAGGCTTTGACTTTTGTGAGGCAGAGAAGAAGCTTCCTCTTTTTCTTTTTCTTTTTCTTTTTCCTGTTGATAAAAGGCAAGATCCAAGCTTGATCGAGAACAACTAGTAAATCACATTGGGTCCACGATGATGGCGCGGAAGTTGATTGGAGCAAAACGATGGAGGTTCCTGGATATAAGAGAGACCCATGATTCATGATACTCTGATGCCCTTGTTTAGCCAAGTGATTCACACAAATTAATGCCTAACGATGAGAATATGGGTGATCTGCAGGTCCCGATTCAAGGAAAAGAAGTTTCTGAACTCTCCATAATCTCATGCCACATCAGTAACATCTTTGGTCAACAAAGTATAAAACACAGCAGTAAGTCATATGGGAAGATTTAACTATCAAACGTAATATCTGCTAGCATGAGGGCGGGATTGCTATGTTTATTTAACTTCCAACGTGATATTGAAACCAAAAGAAAAATTGTAGGGCAGTATTGAGACTTTAAAAATACTTCTGGAGTAAATTTATACCGATGTATTACCTATTTGGAGAGTCACGGATCAAATTTTGTTTTTAACAAACACGCGCTTTCTCTGAAGTTTGAATAGCCAATCCTTGATTTGTTTTGCATAAAGAAAATATCAATAACGACTTAACAAACGAGTGACTTGAATAGAATTGTCTCCAACTGACGATATTATAACAGCGAGGTCACAAATTTAATCTTGAGCTTAGCGGATCTTGAACTAAATTGTAACTTTAATTGAGTGAATAGTTAGTAGTCAGAGTGATAGTTTAAGTTAACGTTAGAGAAGCATATTTATGTAAGTAAGGACAAAACAACCGTTACATACTCATCTCTATACTGTAATTTCACTTTAGAAAAGTAGCTTTTACTACTAATCTAAACTGACACAAAGTAATACTCCTACCAGATAGGGTACTACAATTCTACAACAAATATTATCTTTAATTCTAAATATATAATTTAATTAATTTTTTTAATTCTAAAAAAACTAACTAAATTACTTTAAAGTATTTAAATTTATCATTTTTCTTTAAATTATTTTGTCTAACTTATAAACTAATATCTCTTATCCTAATTATAAGATATTATTGGCTTTCTTAGAAAATTCTAAAAAAGCTAATCACATTACTTTAAAGCATTTAAATTTATTTTTTGTCTTCAAAATATATTATTTAATTTATGAACTAATATATGATGTAATGAAAAGGTAAGAAGTAGAGAGTAGTCTCAAAATCCAATGCAGAGTATAGAGCAATAGCTTAATCAGTACAAGAAATCATATGGATTTATAAGTTGATGAAGGAAATTGGAGTTACCAAGTCACTACCTGTAAAGATGTGATGTGATAATAAAGCATCTTTACACACTGCGTCCGACTCTATATTTCATGAGCGAACAAAGCATTGACTACTACTTTGTCCAAGAGAAAATTAAAGATAATATTATTTCTACAGGACATGTCCGATCAAATAATCAGTTAGGCGATCTCTTAACAAAGGTCCCCGAAACACAAGTTGAATATTTGTGCAACAAGTTGAACATGATTGATGTATTTGCTCCAATTTAAGGGGGACTATTAGGAAATCAGGGGAATCAATCCCTGATTTCATGTGATTGATTGTTAGGAAATTAGGAAAATCAATCACATAAGGAAGACAGGGAAATCAACCCATGATTTCATGTGATCGATTGCTTGGAAATCAGCGAGATCATGAGTATTAATGTACACAATTAGACAATATTAATTTATGTCACTATTTTCATTTATTACCTTATCTCTTGTCATTGTATATATACTACGTATAGAATCACATGGAATAATAAAATCAGATTCTCCTTACATGTCTTAATATAAAATTCAATTTACTTTTTTAAGAATTCTAAGAAAATTAATTGAATTACTTTAAAGAGTTTAAATTTGTCATTTTTTTCAAATTATTTTGTCTGACTTATAAACTAATACCTCTTATCCTAATTATAAGACTCAGTACTTTTTTTAAGAATCTACATTTTTTTAAACCATTTAAATTTATTATTTTTCTTTAAAATATATTATTTAACTTATGAACTGATATATGATATAATAAAATATAATATACAATATGATTGGGTAACTTATTTTACTTATTTAATCTCTCTAAAAAAAAGTTAACTAATATTATAATTAAGATTAAAAGGAGTAATATATATTATAATAATAAATTAGATATTCCGTATGATATAATTAACTAACTTTTTTTTTCATCTCTCTTTTAAAAAATTTAGTTGGATTTTATAATTAATGATGAGAGTAAGATATGGGGGGAAAAAAGGAGGAGGAGGAGATTAGAGGTAGATGATTTTTTAACGGACGAAAAACAAGAAGGGGTCAATCAAGCTTAGCGGGAGGTGTCCTAGGTGTGGCTGTCGTCATCATCATAATCTACGGCCGCCAGCTCACGGAGTCACACAGATCACACCTCAAAGATATTCTTATTCCTGCATATATAATGTCCTGATGACCCAACTTTTTTCTCTCTCCTCCAGTCCAATCTATTTTTCGGCTTCCCTTTTTCTCTTTTCTCTGTTCCTTCTGTTCTGTGGGTCTGCCTGTGAAAATGGCGTCTGCTGTCCCGGAAAACCTAACTAGAGATCAGTACGTGTACCTGGCCAAGCTCGCCGAGCAAGCCGAGAGGTACGAGGAGATGGTCCAATTCATGCAGAAGCTCGTTCTCGGCTCTACTCCTGCCTCCGAACTCTCCGTCGAAGAGAGGAATCTCCTCTCCGTCGCCTACAAGAATGTCATCGGCTCACTCCGTGCCGCCTGGCGGATTGTCTCATCCATCGAGCAAAAGGAGGAGGGTCGCAAAAACGATGATCACGTTGTTTTAGTGAAGGACTATAGATCCAGTGTCGAATCCGAACTGACCGAGGTGTGTGCTAGTATTTTGAAGCTGTTAGATTCGAATCTGATTCCGTCTGCTTCAGCCAGCGAGTCCAAGGTTTTTTACCTGAAAATGAAAGGGGATTATCACAGGTATCTGGCTGAGTTTAAGATTGGGGATGAACGAAAGGCTGCTGCTGAGGATACTATGGTGTCTTACAAGGCTGCCCAGGTAACTTATTTTACTCTCCATATCTAGATATTTCACCTCTGAAGGTTCTGAGGTTTAGAACATTCTGATTTCTGGCTTCGTATTGTTTTCGGGGATTGAACCCGCAATTAACCATGTCAATTCCTATTTATACTTTGTCACCACTAAAAATTAAGCTTTAAACCTGTTTTTAATCGTGATTAGTGAGTTTAATCGGTCTCCGATAGTTTTTCGTTTCCCTGCTTTTGGAATTCTCGCCACTATGTCTTTGAACCTACTGGATATCAAATATGGCAGCAGTATTTCTTAATTTGATTTCAAACGGAATTCTATGTCTCTATGTTCTGTCTATTCCAAATATAGTTGGAGTCAAGTGTTCTGATATTGTGCTTTGTGGTATTTTTTGTTGTCAAGGACATTGCTTTCGCAGATCTCCCTCCTACTCACCCCATAAGATTGGGTCTGGCACTCAACTTCTCGGTATTCTACTACGAAATTCTCAATCAGTCTGATAAGGCATGTGGTATGGCAAAACAGGTGCGTGTCATATTTTGCTAATTCATTCAAGAAATTGGCAGTCTTAAATTTGTCTTGTGCAATGTTAAATTGTTGTCAGCTTTACCTTGTGCAATGTTAAATTGCTGTCAGCCTTAGAGTTCAAGAAATCTCTTGCTGATTGTTTGTGATGAGAGGGAGTTCTTTAATTCCCTTTAATGGAGGGCAGTGCTTGAAATAAGTGTCCTCCTTAGTAGGAAGTACTCCCTGCGAACAGTAGCTAGCTTCACAGGACGCATTCACTATTAAGTATAGCTAGCTTAGAGGAGGCCCCCAATTTATAGTAAGCTTTGCAAGATGCATCCTTTTTAGCCGGGGGAAGGACCTCTGCATGAACTGTTGACAAACTTTTGTGGGGCACCTCTTTCTTGATGTACGGAAACTCGGAAAATATCTCGTAATGGGTTTAAATTTTGGAGGCATTGCTTCTTAATTAAAATAAAGGCCATGTATGTCCAATGCACAGACTAGAAGAGATTGCGTCCAACTTGATTGAAACTCTTTAGCAGTTTCTTACAGTAAGAACCAAGCAATGATAATATAGTATTTTTGGATTTTGGAGCCACATTTCTTTGATGTGGATTAAAATTGTGTTTGTTGTAAGATTGGTAAAATGGTTCTCAACAGCTATTCTCTGTAATCCTTTAGTAAGTTTTCTATAAATATGGTGAGGCTGTAGATGATTCTCAAACATCTGTGACCAGAAACCAAACATATGTTGTATATAAACCATAGTTCTTATCTTTGCATGTAAGCATAATGGGTCGCTTAGGCAAACTTCACATTCCATGGTTTACTTATTTTGCAATCAAACTTGCACACTTGACTGCTTCTAGTTTCATGGCTCACGTGGCTATGCTCAGTAAGAATCATGCCAATGTGGTCCATTAAATTGATTGTTAGTCGCCTCATAACTTTCTGCTCATGTAGCCTGCCAAGATTGCCCTTTGATACAATTTAATGGAGCATAGTGGCATGATTCTTACTGAGCATAGCAAATGTTCCTTTTGAGGCCTTCGGTTCAAGTTAATAATGCTCTTGCTTAGATTTATTGAAAATTGGAAATAATTATTTCCTTGCCGTCAGCTCTCTTATTCACATACCGGTCCATGTTCATCTCTTAACAAGCAATATTTATTTCCAGTTAAGTTTGTTTTTGCTTGAATGAGGGGTGCAACAGAAACAACAGGAACACAATTTTATTTTTGGATGCCAATGCCTGGTTCATCGTCAAATTCGCTTACAGGTTTTATTTATTTACTTTTTTGAAAGGCTTTTGAGGAAGCAATTGCTGAGCTGGATACGTTGGGAGAAGAATCCTACAAAGACAGCACACTTATTATGCAGCTATTAAGGGATAACCTCACACTTTGGACTTCAGATGTTCAGGTAAGTGCAGAACCCACTGCATCTTCCTCTTTTGTTCTCTCTCATGTGTTGAAACGTGACTAAAAGCTGTATTTGGGTTCCTGCAGGACCAACTAGACGAGCCCTGACTGTTCTATACATCACCTGGAGGTGGGCTTTGAATGTCATTTCTCTGTGCTGATTAAGAATGCTGTTGGTTTAAAATTGGTTGGCAATCTGTCACATAATGTGTTATACATATAGACCCATGTTTTCTTTGGTTTCCATCTTTGATTTGGAAAGGATAGTGCTGTGTATAATTATTAATGGGAGAACCAACTTATTTTATATGTTGCAATCTTTATGTTTATGATATGCGGAGACACTAGGGAGGTAAAATAGAACACCACTTCCCTTAGTTTGGATGGAAAGCATATATGGAGGGAAAGTTTTTGAAAATAGCAAATTTTTCTACAGAAGTTTTTCTTCATAATATCCGTCACATTTTTTCTTTTCATCCAAACATATCAAATTTATCTGGAGTGAAGGATGAAATATTGCGGAAAATGAAGATCAAAACCGTGTTTGGCCTTATCTACTGTATTTTAAGGGTTAGTGAGTTTATTTTTGGGTATTTTCTCAACTGATAGGGTTTGGCCACTTAGAATTACTCCTCTACTCTTATATATATAGGGTAGAGAGAGAGAATATTTTTTTATTCTATTTATAAAGCATTTCATTAAAATTTAGATATATAATTTTACTCTTCACTTATTGTGTTGGTATTTTTTTTTTCATTTAGTATGATATATATTAAATAAGAGTAGAGTTAAAGAATTATTATATTATATCGTAGAGTTAATGAGATTTAAGTTTTTTTTATATGTGTATAAAATATTAGAAGTGCCTTATACTACTTCCGTTTCTATTTATAAAACCCCATTGATTTTTTAAAAAAATCTTAAGAATGATAACTATATTACTTTAAGATATTAAAATTTATTATTTTTTTTAATTATGTTGTTTGACTTATAAATTAATATATAATATAATAGAATATAATATATGGTATAATTAAATAATGTAATTAACTTTTTTATAATTTTTTTAGTATTTCTTTAAAAAAATTATCAGGGTGTTGTAAATAAAAACTGAAGGAGTGTATGGAATCGGAGGAGAATATTATCAATTATGATGCGAATAAAACAGGCGACATATTAATCATGATGGATCAAAAGCGGCTGCTGATGGGCACCGAATGAGGAAATCTTACCTAATTCAGTTATATCGATCAGCAGTATCCCATGACCGGTCCATTTATCTAACTTGGCTGTATCTTAGTAGTTACAGTTGTAACATGGACTTTCGTGCCAAACATTGGTTCCTTATTTGGTTTAAAGGGAGAGGATGGAGGAAGAATGGATGAGGAGCAAGAGATGCTACTTTATTTAGTTTGATTGATAGGGAGGGGAGGGAATGTAAAAAATTATAATAATTTACCATTTTACTCCTAACATATTAACTTATATTTTCATTTATATGTTATACAAATTAATTCACACATTATTTAATTACTATAATAATATATTTTAAACATGTAATAATGTTTT
>JBAGKO010000013.1:24171153-24182933 GCA_037177275.1 Acacia concinna
GAAGTTTAGGGTAGGTTTTTCCCCCCCCCCCCCCCCAAAAAAAAAAAACCATCCTAATTAGCTGACTTAACTATATTTATTCTGTCCTTGTGATTGAAAAATGACTTTGCAGCTGATCGATCGTATTTATGAAATAAATTGATTTCCCGAATATTCAGATAGTTGTCTTATATTTTAGACTAACTTAACTCTTTTTCAGGTACTTTGTGTTTGAGGATAGAGGAAGTTAAAAAAGACGTGAAGTGAAATGTATACCATTCCAATATTTTTGCAAGGTTCAAATTTTAGAATAGCTAGAGCTTTGCTTTTCCAGTCCAGTCTGATGCTATATTTGGATGGATAGAAAATTAAAAAGAACATTGAGAAATATTATAAAGAAAAATGGTCAAGATGCAAAACATATTCACAGGCTTTTATCAAAAAGCACATCGAACGTCACATAATTTTTGGAGATACAAAAATACCTATAAATGTATAAAATGGGGCAAAAATGTCATATGACCGTTAAGTATAACTTAAAACTGTTACCTATGCGTATGAAAAAAATAGTGTGGGCCCCATTACAAAAAATATATATTTAACAACCATAACATTTTTGTTCCTTTGAATTTTCGTGGTCATTTTTGTACCTTCGAAAATTATATGCTGATGGATACACCTTTCTAAAAGTTTATGGATATTTTTACAGTTTAACTCTAAAAAAAAATTTCAAAACTAGTTTAAAAATTATTATATTTTAGAGTTTTCCCTCATAATATTCTTTCCTCTTAATTTCTTCACATCCAAATTAACGGTAATATAAAATCAGGGTTAAATTATCTTGTTCACTTCTGGAGGTAGTGACGTGAGACGTTAAAGTTGAAATTTAGCAAATGAATTGGTTGAGTAAAATGATACTTCCTCCAGTTTTAATTATAATACCCAGTTAATTTTTTAAAAAATATTAAAAAAATTAATTACATTAATTTAAAGTTTTAAAATTTATTGTTCTTCTTTAAATTATTTTGTTTAACTTATAAACTAATGCATAATATAATAAAATATTTATTTGTTAACAGGGTTGAGGTTAGTAGCCAGTTACTTTGTTGTAGAAAACCAAGACCTGTGTATCCAAAAAAAAAAAGAGAATGTCAATTGAGAACCAAATACTCAAATTAATTTTAGTCAAACTCTGAAACTTTTTGAAATTTCAATGTAAGACTAATAATCAAAATGAAAATAAATTTTTCAAGTAAAAAGATAATAATACCTACGAACAAGTGAAATCTTTGAATAAACAAGTTTGCAACTTTTCATAAACAAATATAATTCTTCTATAAACAATACATTAATGTCCAGTAAAATTTTAAAATTACATACTCATTTATAAGAGGATTTCACTTGTTTGCTAAAAGTAGCAACTTATTCATACAAGAATTTCATAAAGAGTGTTATTATTTTTTTATCTGAAAAATTTATTTTCATTTTATTACTTGATCTTACAAAAAAAATTTAAAAAGTTTGAGGGTTTGATTAAAATTAACGTGGATACTTGGTCTTCAATCTTCAATTAGTCTATTACGCTCGAGTCTAAGAGACGCAAGTTGAGGAGCTGGATGGTTGAGCACGAAGACACTTACCCTATAAAATTAATTAATGTGTGCACGACAGAAAATGGCAGGGCGTTGGGTAAAATGAAATACTAGTAGTAAATACCTGAAGAATCGATCTGAATATTTACCTTGTTATCTCACAACACCAAGTCTCGGTGTCCCAGAGAGTCGTATTTTTTGTCAGCGCATTCTCCTGCTCTTCCATTGTTGAGTGGATCATGATATTCACCAGCATTTATTGAAAAGAAACAGAAATAATAATAATAATAATTTCAGACAATTCAACGAGTGATGGTTTTTCCAGCCAGATGAAGTCGGAGCTGCAAAACGTTTCAATCCTCTCTGTTATTGTATTTCGGCTAGATTCCAGCCAGTTAATCCGTCATGAGTTAGAATCGAAGCTAGTCCTGCACATTAATCTACGTTTCCAACTATTTTGCCTTCATGTTTTTAACATACTCTTCCCGTCCTAATTATAGTGCTTGTTTAGAATTTTTTTTTAAAAAAAATTAAAAAAGTAAAATAAATTATTTAAATATCTCATATGTTATGTTTTCTTATATTATATATTAGTTTATAAGTTAAATAAAATAGTTTAAAAAATAATAAATTTTAATACTTTAAAATAATATAATTAGTTTTATTAAAATTCTTTAAAAAAATCAACGGACTTTATAATTAGGATAAGATAGAGTATATGACATATTTATCTAAAGAGTTGTTTTTTTTAAATATAAAATATAGTTTTTATATTTATCAATATTTTTTTAACTTATTTATATTAATACTCACCTCAATAATAATGATGATGAGAAGAGACGACGAAATTGAGAAAAATGACTAGAGCATGTTTAGAATAGCTAACTCAACTGACTTTTTTTAATCTAATCAAATTTAATAAGTATATTTTGTATTAAGGATATGAGGGAGAAGTTAATATTTGTGACAAATTCAGCGAATTCGGGCATGTTTCAATTATGAAAATAAGATCATCCAGAGAACCACAATATGTCCAACCTCCTTCCCAATTGCCATCCCAGGCTGAAAAACCATCCATGGCTTTCAAATTGTATTAATTAAAGTGCTTCTGCATTAACACATCATGTATTATCATCATCATCATATATTTAATGATATGGTACATCCATTATTCAAAAATATATTTTAAGTGCATCTAGTATCTCAAAGTATTTCGTGTGTATTTAGCACCCTAGCTAACTTTTTTTTAATAAAGTATTTTTTTCAAATATAACCAGCGCCATTAATCTCTTAAATTCTTATTTAAAAAATTTCATAAAAAGGAACTTTTTAAGGTTGTAGATGCATATAAAAAATATTTTAAAAAGTTAAACTGCTGCACCCTGCAACACGTACTCTTTCTTTCCTATCTTCATTGTTAAAAACCACAGGTTATCCTTCTAGGTTAAGATTAGATCTATTTAGTTTCATTTGAAGTCAGCTGTTATATAAATATCCAAGTGTAATGTTTGCCACTTAATATTTAAATAAAAAAAAAACCACGGGTTATCCTTCTTGTTCTCTTTAATGAGTGCCCTTAACCTGAAAATAGGTTTTGGAAAAGTTCTGTTCTCAGCTTTCTTGTTATCTTGAAAACCATTTTTCTTAAGGAAGGCATGGGCCAAAAGCCCAATAAACAAAGAAATATGCACCAACTATAATTAAATGTAACAAGCATTTGTCACAGGGCACTCCCTCGCAAGTCGCAAATGACTTAACTTCTTATCCTCCTGCCCCACAGCACCATCCAGAACCTGAGAACTATACGTGATGGGCTAGGGGCTTGTTATACCAGGCCCACTGTTTCCAACAACTTAAGCGGGCTCACTCATCGACCCACCCAACCCGTTCTTTACTGCTTTTGGTCCCATATAGTCCCCGCTGTGATCTTTATTAGCTCACATTGGGACTTGGGGCACCCAAAAAATGAAAATTGGGATTTGTGGCACCCAAAAACGTAAGCCTTTTTTTTTTTTCTAAGTCACTGTAGTCTGGTACTCCATTTGTTTTATTATAAGATATCAACTGCTATTTCTCACAATACTTTCGATTTTACCGTCGATTTAAATGAGGCAATAAAAAATGAGGGCATATTGGAAAAATAATAAATAAATAAATTAGTTAGAAACGTTGATACCTTATAATAATAACTAAATTTTGTTGGTAGTTGATGGCATAAAATAAAGACAAAGAGTATAGCTATTGTGTTCATATAATTGAATTCATATTGTGAATATCCATGTCTCTAAAAAAATTCACATGATTTTAAAAAGTTTAGTATACAAAATGACACTTAATTAGTAGAAGCACTTGTAAACATTGGATTATCATTAGAAGTTGAACTTGGAATAGAAGACCCATGAAACATTTGATTATCATTAAAAGTTGAACCTGGAATACGATTTCTAGCGTTAGATCAACATCCATTCATTCTCCCTCCTCATAAACTCCAATTGAGCAAACATGGTAAATTCAACAGTGTGAAAGTAAAAAGGTAAAATCAGAAGTAAAAACAGTGAAAACACGCGGCAGCAGGCGAAAGGATCAGCGCAAAATAAGCACAAAAACAGGTTTAAAAAAAAAAAGTTGCATAAAACTCCAATAAAAACACACGCCAGAAAGCACGTCGGTCACGCATTTGCGTCCGCAATAGCCGCTGAAGGGAGGGCCCCGCGTCGCCACAGCACACGTGTCACCATCCGACTGGCTCCGAGCTTCTAACCCAAAGGCACTAATAAAACCTAGGGGTTGGTGGGGCCATACAAGAAGCGCGTGCTAGGTGCATGGGTCTAGCCCATTTAACAATAGTTTGACCCAAATGACTCTGACATCGAAACCTGAGCCGAAGCGTGCGCCAATGCATGCGTGAGATCCCGACGGTGATGCGGTGCGTATCGATGCAGATACCACGCTCATCATTTGTTCCTCTCGCCACGTGTGCGACGCTTCCTGTGCGTCCGATTCTCATCCCACGGCCATCACACCTGCCACGTGAGACGGGGCCTATACAGGTTAAAAAGATAAAGACGGCGTGTCTGACTTTTTTTTGTTTTAGTTCATTTTTGTTACTGCACACTGCTGCTTCTCACTGTGCCGGGATTTTCCGGTCGGACATCACAAGATTTTCTTGCTTTATTTTAATGGATGTAAAGGAACTGGTGTATTTATTGTGCTTTATTCAATTTTTTAAATAATTATTTTCCGTGATTTAATAATGTCAGGGAAAACAAGAGCGCATTATTATATTTGAAAGCGTACGGAGTTTCACATCACAGCGTTTAAGTACATCAAATTACTGTTTTAGCCCCCGGCGTGCTTCTTTATTGCTGCTCCTAATTATTACTATCGTTTGGTTTGTCACTTTTCATGTTCTATCACCACGTTATCAGCTTGATATAACTAGAATCTTCGGGCCAAAAAAAAAAAAATTCAATCCTTTGTTAATTGTTAGTATGAGATATATGGTATATATATGTATTTTTTTCCCAATGAATGTAATATATATATATCAGTATATCACAGAAGAAAGGTTATGAATTTTAATAATTGTTTATTTAATATAGTATATATATCGGTCAATCACTCAAAACATATTCGCATTACTATCAAGAAGGGTTTGATAATTGTGGGGGAAAGAGAAAAAAAAATAAATCAAAGTGCGCGTGTGAGGGGAGAGAGAGAGAGAGAGAGAGAGGGAGGGGTAGAGAGCTTATAAAAGGCTGTGGATATATGAGTACTACAAGTTTCAAATAGTGCATCAGCTTGAATTGAATTCGAGGTAAATATTTAGGGTAGACCATAGTAATGAATGAGATGGGCCATGAATATTATCAATATATCTATATAAAACTTGTGGCAATTTATATTAGTTCTAAATTACTATTAAGGGCATGATTTAACTAATGTTGAGCGTCATATAGACTCTCATGAATGATTCTTTGTTCTTAATTACTGAATTTTAGGTCAACATTGGTTTATTGTGGCACTAAAAAACTGGTTTTTTGGATCTATATTCAGTTGGCTGCACCGCAAATTTAAAAATATGAATATTTTGCGTGGATTGATTGTTTATGATTGGTCAAACAATTAGAGATTCGTTTTTTTTTTGAAAAAAAAAATGCCATGTATAAGAGGTGAACGGAATGAAATATTTCATAGTCACCTTCCTTGGCTCAATGAAATATATTCCTACTTATTTTAATTACAATAGCCCATTGACTTTTTTAGAAAATTATAAAAAAAATTATAATAAAGCTAATTATATTACTTTAAAATGTTAAAATTTATTATTTTTTTAAATTATATTGTCTAACTTATGAATTAATATATAATGTAATCAAACACGATATATATATATATATATATATGATATGATTAAGTAATGTAATTAGCTTTTTATAACTTTTTTAAAATTATTTAAAAAAATTAACGGCCGTATGATTAAAACCAGAGGGAGTAATTTTTCGCATCGCTGTCCTGAAATTACTGCAAAATATGGCACTCCATTCGTCCACGTCATGCTCGGTTTTAGGTTTGTATAAATCTTGTTCAACACGTATTTAATTGTCCTGCGTTATATTGTCATCTAGCTCATCGGCAGCTCTCCCCCATTTTCACGTGCTTTGTATCAGGTGCGTGAGAAAACCGATTAATTAATAAAATACGTGGATTACTGAAATTGAATAATTAAATATAAATACCTTGTTATAAAACAAACTTATTTTTGCTCACTAATTAATTAATTCATTTCTTCCTCTTCCTTGGAGGTACGAACCATTGATTTCCCGTCGCAACTTGCAGCTGATCACTCTAATTAAAACCCTGCTCCCCTAATTTCCCATATAATCATACCACTTGCCATTGATTAAATTCTTTTTTAAAAAAGCGCTTAGTGGCAAAACACGCCATTGTCGTTAGGGTGGGTTTGATTCTTGGATAAAGAAATAAAAATAATAAAAAGTTTGGCACTTTTGATGTAGTATATGTATGGGTCACCACAATAATTAGACTACTATTGCAGGTGGATAAATTTGACTTGGTAATCAAATTAAACTTAGGAATAAACAAATAATGCTAGTTAATGAACCCCACTAGTAAAGAGTGCAGTGGTAATGGAGAACTCAACTATGTACTATTGTAAATAATCACCACAACAAAATTGGCCTATATTTAACAATTGTTTTTTTTTATATATGACGGTTTCCGACCGTCATATATTTTAACGCCATATATATATATATATGATGGTTCAAAAACCGTCATATATATTTCTACGAATATAACGATTTTTTAATGAGAAACATCATTTATACACCATTTATATAGTACGGTTTTTAAATAAAAACCGCTATATATATAAATATATGACGGTTGTTAAACAACCACCAAGCATTTCCCTCTCTATTTTACAAGACTAACCATTATCATTTCATCTTACAATCCATTTATATTGAACCCCAAATAATATTATGCCATCTCAGGATCAATGTGCAGTTGTTTATGATTTTATTAGATTAAACTATAATCTAAAACGGTATATATTGATCCTGAAAAGACAGAAGATTCATCCGAGGAGCTCAATAAATAAATTGCAAAACTAAAATGGTGACGATCGAGATCTTGCAAAACAAAATATATATAAAGGCATGCAGCAAATAATATAATAAGAAAAATAGGGATATGAATTTATCGTAACAAAAGTCTCACTTTTATGCGCGATTCAACACATACACAACCCACTACAGACGACGACGACGATAACCCACGCTATAGCGCCATAACTGGATTTGTAGAGTGTGCAGATCAATTACATATTCATCAAAATTTTCAACACTAAATGATTATAAATATACTTAAGGGTAGAAAGTTATCACATTTATATCATTCACAGCAAAATATCAGAGTGCTGAAGAAAGAACACTGAATCCGTACAACGCACGCAACAACAGAGTAATAAAGTCTGTCATACATCTACTAAAGATCAGACCTACCATGTTTGCAAGTTCGCGGAGAGGTAGACACAGTAGACGTACATCAGAAGAGTGCGAACGATAAGCAAATCCATGTGGTTATGCTGGAAGTGGGTTGTGGTGGAGAACAGCTCGCGCGTGCGCGGAATGATATTTACTGATAAATATGAAATGAAGTTGGTTTTAGAAGCGTCTATATGGTGGTTGTTGTTAAAAAACTATCAAATATGTACAATAATATATGGCAGTTTTTTAAAAACTGCCATATATACGACGGACGAATGACACTTTAATTTATGAGTATTTATATATGACAATGCTTTTGAAAAAACTATCATATGTAAGTAGGTTGAAGGTCGATTCAAATCCCGCCTCTTTATATATGGTAGGTGTCATATAACCGCGATATATGAAGCGCCATATAAACACAATTATGTGATAGTGAATGTTAATGCATGCTTTATTAGAAAAGGAACAGTGAGAGACCAATCGATAATGGCGTGGCTTCGTCCCAACACACTTTAATTAATTGAAATTCAACTACACACATGAATTGGAAGGCATATATAAGTGGAGGAGTGGTGAGGAAGGAAGACTTTGAGGGACGATTATTATTATATTAGTGGAATATATATAATTTTTGCAGTGCTTATATATTTGATTGCTCAGAAATGGCCACACGCTTCAACTCATTACATTAATTACAACTCTTTGCTCATTACTGCTAATTCCCCAACTACATTATGTGTTCCACTATATGTTTGTTTTCTCAAAAAACTTTGTTATTATAGCTCTTTTATGATCCCCACATCACGTGTGATTCTAAACAACCCCACCATAATCCCCCCTCCACTTCTTTACCTTGTGTTCAACTTTCGTTAGTCTGGATTTTTCTTTTTGGCCTGGACTTTTAGTTCAGAATATGATTTTATGTCAATATGATTTTTTTTTTGTCAACAGATTATATATGTTACCGAACACATGTTGAATCAAATTGATGTTACCTCTTATCCTTAATAAACCATGTTTTAATTTATAATATGAGTAGTGAATAGAATATTTTGAAGCAAAAATTATAAATTTAAAGAATATATAAAGTAGATCAAGTCTTATAGATAGAATGGAGTTGCTTGTCTAACTCCTAACATTTAGGACCAAAGGTTATTATATATTGAGCCTCTAACTTTCATTATATTATACGACATCCAGCCACTCTTTAACATAAAACTTAGTTAGCTTCTTTAAAAAACTGAGAAAGTTAAATATATTATTTTAAATATTTTATAATTATTTTTCATTATATTCCATGCAAGCTAATTTATAAGCTTATATATAATCAAATGATAGCTAACATATATATGTATATATATTATATATGATTAATTAACTTATCCATCTTTCATAATCTTTTTTAAAAAAAGTCAACTAAATCTTATAATAAGGACTTAAAGAAGTATACCTATCTCCTATATCAATGGTGGGATGTCTAAAATGCAGTATAACTTATTGTATATTTTGAAACATTGCCCCAGTAAAACACGAAATATTATTATGGGCTGTGATTGTTTAACTATTGCGTGACTATAGGTGAATGAAGTCGTTGAATTTTAGGCGGTTCTTAATCAAGAAAGCATCTAAAATACATAGTGGATGTTCATATATAGTTGAACACACACATGTACATAAATATGGAGCTAATATTATTGTGGGTTGACTTATTTAATGTTTTGTGTGGACTCATAGTGTGTGTACATGAATCCAACGAATTTGGAGCTGAAATGATTAGAAAGAACCACCCCACCAAAAAAAGAAAATGGTATTCATACATTTAATTGAAAAAGGAATGAGTATAGATGGTTGCAGACGAAGGAAGGGAGAGGAATTAGTGAACAAGGGACTTAAATTCAAAAGAGTTACTCATGGTGGAATACATCTCAAGTAATGTATGTTGCTTTTTATAGAGCACATGTTAAAGATTAGCTTGTTAAGACTCCTTTTATATATATATATATATATATATATTCCCTCTCCTTTTCTTCCCCACTAAGCTTCATTAATTTGTATATATATAATCGAGCACATTCACCCGCATGCCCAACATATTTCCATTATTTCCTTCATTCCTCAAGCAACGTTTCATTTCATACATTTTTATTGTTCATCAATATAATCCAACATGCCTGCCCTTAGCTTCTCTCTTCCAATATGATCATTTCTTTTCATTGCTACTGTATTTACTAAAATAACAAGCTAGGAATGTCTGTTCGCGCGAACCTTTTCATATATTCGACACACCGAACGCTAATTAAATAATTGAGTATTACGTACATTGTCAAAAAGAGAAAAATAAACTTAGCTTGAACAAAAGTCTGGGAGGATGGATCGTCATCGACGTAATGTAAAATTTGTAAGTGGTGAAATATGCCAATTTACGTTAGACTCTTAACATGACCGCGCATTTTTACATATATATAAGACAAGCGTGCCCTGATTGCTAATTATATATAGCACAATGCACTCAATACACTAATCCCCAAGATTAAATCATGCTTGATGACTTTGCCTTTTTTTTTTTAAAGAAAAAAAACCGTCTCGTGATTTTCTGAATAATTATTTTGTTTGAATATGAAAATATGTCAAATTAAAATTTCAATATGCAACGCTACAATTTATTCTCAGCATAATCATGCATAAAAAATAAAATATTTTTATTTCGGAAGGAAGGATTATATGTTAAGTGAAATTGATTATTTAAACACAACTTAAAATAAAAATTAATATCCTCGCATATATTATAAAATCAGTGAATAATGTAACAATAAAAGAAACAATGAGAGAGATAGGTTGACGTTGGTGTTGGTGTTGGTGTTGGTGTTGGTGTTGGCTTTTGGACTTTGCATTGGGTTGTGGGTATTTACATTAATTAATTATTTTTTAAAAAAAAAAGGAAAAGAAAAGTGAATACTTTTTAATAGTATACTTTATAGGGGTTGGGTGGAGAGGGTATTGCATTACCTTTCTAGGCGTGGTCATTTTTGTTGGACAATCCACCTTCCCTCCCATTCTGGCTCCATCGTCCTCGTCTTCCCCACCACCACCTTCTTTCTATTAATCCCACATGTATTTCTTTCACTGCTACACACACACACACACACACACAAAACAATAAATAATTGTCTTTAATTATATACATCAATATTCATTCAAGAACAATCGGTGCTGCTGAGGGAATATAATGGGAACACATCATTATATTCTTGCGTTACAAGGAGATCGAGGGAGATAATTCCAGCCATTGATATATATATATATATATATATATGATCTAAAGCATAGACGACGACATCGCGTTTCATGTATCATTAACCAACAACAGCTTGCAAGAAAACGACATACGTACAGTAGTAGTAGCTACCTAGAAATAAACCATTATTGTTTGATGGTTAGGCAGGCAAGCAATATAGAGAGGAGAATATTTGTGGGTGATGAACACCGAACAAGAAGGAAGAATTAGGTCATAGAGAAAGAAAAATTAAGGAAGGTGCTCATGTGTGTGTGTTAATCAGCTTTAATGTCGTATGTATGGGCCCCACCCATTTGGCTTCTTTCTCTCTTGGTGGGTGCCACTGCCACTGCCACTGCCAGCCATCATCAATGCCAAGGCTTTGCATCATACTCATATAAGACATACCCTTTCACAAAATATACAGTGCACATTAAACCAAAATGTTTAATTTTAATGCTGGATTATTCCAAATTAACCATGATGAACAATAAATTAAATGAAAACTCTTGAGTTGATCGTCTCTCTTTGCCGGAGCCAATAATAACTTTTTTGGCTCCTCAGTGTTTGACTTGTTTAATTTAACTCCTCCCTCTGTTACGTTCCATCTTTCTCTCTAGAATGGAATTTTTGTCCTCACACGCATTTGTTTAATAATCAACCCTTTGAAATTAATTTGCCGTATTGGTACTGTATATGTTCATATGGAGGCACTTAATCACACGAACCAGTTTTGGTGCCTATCCTTCACCTATCTGATCTGGACGGTCTAGATCTAACATTTTTTTATTTAAAAAAATTATTTTTTAAAAAAATGTTAGTTAAGAGATTATCTTTATTTTAGATTCTCTTTCCACTAAAATATTTTTTTAAAACAATAAAAAACAAAGAAAAAATTAATCTTGAATGTCTAAATCT
>JBAGKO010000013.1:24194349-24213640 GCA_037177275.1 Acacia concinna
TCTAAACCGGAAAAAGGCAGACCATACCCCAATTCGGTTCAATTCAACGTTGCAATTAGGGTCCAAGTCGACTCGGCCAACCCGGTTAGTCACCTGGGTTAGCCGAGTTTGTTTTTTTAAAAAAAAAAGTCCAAAAACGACATCATTTTGGGGCTAATATTTTTTTAAAGGGTCGGGTTACAGGCATAACCCGACCCATATCATCCTACCCAAACCCTAAACGACCTCACGCCAACCCCCTGCACTTGCACCCTATGATCCGTCATCCTTCACCTTCTGACTCTCAACTATCAAAAGTTGACTATCCTATTTCACAACTTCATATATGTATAAAAAAAAAACTAATGTGAACACCTCATTAGAAGACAAGTTTTAAATGTGATATTATAAATTAACAATATAAGTATATGCATTAATAACTCAAATATCTTATTTCACCACCTCAGATCCTCAAAAAAATAACTAATACCAATGTTTTTTTTGAAAACCCAAGTACCAAGGGTGCATGAAAGTATAAATTAACATAAAATTATACACTAGCAACTTTGGTATCTTGCCTCAGAATTTTATAGCATGCAAACTAGTAAAAATGTAAATTTAGAGCCACAAGTTCCAGGGGTGAAATTAACAACATCAATATCCTCCCTCTGGTTCACAACACAGGACACTTCAATTAATTTACGGGAAATAAGAAATGATAGTTAACTCTTTTAATACGTCCTAAATTATAACTTTTCCCCACTCTTATTTCCTGTTGGAAAATGTGATTGAAATTTTAATGATTACATAAATTGGAAACGAGCATTAATTGTGAGGATACAATTAGAAAATAAACATTAATTATCTTACAAGTATTTTACTCTCTCTGTTCTAAAATATAAGAGACAACTACCACTATTACTCCACCCCAAAATATAAGAGACATTTGAAGAATGTCTTACACTTTAATTTTTCCCCCCTAATTTTGCCCTTATTTAATATCAATGTAGTAATGCTGTGTTGACCATAAAAGTTATAATTTATGATAAGAGAATTGAGGGGTAGGGGGAGAGTGATTGACTTTAATAAAGTTATTCTTTCTCTTATTCCATATCTCCCCATTAATAAGGGTATTTTAATAAAAATTAATAACAATTCTGAAATACTTATTGTTCTTAATCGCCATTTCGAACAAGTGATTCAGTTAAATGTCTTTTATATTTTGAAACGAATGGAATATATTGTGGACCAAACAATTATTCTAGAAACGCTTTATATTGTGTACCAGATGGAGTAGATATTACTCTTTCAATGTCAAATTATAAAACATATTTAACTGAATCTTATAGTTTGAAACAATAGTTAAGAACAATAAGTATATTAGGATTGTTATTCTTTTTTACTAAAATACCCTTATTAATGAGGAGATATGAAATAAAAGAGATAATATCCTTCTTAAAGTACACTCTCCCTTCGGGAATGATAGTTTTATGGTTAATATAAGTATTAATATATTTGTATTAAATAAGGGCAAAACTAAAAAAAAATATAAGACATTATTTAAATATTTATTATATTTTGGAACGGGTAACGGTTATTTTTTATAATTTGGGATAGAGGGAGTAACAACATAAGATTATACGTTAAAAAATTTTGTATCATTTTTCAAATTTTGGTTTGTTTTATTTTCAGCCATAAATTAAGGGCAATTTAGTCTTTTAAAGAGATTAAGAAAATCCCATATTCTTACTTAAGTGCTGACATGAGATCTCTTAATTTTAACATACCGATTTATCTTTTTTTATATTTTTTTATATTTTCCCAAATTAAAAACTAAACTGGATGGAGGAAGATTTGTGCCGATTTTCATATCTTAAGATAATTTTTAATCCACCGTTATATGGCACTAATATAGGCAGCTAATAGGCTATCACCAAATAATTATCACAGTTGAATTGGGGTAGAAGACTATTAGTTGAGTTGGAACAATCCACGTTCAATTTTTTTAGCCTTAACCTACGTCCAATTGATTTGAACCTTTGGTGGTAGATATTTTTTTCAATCCAATCAATACTAAATATAGTTTTTTTTTTCCGGATCAAATCATGGTATTGGTATGTGATTTTGTTGCACTATTTATATTTATTACATATCTTTAATATAAGATATATTTCATTTTTTTTTATTTTGAGAGATTAAAAAAATTAAATAAATTAGTTAATTATAATATATATTATATTCGTTTGATTATATATCAGTTTGTAAATCAAATAAATTAATTAACTATAAAAAAATAAATATCAATACTTTAAAATAATTTATTTAGTTTCCTAATCTCTGCAAAAAAATAAAATTATATTTTATATTAAAAATCAGATAAGTATATAACATAACCTTGTCATTGATATTATTGATATTTTCAAATATGTTTGTTTAATATAAGATTACGAAGGTGAGTCAGTCTGGTACTCTTATCCATTTTTTAATGTCCTTCTTAAAGTATCACGAAATAAAATTTAAAAAAAAAAAATTAATATAACATCAAATCAATGGCTAGAGTTCAGGCCCAAAAAAAAAAAAGGGCTAGACATCTATTAAATTTTAAAGTTTATAAATTATGATTTTTCAAACTAAATATTTGTTTAAAAACTAAATAACAAATGCATAGTGGTGATCAAAGTTGCAAGGGGATGAATGACGCTTAGATATCACGCAACACCGCCACTGATGTGCTACTCGTTCTATATTAAGTATTAAGTATTAAGTATTAACACAGCCCGGGAATTATAACGCAACGCCAATGGTAATTTTCTTCGAGGTTTTTTCTTGACCTGAAAATTTCTCCAACTTTCTACACCCCTCCACTCCGGCACACTCACGAGGCAAATAACACATAAGAAAAGTTGCGATAATTGTTGAAATTATTAGTAATCAGACAAACGAAACGAAGGAGCAATGAGCTGATGGGAGGATTATAAGCACCTTTGCTGCTATTGATCACTGCGATTTTCGAGTCGATCGTGTTGGTTTCACTTTTCTGTGATTCTCAAAGCTTTGACAATGGACTCCATTCCTTATCACGACGGCAACATATTCAATTTGCTCGAGACTCGAAGCCTCGACAATCGTCTAGTATTTTCCCCTCTTCAATATATTTTCTAAATTTTTAGCTAGAAATTAGCACATAATTTTTAATTTACTGTCCAGCGGATGATAAATTGTATGCATGGATTGATTCGGCCGAAGCTTATCTAAAACTTGCATGTCTTGTTCTTCGGGGATAAGGAAAGGAACGGAATTGTAATTGGAGTAAGTCTCCTGTTTAAACTGCGAAGCGTTAAGAAAACCGACGATTGTGATGCTTTTCTTGATTTTTCTGGAAAACAGGAAGTAGAAGTTTTGCTTTTAAGAATTTGCTAAAATGCTGCTGGGGTATTCAGTAGCCATTCTGTTAAAGAAGAAAGGTTTGAGCCAGTGAAGTGAAATGCACATGATCGTGACTTGGGGTCAGGGTTTGGTAGGCTTACAAAAGTGAAGGGAATGCTTTACATAGAAACTAGAAAGTTGTCTGTGATGGAGGTGAATGGCCATGGTTCCATGGTTTGAATGAACCATTTAACAAATGTGATCATAGAGTTTGGAACGGCATATAATTTTATGAATGTTTCTTATAAAACTTGAGGACGAGATCTGACTGTTTTACGCGTCAAATGCTTTCCTGATAGCCATGTACAATTGTATGATTGAATAATAGAACTTTGCAATGACCTATTCGGGAAATGAATCCCTGCTATTTGTGATTGCTTTCTCTAATCATATTATGTGATAATGTGTTACGCAAAAACTGTGGCTGTTCTAAGAAATTGTGTTATTTGTTCGTTTAGGATGTTAATCACAGATTGCAGACGCACTCCTCATTGGTTCGGAGGCTTTCTCAAGAAAGAGAATTAGAGGTTGGTTTGATGTTGTTTACTTGGATATAATGGAACGAAAAGTTCCTGGGAAGATTCCACCAATATATTATATATCATCTATGGATAATATAAGTGATACAATTGGCACTTGATAATTGGAAGTGAGATGCATATCATCGAGCTGGCTCTGGATAAAGGGAGATGAACTGATGAAGCAACACATTTTCTTCAGAAAGCCTATATGGAAATATGAAACACTTGTTGTATCATTGACTCTGCCAGTGCTTTTGGCTCTTTGGAGCACGTGATTTGCAATTTTTTTGGTTGATTTTATGCACTGTACATTCATTTTCTTATTATTCAAACAGGGCCATCGTGGTTGTGTTAATGCAGTGGCTTGGAACTCCACTGGTTCACTATTGATATCTGGATCAGATGACACGCGGGTATGGTAAAATATTTTCTATAGTCATCTGTACTTAATCACATGTACATGAATAATTTAAATATAAAACAGCAAAAATAATATAATACTAGATACAGACTGTGCCATAAATTCTTGAAATCACGCAATCTTCTCTGGGATATGCAATTCATAGTAAAAAAAGACATAACAAATAGATATATTCACTTTACGTGGGGATGAGTGTGTTTTGTATCTTTATAAGTTCAACAATATGCAATCAGATGTGCTGCAGGAACCCATCCGAACACCCTCGACCACCTTCCCTGTGATAAAAGAAAAATGGAGAAGATATATAGACAAAGAACTTGAAACGAGTTATTCTTGTCTTTGGTGCAGTAGTCATTGAACATTTGTGTGGAATCTTGCAGATCAATATTTGGAGCTATGCAGGTCGAAAGCTTTTGCATTCAATTGACACTGGACATTCTGCAAATATATTCTGTACTAAGTTTGTACCTGAAACTTCTGATGAGCTTGTGGTGTCTGGAGCTGGAGATGCTGAAGTAATGTTATGATACATGAATTCTTTGTGGTTTTATACCATTTGAATTCTTATATTCATGTTTTGTTTTGGCAGGTTCGGTTATTTAATTTAAGTCGTTTGAGCGAGAGAGGAGATAATGCCATTACACCATCAGCACTTTACCAATGTCACACTAGAAGAGTCAAGAAGCTGGCTGTAAGTTGTGAGGTTTAGAAATTCCTGAAATGGCATAGTTTCATTATCTTACATATATGGGGATAAAGGAAATTTAACATATGTCCTGTGCCCTAAAAATATCCTTAAATAGCGTAGTTTCAATATGATCCATAAATGAAGCAAAGGAAATTAAATATAACATTTATTGGAATATCAAGGCCGATCTGATTCCTTTGAGTTCTTATGTCTTCTATACTTCTTTTATTGTAGGTTGAAAATGGAAACCCAAATGTGGTATGGAGTGCCAGTGAGGATGGGACGCTGAGGCAGCATGACTTTCGGGAAGGCACTTCTTGTCCTCCAGCAGGATCTTCTCACCAAGAGTGCCGTAATGTTCTGGTAAGTTATCCACTTCAGTTTTGAGCAACCCTTAAAAAAAATGTAATTCGACCTCCAATACCATATTGACAGGTGCACTGTTGGGTTGAAATATCTGATATTATCTTGTAATATGCCTATCAGTCTGTGCTAGAGGAAGAGTTACAATTAGAAAAAGAGTTTATGCTTCATCTATAATATCTGAAACTTTCAATGAAAACTATAGTCATTTCTCTTGTAAATTGGTTTATCTTCTATCAAGATATGTTGATCTGAATAATTGAGCTCAAATAGCAATTGAAATATTCTCAGGGAAGGGTTTGGGTAGCTAGTTTTGTTAGTTACCTCGACTGATGGTTTTTATATGTATGACAATTATATTCTTTTAAACCTTGTAGCTTAAGGTTGGAGGAATCCTTCAGAAGTAAAACCTTTCTTAGGAGTAGTTTAAATGTTGCTTCAATCCAATCGTTTCATAGTTGTGCAAATTATCATCAGTTATTGGTTATGTAAAGAATTATAGTAGCACTATATATTTGCATTTATTTAATTACTGAAGGTTTTGAGTTGAAGTAGTTCTTCACTTGGTAGTGGAGCCTCTATGAGTAAGTGGTTCAAAGTTTGATGATCCTTGCCTGCCCCATCCCTTAGTAAAGAATTAAGTTTCAACACAAAGTTTGATAATATGCTTTTTTCACTTTTGAAGGCTAAGGAGGTCATTTGTGAGACACATGATAGAGGTTGTGACAGTTATTTATGGACTTTTCACATAATTGCTTAAGCTTTCAAGTGAAAATGGTTCTTGGCTAATTGTTCCTGATTTCCTGTACGTGTGTACGTACACTACATGTACACCTGGGAACCATGGCTAATAATTAGTTTGGGAAGTCGATAGTGAGAAATTTTACAAGCAGTTCAATACTTGAGAATTGAGATCACAGGTTTCTGCATTCAGTTCTCTGATATTCTTGCTTTGCCTTTTCTCAAATCTTTTGGAGATTAAATTGCTAGCGGAAAGATGATAATTACGGTGTGAAATCATCAAATGTTTGTCAAGAACAGTATATTTTAGTTTCTCGGCTTTTCATTTTCACTAAAAAGAAAAAATTATAAATTAGTGGTCATTTTTTGTTAACGATGAATTACTTGAAAATTGTTTAACCTATGTTTTTAATTCTTGCTGTCAGCTTGACCTGCGATGTGGAGCTAAAAGGTCACTAGCTGATCCTCCTAAACAAGTCCTTGCCCTAAAATCTTGCGATATTAGCTCTACTAGGCCACATTTGCTCCTTGTTGGTGGAAGGTGAAGCTTCTGGTATTTTTGTTTTTGTTGTTAGTTTAGCCCCATTTTTATATTTTAAACTGGTATTCATTTCTTTGTTGCTTGCAGTGATGCCTTTGCACGTTTATATGATAGAAGGATGCTACCACCTCCCAGCTCCTGTAGGAAGAGAATGTCACCACCTCCTTGCGTCAATTATTTCTGCCCAATGCATCTTTCTGACAGTGTTAGTTCTTTGGCTCCCTGATTTCTTATGTGTTTCCAGCATTGATAGTGTTCATACTCCTCATTTGTTCAGAAAATGTGTGTTTCCAAGCTGTATAGGAAATATTTCCTGTACTTTGAAAGCATTTGCTTTCATAAAATCTTGGATCTTTTTATTTTTTATATTCCTGTCTCAGCATACTTTTATTAGGAGAGAAGGCTCTCTTATCCTTGCTTAGATAAACAATTTGGAGTCCTGAATCTTCCTTAGATTTTCTTCTCAGTCCAGTCAAACATGTGTTTTTAATGTATACTCAATTCCATTGCCTCTTTTTGCCCCATGTGATGTTGCATTTCTTTTGGGCCATGATTGGTGGGGAGAGGGCCTTCTTTTCTGTGCATGTTTCATCACTTATGCTAAACAAAGCAAAAAATTGGAGATTTCCTTATCTTTTTAACAATGTACACAAGGTTAAATTTTATTGATGATCAGAGTGTAGTACTTGCCATGAGTGTTGTTAGTTGTGGATCTTATGTTACATGTAAGCATTGTCAGTAGGTTTCCAGGTATTTAATTCATTATCTTAATAAATATGTCATATATGGCACTTGATTTATCATATTTTTTCATCTAACACATCATGTCTCATTTGTCTCCCCTTTCATCTAGGGACATCCAAGCTTGCACTTAACTCATGTTACATTCAGTCCCAATGGAGATGAGGTTCTCCTCAGCTATAGTGGAGAGCATGTTTACTTGATGGATGTAAATCGTGGTATAGCGGTTTGCCTTAAACTCTTGTTTAATTAGATGTTAAATACAGTATATTTTTTTCATGTGAAAAAGTATTACTAAATGCTAAATATGTTTTCTGTTTGTTGACATTTGTTTGGCCTAATTAATTGTACTTTGAATTTAATTTACGTGCCCATCAAACAGAGTGAAGGGTGGCCATAGATGGGGGAATAAACTATTCTTGCATGGTATTTTTCTATTGTTGCAATCTTTAAGTTACATGTAAGGTTATAAATGGAATGGAAACACTGGTATTTGTTGGTTAATTGTTGACAAAATTTGAAGTGGAGATTTTTTTCCTTTGGGTGAATTACATTGAGGTTCTAAGTATGGAAATTAATATTAGAAAGGTCTCCATTGACGAGTAAGAAGCTATTATTGATAGGTTGATGAGTTAATATTGACAAGCTGAAGAGCTAGCTAAAACTTGTTAAAGAATTAATTTCCTTATTTGAGACCTTAATGTAATTCTCCCTTTTCCTTTTCTGAATTGGCTATCAAGAGGCCAATTAAATGCTTTTATTGGCTTCAAAAATGTGACGTGATTAATTAATCTGTGGGATATGTCATGACTGGTTCTATTTTGGTCTGTACGTCTCTGCGTATATTTTTGCAAGCGTAAATAGCCATTTAAATCTTTTTGATTCTTCTAGGAGAATACCATAAATCGGAATCCCTTTCTTAAAACCATGTCTTCTATGCATATTCTTAGCACTGCAGTTTGGCTTGCTTTGATGAACTGATGTTTATGCTATTCCTCACGTGATTATTACATTAATAAATTTCACTCTGTTAGCTCTCTCTCTCAAGACTATACAAGTTTTTGATAACTTGCATAACTATAATATGCAGGTGGAGAGAATGAAATGCAATATACTTCAGGAGATAATTTGAAGGTAATGAATTATTCTCCAACAATTGATGGCGTGGAATTGCCGCATCCTGTCTTCCCAAATGGTTTTCCTATTAAAAAGAATGTTGCAGCACAGGTATCTTGTACATGCTTGTTTGATTAATTTAAGGGAAATTATTAGAATGAAATTTGGTGAAGAATTATCTACATAAGAATACTTTGCTGTAATTTCTTTGCATCATACTTGGCCGAGTGATGGGCACCCTAGTGCAATGGGGAATTCTACCTAAATGTTTAGCTGTTGGGAGAACCAACTCACTATGTTAGCTAGTGATTTCCATCAATTGGCCCATCTAGAGAGTTGACATCCTGATGGCTACACTCTAAGACGCTTTAGTTGGTGATACTTCCCTCAAGTTCCTTGTTGGTTAGAACCCTCTGGGAGCAGCTCTTTTGAAAATGCCAACTACCAAGTCTAAATCCCAATTGATGGGCACTTTGGTAGGATGTGTCCCTCCTCTAAAAAGCTAGCTGTTGAGGGGAGTGAATCAATATACTTGAATACCTTATAAAGTATCTTATATTAATTAATGTGGGATTTAGGCATCTCATGCTACCTTGGTCTCCAGCATTGAGTAATTGGTGTTTTCAGCTTGACAAGTGCAGGGAACTAATACAATTGGCCAAGCAATCCTTGGAGGAAGAGAAATATTATTATGGAATTGAAGCATGTAATGAAGTCTTGGATGGCTATGGTGATATTGTTGGGCCTGCACTCAAACATGAATGCCTGTGTATCCGTGCTGCATTGTTGCTGAAGGTTCTTTCATTGATTAGCTAATTTCTTTTTCCATTAACTTCATAATGTATAACCTTACATAATTTCCTTCACCATCCAGCGGAAATGGAAAAATGATGCTCATATGGCCTTAAGGGACTGCTATAATGCAAGAAAGATCAGTAATTCATCCTACAGAGCTCTTTACAGTGCTTCAGAAGCACTGTCGCAGGTAGTGTGGTTGCATGTAACTGCAGTTTTGGACCCTAGTTTGATTCTCTGATGTGTCATGATTTGCCCGGGTGGTCTCTGCATATTAAGCTTCTTATTAAAATATGACCTGGTAGTGGAGTTATATAATTGAAGTTAAGATAAATGATCGTGTGTTTAAATTAGATGCCAGTATCTGGTTCTTTTATTGAGAAGCCAATTGGTAAAATCAGCACATTGAAATTTAAATGCAGATTCGAAAATGTCAATGTTATTTGCAGAGATGTGTTTCAGTAAAGGCCATAGTCACCATGTGTGAACTCTTAACTCTTGTATTTATTGAACGGATCATGTGAATAAATAGATACAGGGCTTAAGGTAGTTGTGGGATAGTCTCTGATATCTATGAGTAGACTTGTTCAAAATGCTGATGACCTAAATTTACTTTAATAGACTTTTGCCTATTCATATGTAATTTTGTATCAAGCTTTCTTTTTGAATTGCAAATCTCCTTTTAGTTCTAGAACACATTATAATTAGCTCCTGTTGTTATTTAATATCAGTTGGGTAGACATAAAGAAGCTCTGGATTTTGCTGTTGCTGCTCAGTTGTTGGCCCCATCAGTGCCAGAAGTTGCAGAAAAAGTGGAGAACGTAAAGAAGGACATAGCTTCAGGTGTGGTTCAGATTGTCTTGCTTGTGAACTGTAATCATAAAGAACTTGACCCCAAATTTCACTCTGTAACTATGACGTTTTCCCATGCATGCAAAGTTGTTAATACCTCAATTCTGCACTTGCATTAGTTAATAGTGAAGTTTGATTGACCTCTGCAACAAAAAGGAGTTTTTTGTTTTTTTTTACATCAAGCTGCAGCGTTATTGTGCAGGGCAAGGGGGGAATAGTTAATGTATCCCATACTGTAATGTTCAATAAAGTCGCTCATAAACAGTGCACAGAATTTGTAGAGCTATCCACAATCATTATGTGCCACATGCAATCATGTAAAATGTAAATAGCTGCCTGCTTTTGCAAGGGGGACAATCCCTGAGCATATTGAGACACTGTGGGCAGCCTCGGAGCATTAGGTCCAGGTATAAGATTGAGAGGATTCATTTCTCATGGTTGTTGATCCAATCTTATCAGAAGGTAATATCAATGAGAAGTTAATTGACATGTTGGATGCATAATTAGATGCAAAGGTGATGTGTGTTGTGTGTCAATATTGTCTTGTGCGACCGACAACAGTTAAGTCAAATGAATGGGACTCTATTCCTTTTAAACAGGATCGAGGGTTCAAATATTGTAAGTGGAAAATGAGAATCATATTGGAAGGGTTATCCTAATTGGATCCAACTACTTGAATATAACTTAATAGTTTTGAACATTAGATAATTATATCCAAAAAGTGAAATAGAATATTGTCCTATACTTAACACAAATGCCCCATGATCCCTTGAAGCAATAATGAAGCTTGGGCTGTGGTTAACTATGCATGGAGGTCAATGAAACATAATCCTCTGTTTCCTGAAGGATCCTCATCACTTTTTTTAATATAAAATGTTGTCATTTTCTTTATTTTGGATTTTTTGGATCTGATTTTACCAGCTGAAGCTGAAAAAAATAATAAGACAAACGATGGAGCATCAAGGTTTGAAGGTCGAGGTGGAAGAATATTATCATTAAGTGACATACTCTATCGAGCAGAAGTTCATAGTGATGCTTCACAAGATGGTCCAAGATCTGAGAGAGATGATTCTGATTATGATGAGGAATTGGACTTGGACTTTGAAACATCAATGTCAGGTGATGAGGGACGTGATGTTGAATCCAATATTCTCCATGGTAGCTTAAATCTTAGAATCCACCGAAGAGGTGACTCAAGAGAAAATGCTGGTGTAAATGGCTTGTGTGAATCACCCTCCTCCTCGTCATCACAGAATGATAAAGCATCTTATCAGGTTTGTATTCATGCCATCGATTTTAAACTGATTAGTGCTTTATCATTAATTTGTTCTTTGAGAAGTGCCTCTCTCTTTTGATCCATGGGTTTAATGGTGGGTTTAATTATTTCTTAAGGAAACAAATTTTGATTCCATTCAATCTGTTTTGGAAAAAGTAGGTCCTCTTTGCCCTGAGTACAGTGGCTGAGAAATTGACTATTTGTGAATTTGATTCCCCCTGTCAACTCTATTATCTTTACTATCCTCTTTCTCCTAATTGGAAGCCTCAATTTACTCCCTAAGTTGTGAAAATCTGAACTTTGGTTTTTGGAGAACGACAGTCTTCTGTTGAATTGTTCTGTGAGAAGGGAAGAACAGATTAACCCTCAGGTTGTATTGACTTTGAGAACCTTAGACCTTTTAATTGGGCTTGATATAGGTTTCATTTGTAGGACCATTTAATTGCTTCATATAGGTGCTGTTGTTCATTTATTGCCAGGCTTCTGTTTTTTTACTCTACAAATTACTACCTATTCCTGCTCACTTTTGTACTTTGTTAATAAATCAGCCCGAAGCAGCTGTTGATATGAAGCGGAGATTTGTTGGCCATTGTAATGTTGGAACTGACATAAAACAGGCGAGTTTTCTTGGTCAAAGAGGTATGTTCATTGTAATTGATTTTTAGAAAGTGAGAAGTGCCCATGGGAAGGTTTCTATTGTATTTTAATGCTAAACACGTTGTAAAGATAGGAAAACTGTTTCTTCTCTTGCCTGTTTCTATAGTTCTGTTACATGGTAATGTTATCTTGTTGAAGTTCTGTAAGGCGTGTATAGTTGTACTGAGAAGAATTTTCTTTTATTATGCTTGATGTATTTTCTTATAGTTGCAGTATGACACATGATCAACCTGATTTCATGTGATTATAACATCTTTTTCAAGTGATGAAATTGTGTTGAATGCCACAGCTGTCAAGAGTTTCAACTTCTGTGCATAATTTTTTCCTTGTTTATTTCCAGGTGAATATGTTGCTAGTGGAAGTGATGACGGAAGATGGTTTATTTGGGAAAAGAAGACTGGTAGACTCGTAAAAATGCTCTGCGGTGATGAAGCTGGTAATTTTGTTTTCCTTACTGAACGGTTTGGGATATTAGCAGCCTCCTTTTCTGAGATAATTTGTTGGTCCTTGCTACAGTTGTAAATTGTGTGCAGTGCCATCCATATGATTTTGTTGTGGCAACCAGTGGTATTGATACTACTATTAAGGTGAGGATGATGGCTCTATGATGAGTGTTATCTTTGGCTGATTTTATTAATCTCTGAAACTGATACGCTCCTTTGACCAAAAAAGAAAAAAAGAAACTGATGGCGGTCCCTTGTTATAGATATGGACTCCAAATGCTCCAGTTGCATCACCTGTGGCTGGTGGGTCGGCAGGACCAGAAACTGCTGATGTGTTGGTTGCTATGGAGAACAATCAAAGAAAATTACGGCGTAATCGTGATTCCATACTGTAAGGCTCACTGAATCTTCTGTCTGATATAAGAATATTAGTGGCTATGGTATCTCCAGTAAGAGTTACAAGCTATCCTATCTCTTGATGTTTCTATGATCCCCATGGGGGCACAATCTGTTAGGTTATAATTCATCTACAAAATCTGTGTTTGTTGCAGACCGTTTGAGCTTTTAGAGCCATTTAGAAGGCAGGATTTTCCTGAAGGATCATTGCGATTGCGTCCATTTGAATGTGCCCAGAGCTAATGATTCTCTGGGTTGACCAGCTGGTAACTCCTGCAAATTTCTTTTCTTGCAGGTGTTAGTAATGCAACATAGCTGATTTTTTCCATTTTACCAAATTGAAATACTAGTATTATCTATCTAAATCTAATAATTCCATGTTAAGAAACTTACTGTGAGCCCCTGCTTCCTGTTAAGCTGTGTACGCCAAGCTTTCTTGCCTCCATTGTTTTTTTTAATTTTTTCATCTGACCAAATTGAAATATTATCTTGCTGCTTGTGTCCCTGGGGCGTTGCACAGATGGGAGATAAGGCATAAGAGGCCATTAGCTGCAGAATGAACTCCTATCCAACTATGCGATGCATTTTAAGGGACCAACAGAGTACATTGCACAATAAATTATGGCTGTATTCCCAGATTAATTTCCCAGTGCATTATTATTTTTCAAAAAAAATTTTGTTGTATAAATTTATTTATCATGATGGCTGCCAATATTTATGTTTTGTATAGTATGAGTCGGTCTCGGTATTGTAAAGCTTTGTATATAAAACGAGTGAAAGATGCTTTGGAAGTTTTATTAAACGAGAATGTGAACGCATATTCATGGTTCATGTCGCCACGACTTCTCGAGCCGTTCTTTCTTTTCGTATTTAAATTTAAATTTGAATATTGCTTGTTCTGGTTGCTTTCTCCCATGCCTATTTAGCCGAAACAAGATACTTAATCTGGTCTTAAATACAAAATATAATTGATTTTTTTTGAGAGGTTAAAGAAATTGAATAAGTTACTTACCCACTATATATTGTATATCATTATATTATATTATATTATCTCCATCAGGTTTTAAATATAAGACTCAGCTGATTTAATAGAAAAATCTTAAAAAGTTTAGTTAAAGTATTTTGAAATATTTAAATTTATCATTTTTCTTCAAACTATTTTATTTAACTTATAAATAGATATATAAAAGAATGATACATTATGTATAAAATGATTAAATAAATTATTATTTTTAAAAAGTCAATAGAGTCATATATTTAGAACTAAAGTCCTTCCTGATCTGATTGATTTTTATTTTTTTGAGATATTTAGAAAACTATACAAGTTACTTATTCACATATATATTGTATTAATTAAATTATATGTTAGTATACAAGTAAGGCTTCTATGTTGAATATAAATACTCTAAAGTATTACTTCTGATCTTAAATATAAGATTCATTTAATTTTTTTTGAAGAATTTTGAAAAATTAATTAAATTACTTTAAATTATTTAAATTTATCGTTTTTATTCAAACCATTTTGTTTGAGTTATAGAGTAATATATAATGTAATGATACTCTAGATATAATATGATTGAGTAACTTATTTATCTTATTTAATCTATTCGAAAAAAGTCAATTGAGTTTTATAATTAGGATTAAAAGTAATAATTTAGTTAGCTTTATTAATCTCTTTTATTTTTTTAAAAAAAGTAAAATACGTCTTATATTTAATGCTAAAGGCACCACTCTGTTTTAATTTATAAGTTACTTGTACCCATTCTGGCAAAAAAAAAAATTAAATAGATAAATTGTGCACATCTTCTCTTACTTCTATTTTATGTTTCTACATTTACATCTCTCCCTTCCCTCTCTTTATAAATTAACATGGTAAAATTGTCACAAACTCATTTATTACTCTTTAAATGACTTATATTTTGAAATAAATTTTTTAGATACAAGTGACTTATAAACCGAAACAGTGGTAGTAATTTATAAGTTAATAGAAGTAATTTGGAGAAAAAATGATGAAATAGATTCTTGAGTTAAAGGACATTTTTGCTCTAGAAGTTTTCTCAAAGAGGCGCTTTTGCCCCCATAGCTTAAAAAAATGAGTAATTTTGTCTCTACCGTTAACTCTGTTAATTTTAATCGTTAGTTGACTAAATATGCTGATGAATTACTTGCTTGAAGTTACTAAAATCGAACAACACACACATATCTATCTCAAAAAATTCTAGCGTTGATATTATAATGGGAGAATCTGTATTCCATGGCTTAGCCAACCGGGCTTCACAACCACTCCCTTGCAACTCATGTACTTTAAGAATTAGACGACTAGAAAATTAAAGCTTCGGCAATTCATATTAATGTCTAAGATATGACTTTCTTTTAATTCTCACTCTCTGTAGCGTGTGGGACTCCTCCTAGTTGTTTCGTATAGAGAAGTTAAATGTAGTATGATATTATTTGTTTTATGCAAGGGAAAAATAACCATTTTGGAAGAATGGAAGGCTGAAATTTAAGGAAGATTAATATGCTTTTTGGGTTTTCGTTTCCCCCAAGAGTTAAATTCATAAAAAGAAGGCTGTACGGTTTATTTCACCAGTTTTCATGTTTTCTTCTTCAAAGTATATCATGAATGGGTGTCCACTGTATCCAGACAACCCGAACCAGTGATGAGAGAGGTGTGTCTCATTGTTGAAATTTGAAGGATCATATATAAATACAAAGGGAATAAGAATTTTTAAAATATTATTATAAAACTTTAAGTAAAATTATGTACATATGAACTTTTATATCACTACTACAAAAATTAATTCCTGTGGTTTTTTTTTTTTTTTTAGAAATGTGACGTTTTTCAAACGCTATAAATGTGCACCCCACTAAAGACTCCTTTAACGTTCTCAGGAGTGTGGTGAAGTAGTGGAGCCTCATATGCACTCTCTTGAAAGAGCGCCATAGGAGGGGTATCTCATGTAGGAGGTATTAAAATTATTTTTTTTGTATACCTCCTATGGCACTCTGGGGTAAATTTCCACCCACCCCTTTCCATTAGTTACTTTTTTCCTCTTTTGATTAGCATCGTTGAATACAGATGTTAACACATGTGTAAATTGAGAGGGCTACATTTTTTCCCTCTTCAAGTAGACAAAGAAATGAACAAGAAGAAACATTAAATATTAAATTTTTTATACCAATTAGGAAGACATTATTAAATACAGATGCAAACATAATATATACGGATACAAACATCTAATAAAATGTAACTCAAATACAAATTGGATGAAAGCAAGGAATTAATAATTAATGTACAAAAAAACTACATATTGTTATAAAAATTGTGAATATGGAAATATCATCTAAGGTATTTGTGTTATTAAATATTCACACAATTCCTCAATAATTTGATTGACATGATTTTCTGTCAAACTATCCACTCGTTTACCTTTAACAAAGTCATTAACAAAACAAATTAAAATCATATCACCAAAAATTTATATCTAGTAATCAGTTAAATTTAAAACATAATGTCAATTGAAACTTAAATCACTTACTTATTGATGAACAAAAGTTTTGTTACTGGTAATTATGTTCTTCATAAATTTCATTACGTAATATCCACGTTCAATATTGTTATGTTGAAATGGGCACTGCAACGATAGAATAAAATGTTTCAGTTTGTGAATAAAAATTGTATAATAACAAAATTAGTGTAAATGATGATATATACTGTAATTTTCTTCAAACTATAGGTATTAACAAGGTCATGAGATTTGGCATATAAGAGATTGACCGATGCTTAATATGCAGTCAGCGCATTTACAAAACAAAATATGATTGATTAGTTCTCGTTATTCATTTAATCACAGGTAAAAAAATTTACACATATAATACCCTCACCTATTTAATAATCAATTCATATTAGAACAGTCCCGTGGTAAACCATTTCGTAAAGGATCTAAATAGTAAATGTGAGGGTCCATTGTCTCCCTAGCTTGATTACGATCAATATCCAATGTTAGCTAAGTCATTTTGAAAATATTTTATCAACATGTTAAAATTTTGGTGTAAGAATAGAAATACTACACTAAAATGCTAGGAACATAACTTATCTGCATTATATGGCACTAAAAATTGTGTCTCAAAATTAGTCACTCTCTGTATAAAATATCGACTAACTGCATTGGACTATGTTTCTAAATCTATTTTGTCACCATGGTGGCCAACGAGAAATAGGTTAACAAATATGAAACGCCCCATTGTCCCCCATGACGTCATGAAATAGGTGCCCTGGTAAAATACATAAAATTTGATTAAAACCAATAAAGCAAATGGTAAACATGTATTAATAATGATAAATAGTGAGGATAAAATACCTAATCCAGATATTAATAATAAAAGCATAAAGCAATCCATGACTGAGCATCACTGAGCACCTTCTTTGTTATATATTCTTCAAGTCCAGCTAGATTGTAGATGCGACTATCAAAAGGTAATGTTAGTGACGATCCTCCTCTGAGTATAGCAAGCAAAATATTGAGGAGTTGGTCACAATAGGAGATTATCCTAGGCTTCTATGGCCACTACTAGAGACCTGACCTCTTTAGCCGTCTAGTGCAATTGTGGAGCACTTTGAAATGTTTCCTTGCTTCTAAACTTTATTCCCTTTAGAATGAGAAGCCTACAAAAATAATGAAATCTCATCATATAATTTTATATGGAAGTACAAAGACAAAATATAAGCAATTGTAACATATTAGTACCTTTTGACGTGGTTCTATCAGATGTGTTGACTATGCAATATATCCCCCAACAACATCTCTAACTATGACTTCGTTATTCGGAGAAGGGATGGGCAAGAACGCATCTTTGTTGGTGCAAAGATTGACCCTGACTTTAAGTGCGTTGTCGGGTAAGGGGAAATTGTGCAATGTCTCATTATTGTCATTGAAGACAACCCCAACAGCAACTGTGTGCTTAGGTTGTTCCACGTAAAGTTTGTGTGCTTTAAAGTTGTACAATTTCAGTACTATTAGAAATCTTATGTATTTTGTATAACCGATATATACTGGTTTTGTGCATTACCTTTCAACATGTCAAATTCTTTCAAACAATTATCAATCAACCATTCGACCGCGATTAGCATTTCTTCAACACTATCATCCTCATCACACATTGGTGGGTCAAATTCATTCGAAGGTATAATCGTGTCATGAACCCATTCTTTATCATCCTCATCACACATTTCTTCAACCGCGATTAGCATTTTTTCAATATGTCTCACTATGCCTTGTCCATCTTATGTATGATTGATCAATTCCATGACAAACTAAATGATCAAGAAAATCAAGTGGACTAATATTCTTTCTAAAACAACAAACTAGACAAGGACACAAGATTTTGTTGGGATTGTTCGTATGCTCTATTGCAAATCTAATAAACTTTTTCACCCTTTCTATATATTCCTTTGAACATCGATTAGAAGACATCCATATTCGATCCATCTATACACGTAACTTCAATAATAACTGTTTTATTCATATATCAAAGCAAAAAATTTTAACAACATATTTTAACATATAAGTAATTGCTAAAATAAATTGTTTAAAATTAAATTATTTCCTACACTACTTTAACATAAAAGTAATTGCTAAAATAAAATTTATAACATTCAATTATTTACTATACGACTTTGCGGTATACTACATATTATATATTTTTATATGAACACTCACCATTGAAATTAAATGTCATACTCCCTCTCATATATATAAAAATACTTGAAGTCTAAATTAGACTTAATTCTTGAAGTCTAAATTAAAATTATTATATAAGTTAGTTATTTATAACTATGGAAAATTCAAAATTTCTGAACAATATAATATATATATGATCACAACATTGTTTTAATTGTTATTTTTTAAAATCTTAAGACCACACATATTAAAATAATGAAGGGAAAATGACACTTAAATACCATTTGAATTTTAAAAACTCAAAAAGGTCTGTTAATATTTCAAAAAGACACTAAGGTACCATGATCAAATTGGGTTTTTTAAATTTGGTGATGTAAAAAGTGATATACAAACTGACGAATTCCATTACTATTGTTAGGGGTGAGCAAATTAGAACCGAAACCGAACCAAACTCAATTCGGTTTTTTCGGTTCGGTTAATTCGGTTTTCGGTTGAATATTGGTTTTTATTTATTGAAAATATCGGTTTCAGTTATTTGAAAAAAAATTCGGTTTAAACCAAAAAACCGAAATATATTTATTTATTTATTTGATAATTGCATTTTTTATAATTAAATAGGTTTAAATTTTGAATTATATTAGAGAAAATCTATAT
>JBAGKO010000013.1:24213740-24230791 GCA_037177275.1 Acacia concinna
CAATTAAATTTTTTTAGAGAATTCAATGAAGCAAAATATGTTAGTTAATTATATCATATGTTGTGTTTTATCATATTATATATTTGTTCATGAGTTTAAGAAAATGATAAATTTTAACACGTTAAAATAAGGTAATTAGTTTTCTTAGAATTTTTTAAAAAGTTAACTAAGTCTTATAATTAGGACCAGAAGAAATACTTACAACAAGAGAAAAAAAAAACCCATGAACAGTGCTATGTACCCATAAGATCGGAGGCAAAAGCATAATTTAAGGGTTAGTGGGTGACATAAATCAAACTAAAAAGCACCGAGTAGCTTGCTGTTACTTTTACATACTTTTCATGCTTCAATACAATGGACTCCACCGGTAGCCCAAACACGTCTGAAAGTTGACCCAATTGCAATCATACATTTAACCTTCCAATCAGACACCAAATGGTCATCCAAACACGCACGTAACCTTCACGATCCATCTATATCCCATAATCTACTTTGTTTTCCGTTAAAAAAATCTTGAACTTCTTTTTGCAATGATAATAGGAATTAGGAAGGTCTGAACCATTTACCCAGCTCACCAAGAAGCCTGATAGAGGGTTGGGCGTGGGCGTGGGCGTAGCGGCGTCGCCTAATCTTATGGCCCCTAACATTACTGCTTTTTAAAATTACGAGTTAGAGGCCGGCCCGGCCTTTGCTCTGTCGAGCCTCCACATGTCCTACTCTTCATCTATTCTCCTTTCTCTTTCGCTCAGTTTAACGGCATTCACACGATTATAAATAAAATTGCTCTGAAATTATTTTGACAAAAACATTAATTATATTTATTTTGCGTCCTCTCCTCTCGCTATAGGAAGCGCAGCACAGTTGGGGAGGGCCAATCATATGACCCTCCAGGCCCTCCACCACTAAATCCCATCACCAACGTAGCCGTCAACCATCCTATCATTAGTCATTACACCTTCCCCCAACCAAAAAATAAAAAATAAAAACAACAACAACTTGTGCGTTTTTGTCTAGCTAATTACGCCCCCAACAAAATGCCATCTCCTCATAATTCACTATTCAACGTCGCAACTAACTTCATTCATGATCAAAAAGTCAGCATAAATGCGTTGTCCAACCCTATAAGAGTCACCTTGATTTTGCCATGAATGAATGAGTATTCCTGTTGTCCAAAAAAAAAAAACAATTACATAGGTTATGAGTATGACAGCTCAGATCCCATCCCATGAACTCATCACTTGCAGCGCGATAAATGTGTGTTTGTGATTGAGGGCTACTCCATTAGATTAAGTAGTAACAGCTGCGTAAGATGATCACAACACCATAAATTGAAAATCACGGGAGCACTATATCAAGCAGAGTCATGGGCGGTGGTCCCTGGAAATAAATCAAAAGTTACCTACGTAGTATTTATTATACAGCCACAATTGGCACACGTTTTGGATACTAAGCTAGCTTGCGGGCTTGATGGATTGAAACAGAAATTATAATTAGTGTGTGCTTGGAGAATGATCACGTTTTTAGGATGCTTGTTTGGCACACACACCTAACACGTTGGACTTATTAGGTATGGCGTATTGGGAAAGTCCAAAGCGATATGATAGACATAGATTGTGTTTATAGGCTCTGTCTGTGAGACATCCAAATTCCAAAGGGCTACACTCCACACATACACACTCCACGTACAGGTCAAGAAGCCGAGTGAGTGAGGCCAAAGGAATGGCAAAGGCTCAAACTTCCAAACACACTCTTTTCCTTGCCCACGCCGGCCCCTGTACATTCTCTGTCCCCCTCCACTTTTATCTTCCCACCATATGGATCCCACCTTCATTTTAACAACACTATATATATATATATATATATATATCTTATCACCTCTTCTCCTGTCTTTGTCTCTGGGCTATACCTTTATTCTCCATACGCGTTTTTGTATTTATACATCATTTACACTGAAAGAAATTAAAGCGTGATACGCGAGCTGCTCCCAGTTATTTATGTCATAAAATATTATATTATGGCGTCTTACTTCTTTTCTATGTTGCGTTTCCCGCCTGATTCTCTTTCCCTCCTGTATTCTACTATCTCTCTCTCTCTATATATATATATATTATAGCGGTAAAGTGCTAAACTATTGACACGCACGTAGTTATGGTTTGTGCGTGCCAATTAATAATATATGAAGCTATAATTAGTCAATTATCTGCCTTTGCCCGATTAAGGTGCGGTGTGTGTGTGTGTGTCCTGGCGGGATGGCTTTACTTTGCCCATGCTGGAGGCAAATTGATTGATTGATATATATATATATATACATGTCCCTACCTATATGCATTTCAATGGCGGGCGTTGTGACAATCACGTGCAGGCACCAATATTATACCATTATTTCCTCATCATTTCAAATCTCGCCTTCAGGGTTCACAGTTCAAACTACGGTCAATCCAACGAGATTGGGTTTCTTAAGATTTGTCAAAAGCGAGACAACGCCACCCATCACTTCTTCTTCTTCTTTTTAAATTACCCTCTACTCTGTACTCATACATCATGACAACGAACGAACCTTCATTTCAAATTTCTTTAAAAGAAAACAAACGCCTGATACTATTAATTTTCTCTTCTTCTTCTTTTTTTTCATTCTAATAACTCCCTCCCCATATCTTATTCAGCTCGCTTAATATCTTACATTTTAACTGGGGTTAAATCTAAGAGAATAGCGTAATTAACTTGTGGGGAATTCGTAAGTTATTACCCTGAACTAACTATGATTGGAGAAAATGATGCTTCATAGCAATGAATATAAAGTAAGGAGAAAAAGAAAAAGAAAAAAGAAAAAGCAGGCCGTCAATGTTTGAAAAGAAAAGAGAAAAAGGGGACAAAGGCGAAGAAGATGGGAAAAGAAAAAAGAGAGTGATGATTCAATGAATAGGTGGCTCACACTAGCAAGGCTAAGAGGGATCATTTATTAATTTAAATACGGCGGATCGAGAAGTGAGCACGCCTTTGCATGTAGTAGGAAACATTAAAGTATATGTGAAAGCAAAATTCAAAAGATTTGGTCGTCCCAACTCCGATTTAATTCAATTCACATCTTCTTCCCCAAAGCTGTAAATCATTAATTTACGACTTCCGAATCTCTTAACTCTCCCCTCCACTCCCACCCATGTCTCCCTCATCCATCTCTCGCCCCTTCCCTTTATCACACGAAACTCCTCACCCACCTCAATAATCATGGGCTTCCTCTCCTGCAATGCTGAATCTGCGGTCGCCACCTGTGATTCCCACTACCGGGACCTCAAGAAGAGGAGCTCTAACAGGAGCAGAAGAAGAACTCACAAGCATAAGCTCGTTGACATCCGAGAGTTTCAGTTCTCGGAGCTCCTGGCAGCCACCGGCGGCTTCTCCGCAGACAGCTTCTTGGGCAAAGGTAGCCATGGCAGTGTCTACAAAGCTGCCCTCGACGACGGCAACCTCATCGCCGCCGTCAAAAGAACAAAGTTCTCCAAGCCTCAGGTCACGGACATCCGAAACCACTCCGCCAACTGTACCGGATGTGCTAACTGTACAAGCCCCGTGGAGAACGAGATCGAGATTCTTTCTCGGGTTCGGAATCCTCGCCGCTTCGTCAACCTCATTGGATTTTGCAACGACTCCAGCGGCAATCAGTTGATTGTGGTTGAGTATATGCTCAACGGTTCTCTCTACGATGCCCTGCACTCCAACACCAGACCGCCGGGTTGGAGCCGGCGGGTCCGGTTCGCTCTGCAGGTGGCTAAAGCTGTGCTGGCGCTTCACTCTTCGAATCCGCCGGTGATTCACAGAGACATAAAGTCGTCCAACGTTCTGATCGACGAGAAGGGGAAGGCGAGGCTGGGCGATTTCGGTCTGTCACTGAGGGGACACGTGGAGGACGTTCGGGCGAAATGCACGCCACCGGCGGGGACGATGGGATACCTGGACCCGTGCTACCTGGCTCCGGGGGATCTCAGCACGAAGAGCGACGTGTTCAGCTTCGGGATCTTGCTGTTGGAGATCATCAGCGGCAGGAACGCCATCGATTTGAACTACAGCCCGCCCTCCGTGGTGGACTGGGCGGTGCCGTTGATAAAGCGCGGGGAGTTTCTCGGAATCTGTGACCGGCGAATCGGGAGGCCGTCGGACACGGCCATTATACGGCAGCTGGGGACGCTGGCGGCGAAGTGCGTGAGATCGACGGCAGAAAAGAGGCCATCAATGTCGGAGGCAGTGGAGTGGCTGGAGCAGGTGAGGAAGAGTACGCAGGCGACGCCGATATGGAGGGGTCTGAGGCGGCAGGAGGAGAATAACGTAGAAATGGGCGATAGGGGTGAGGAAGTGGGAAGAATAGTAAGAGTAGGAAGCAGAAGGAACGGGAAAGTGTCAAGCGTAGGAGGTGGGGAGCAAGAGAAGGAGATGAGCAGTGAAGGTTGCAATAACGGAGTGTGGAGGTCGAGATCAATGCCAAACGGGAATGTGGGAGACATTGTGAGGAGCCTGAACAGATCAAGGTCTATGTCCATGGAGAGTTTTGCAAACTTCACTTCGCCTACAGAATGAGTTGATCGGAACGACTCCTTCAAAAGCAGATTAATTACTTAACAACCAAACAGGTTGTTATATATTATTAGCCATATGTACACTAAAAATCCAAATTAAATTGGTTAGACATGTGTTAGAATGTACCTTGGTTTAGGTTGAAGTGTGTACATTTATGATGAGAGGCATGGTGAGCGAGGAGGGACGACGGTGTGGTCTTCGACATACTCGTCGGTTGGGGCAGGGGCAGGGGCAGGGGCAGCGACAGCGACGTACAGCGTCCTCATTCCTCAGCCATGAATGAATGCATACTACGTGAATTGCTCACGTATGTTCCCTGGCCTGATATAAATAATAGAGAAGATCCCATGAACTTGAACAGACTCGTTGATACGTTTCGATTCAAATAAGAAATGGAGGGCCACGTCACTCTCTTTAATGAATGAAATCACCCCATTTTGCTGTTTGGGGTTTTACGTACTTAGCTTCCACGGGAATCTATCTCTCCGATCCGTTCTTCATTAATTCCTAGGCCTTCTGCATTCATACTCCATCACAAGATTAATTCATGTATTTCCCCTTTCGTTGGTACGGAGTTATCTTAGATCACAGATCCATACACAGGTTGGCTTGTTGTTTGAGGGTGAAATATATACCCTGCCCACCACAAAAACAAAAAAAAAAAAAAAAAACAAATTAAATGAGATGAATCTTTCTTCACTCATCATGCCTCTTTGTACAAAGCCGCTAGATTATCTTCATTACATTTTAATTTCACTCACACCCAATTTCACCATTTTAGGTGTGCTCAAACCACATGCTGTCCCATTCTTCTTTCTGCACATTTATGCATATTTTATATACCCTCTTCTATATATTTTCAGTGAGTTTGTTACCCGGTTCATTATAATTACCTTTATTTTTTTCTTGCCGCCTAATTAGAGGCGCTGCCTAAATATTTATTTTACAATTTACACTCGATGAATGCAGGGGCCAATCTCCTAATTTATCTTTGGGAAAAGTTTTGAATGTTGATCAATGGACAAATTAAAATCAAACATCAGATATGTTAGAAAAATAAAGAAAACAAATCAATATCGTAGGGTCACACGCATTACATTAGGCACGTGGCCATTGCCCCGCTGCTCGCGCCCTCAAGTTTCTTAATAATAGTCAAAATGTCACCCGTTTTTCCAGCTTCATGTTTTCCTTTTCTTTCTTCCCGGGCCACTCCCTCCGTTCTATTATTTTTAAAAAACAATCTGTATAATGTTCCCATTCATAATCAATAATTTTAAATATAGATAATATTAAGAAATAATTTAACTAATACCCCTCAATTTACTTGTATCAAGTTCCTTATATTCATTTCATCGCGTTCTCCCATCACATAAGATTATGTGTCCTATTTTAAATTATGATCATTTAATTATAAATTTAAATACAATAAATAAGGCACATAGTCATATGTGATTGGAGAACCTGACGAAATGAATGTAAGAAACTTAATATAAGTATGTTCATTTTATTAATATGTTAGTTAATATTAAGGAGATATTACATTAGCTCATGACTTGTTATGTTTTAATTTATTAGACACAAATGACGTGATGAACCGGGTTCACACAGAAATTTCACCTCTCATAGTCCCACCTATTCTGCACACCTCATCTTCTCCTCCTTTATCTCTCTCCGTTTTCTATTTCCTCTCCCCTCCGCTCTAACAAGTTCATAGCAACGTTGCTGTCCCTCCCAAAGCCCCAAACAGATAATCATCTTCCTCCACCTGGTTTTAAGAAAATCACCAAAAAAAAAAAAGGCTAACCTGCTAAAGCACTAGGAAACAAAACCATGGGTATTGTTATCGACAACCACTTTTGAGTTCTCACTTCCATGTCATTTCATTTTTTATAGTTTAGTTGTGCGCCATTTTTTGGTTTGTTTCGTGCTCCATCTGAATATGAGATGAAGACCTGAAGGGACGGAGAAAATAGATAGATGGGTTAAGGGCAAAATTGACTAGAAAGTTTTTATGAAAGTGAATTTTAACTTGAAAGATTTTGGGGGGTAATTTTGCCTATAGTCGTTGTTTTTATTAATTTTAACAGTTAGTTGATTAAATATGTAATCCACGTATTGTTTACTTTATTTTTGTTAAGAGAAAAATTTAATCTGAAAGTTTTAAATCTAACTTTAAAAAAAAAATGAATTAGATGACATGAATTTTTAGGATAAATTTTTACTTTAACAAAAAATAAAGATGGCATGTGAATTGTTAGCTCAACATATTTTATCAACTACAAATTAAAGTTAATGAAGAAAAGACTGAAGGTAAAATTGTCTCTTTTTGAAACTTCCAAAATAAAATTACTTAATAAAAAACTTTCAACAAAATTGCAAAAACTTCCAATTCAATTTTGTTCTTTAACCCTCATATAGATTGCACAGGTGGGAATGGGTCTCGCATTGGCAAGTGACTGTGTTGGACACCAACTGCTAGCCTGTTTTAGGCAGATGGGCCCAGACAATTTGACGCATACGCTTAACTTGGGGGAAGATAATTTTGGGCTGTCATAGATATATCTACTACGCTAAGGATTGAGCAAACAACCGGACTTTTTTTTTTTTTTTCGGCCGACAAGCAAACAGCCGAATGTTCGACGTATTTGTATAATTATATATAAGGGCTTTAGTTTTTTTGCCAGTGTATATAAGGGACTTTTGACACGATATTATCATTATTATGGCGATAAGCTTTTGTCAAATTAAAAGATAATGATGAGCATCCCAAATAAAAATACAATAAAGTCCCTGTGACCTGTTTTTTTTTTTTTTTTACCAGTATTAAAATCGAATGAAATTAGATCCTTTACATACTGATCCGAAAATGCATTAATCTCCCTTGTTCTCCCCCCCAAAAAAAAAATCTACATGAAAACATACATGTGCGTGCAACATCATGTCTCTAGATAGATTTGAAAAACGATGAAATCAACAAAAATATTTATCTGCACGCACACACTTCGTCCCTTTTTAATTCACAAGACATTCGTGGAGTAGATTGAGAATAACGAAGAATATGATTTTTTTTTTTTGGGGAGTAGTAAATTTTTTAGATGAATTTAAATAAATTGAAGAAATAGGGTTATAAAATTTTAATAAAGAGAAAATAAAAAATATGAAAAATTAGTTTAAAATTTAACCACACTTCTCTAATTTTTTTTTTACACTCAACTTATTGATATTTTGGGTAATATAATTTTCAGTCCTAAAAATTTGACTTAATTTTGGTTTTAATATATCAAGTTTGAAATAGGTGTTTTTAATCCATAAAATTTACTTCATTTATAATAGTTGGTCTTTAAACTTTAAAAAAAGACTTGATCCCGCTTTTGATGGTGTTAATTCATCAGGCATGACACTAATAATGTTAAAGTAGCTTTAGGAGAACTGACATGACAAATTATATTTATATTTTGGTTAATTATAAAATGAACATTTAATTTAAAAATAAAATAAGAGAATCAAGTCCTTCACAATGTACTAGTGCAAAAAGAGGCAAAAGTGGTACCTCTGTTGTGGCGCTTCTTCACAGCTTTTGCTTTCTTTTTCTTTTTTAAAGAAAAACAATAGCAAATGTGACGCTTTTTAGGAAAAGTGGCATAACTATTAAAATCTTATATGACACTTTTTTTATATACATAAAAACTTTAAGGAAGTCAAACCTGTTGAATTTCTATTTTTTTTCAATTAAAAAGAAATAAATAGGGTTTAACTAGTCACTTGACCTAGGCACGCCTATGGGTGTTTAAATTTGAAATTGGGATCAAGACTTGGATTACCCAATTCCGGTCCCAACTTTTTATCTAAATACAAGTTTGCATCTTGGTCTTGAGGTGGTCGTGATTTAAAAAAAATAAAAAATTAATATTAATTAAATTCTTCATATTCTATTGTTTAGAGTAATCACTTAACAACTAATAAAGTCTTAATAATTACACAAATTGATTTTTGAGTTTAGGAATAATGTTTATCATCATCATCTTCTTTATTATCTTCATACAGTATACAGTTAGCATTAGTATCACCACGTATGAAATTTAACTTTAACTAAAGATGAAATATACATATTTTAAAAGGACAACTTAATTTATAAGGGTAAGAATACAAAACTAAAACAATGAATTAATTTATGAAGCAACAAATTAATAAATAAATAAATAAGGGATCGGGATGAGGACCAAGATCCCTTCGGGATCCTGGTCTTGGTCCTGGTCCCTGTCAGGATGAGAATTTCCCAGCATTTTAGGATCATTTAAACACCTCTAGACACGCCCTATTAGGGGGTGCTAGCTGGTCGCGCCTATGGGATGCCCCTTTTGGGGGCGCTCCTACGCTCCCTTAAGGGATGCTCATGAACGAGTTGTGGGATTTTTCCTAATCTCTTGTATTTTATTTTTACTGTCCCGTTCCTTTTTTCACTTTGTCTCCTTTTAACTTTGTCCTTTTTTCTCTCTCAGTTTCTTTGTTTTTGTTCCCTCCTTCTTTATTTATTTGCTCCACCTTTATTAAAGTCTGAGATCCACTATTATTTGTTCTTCCTATTGATCATCACTAAAAAGATATGCCGAATAAGCTCCCTTCTCATCTCGCTCTCTCCCTCCCTCCCCCCTCCCCCCCCTCCTCGACCACCGGCTCACCCATATCCCAAAACCAATTCTCCTATTCTTTTTCATTTTTTTTCTTGATGTTACTTACTGATTATTTTTTTGTACGTGGTTATCCTGCTTTGGAATCAAAATCAATATGTGGGGATTGGACTGAACAATTTAAAAATGAAAATGTACCACAAAATATTTTTAAACTAATTTTTATTTTTTTCCCATATTTGTGGCTAAGTTGGAATTCAACTTTTTCTTGATTTCTAATAATCAGTAAGTATTATCTCTTAGCTTTTTGTTTGTATTATACTTCATCCGTCCCAAAATATAAGAGGCATTTAACTAAATCTCTTGGTTTGAAGTCGAAGCAGTAACTAAGAATAACAAGTATGCCAAAATTGTTGTTCATTTTTTCTAAAATACATTTATTAATGAGGAGATACTATATGAAATAAGAAAGAGAATACCTTTATTAAAGTTCATCACTCTCTCCCCCTACCCCTCTCTTCTCTTATAGGGAATGATAACTTTTATGGTAAATATAAGTATTAATACATTGGTATTGAATAAGAGCAAAACTGGAAAAAAGAATTAAAGTACAAAACATTCTTCAAATATCTTTTATATTCTGGTATGGAGCAAGAGTAGTGGTTGTCTTTTATATTTTGGGAAGGAGGGAGTATTTGAAATTTGGGTTACATTTCATCAGTGTTTAAATTGTTTATCTTCATTTTTTCATGTCAATAAGTAAAAAAAATTATATATTTCAACACTTGTATTTTATTTGTTAACTTATAATGATTTATAATTTATTTTTTAACACTTGTATTTTATTTTCTCTGTTGTGTTGTACATGTTGATATGAAAATTTACGTTTAAAGTGTTGTGGACAAAAATTATATAGAGTTCTTAAGAAAAAAATATGAAAGAAGTTTTTTTAAAAATCTTGTTTTTTTTATAAAAAATATTGAACTTCCTATAGCACCAAGATGTGTGGCCCTTAAAAAGTGTCACATATTGATAGAAAATGCGCCACAAGAAGACATTTTTGTAGTAGTAATGTCATTATAATTGACAAAAATATTATTATTTTACATGTCAACTGTCTTAATAATCATGCAGCATTAACTATTTTAAAAGTTTTAGTGTTACGTCAGATGAATTTTAACATTGTTGAAGTCTTACTATTATAAATGAAGTAAACTTTAGAGATTGAAACCACCTATTTTAAATTTAAGGGATAAAACCAAAATTGAACTAAAATTAAGAAGAGAAAAAGTTATATATTAATTTCCCCAAAATTTCATCCCCCAATCCAAATCCCTCATAGTGAGAAATGGATGGAGTGGGACAGAGAGAACAAGAGTCGTCGATGGTTGTAGACGTAGGACAAATGGATCACTGGATTTAGGTTCAGAAAAGGATATTTGTGGTCGCATGCAGGAACGGTTTCATGAGGGAATCGGCTTCCCCAAAATGTCCCATGTTTTCATGATTCTGATTCTATTTGGGCTTCCCTGCTCCAGACCATATAAGGCTTGTTTGGTTCAACTTAATTTAGTTAAATAAGATTTTATGCATAAAGTATGAGAAGCAACCCCTCTCATATACTTATTTCGTACTCCGCAATAAGTCACTTATAAGTCATTGGTAGGGCTTATTTGAGAACTCAATAAGAAGGGAAATAAGTGACTTATTACAAAGTACGAAGTAAGTATGTGAGAGAGGTCTTTCTCGTACTGCGTAATAAATGACTTATTTCCCTTCTTATTGGGTTCCCAAATAAGCCCACAAACTATTCCAAACAAGCACATAATAACATGTTTTACATGCACGTCTACATAGCCTAGTCATCTTGGAAACACGGTTAGTGTGCACTTGAGCGATGAACTGAAGCTGTGTGTTACATGCTCATCATTTCTTAAACAAGAGATATATAACTAGCTTGAGGATATTAATTAATAAGTTAGTTTTCCTACAATATAAATATAATTATTATGTACACTGTAATCAATAAGATCCCCCTTACCGCGTGTAATCAATGAGATCCTATGGGGTAAAATTATAAATTCAGATAAGAAAATGAATTGAGATGTTATATTATATTATATTTTAGTGTAAACTAAAAATGTTAGGTAACTCATATACGTACACGTATACGTATGTATGAGTAAATGGAGGAGAGAGGTGTGGTGGTGGAAAGAAGGTGGAGAAGATAAAAAAGAGCAAGGAGGTAAGTAAGGAATGAGGAGGAAGGAGCACATGAAATGAATAGTACATGTCTGGCTGGCTCTGGTGCTGGTGCTGGTGCTGGTACAGGTACAGGTACAGGAATTCGGAATGCCGCCAAAATCGCTAATGGACAAGAAGGGTCGTGATAAAATTAAAGGGAGACGAGGAGCACAGCATCACGTGGCTGTCATACGCCTCCAATTGACCTAAATGCCCTCCCTCCCACTGAAATTGATCTGACCAGGCCACGGGAAGGGAAACCTTACAGGAGTTGAAAGTTGAAACTCGAAAGTGAATATTTTATATTTGTGGAGTGAGTGAGGGGACCCGCCAGCGAGGCGAGTGAACAAGAGTGAGTGAGGACTTCCACTTCCACTTTGACATCACCACAAAAGAAAGGCTGTCATCTAAAGCATGCAAATGGAAATGCCAATGCCATTACCATTACCATTACCATTACTATTACAGTATTACTATTACCACTCTCTCTGAATATGAAGTCTGAATTCTCATCCCTCATCAGTCAGCCCCCACTCCCCTCGTCCCGTCACCATCCCCTTCCCTTTTATTCTTCTTTTTCCCCTTTTACTTTTCACTGCGCTGACGTACACTAGTCCCTCAAATTAATTACTAATTACTAAGTACGCCCGCCCTCCAAATTCACCCCCACCCTCACCCCCACTTTCCCTCTTCAACTCTCTTTCACCATTCCGCTAACAGCTAACCGCTAACCACTAGCTGCATGCGTCAAACAACTACAAGCATGTGCCCTCCCTTACCCTTACCCTTCCTCATCGCTCATCACTCTTTCACTAACAAGCTACTATTTCAACATATTCCGTCACTTCAGCGTCATTCTCATTCTATCTCAGATATATGCTGCACCCCACTCTGACTCTCCCTTTAAACCGCAGCTGTTTGGTTGGACTTGGACATACAGAACACAACGTACGTACAATTGAGATTAATTAAATAAATCCATTTTTTGTACCCTTTTTATCTTCTATATTCTTTTAATAAAATTTTATAGCAATATTTGCATATATATATATATATATTTATAAGAATACGGCCAAATGATTTACGGGACAAGGGAGCTAGCTTTTCTCTCTCTTACCTCTTGAATAATGTGATGTGAATAATCTGTCATGGTTGCCGAAACCTGAAGCCATGCATGAGATCATAAGGAGAAGGGCCAACTATATATATAGGACTTGTTAAAATGATGAATGCAGAGAAATTAGCTAGTGACCCGCTGTGTTGATTGGAAATATATATATACAGTGTGTGTGTGTGTGTATATATATAATGTAATGTGTGTGTCAAGTTTGTAAAGACGAGACCAAATCATGGGTGGGTTCTTCCCTTGAATTATTCCCAGCATGTGTTCCTGGGTCGCCCCTTGTCGCCAACAATAATGCTTCTCATTATTGCTCCCCCCTCCTCTGTATACTAATCTTCCCTCTCCTCAATCACGTTTCATGCATCTTCTTGTTTCCCATCATTTAATTTCTTTCTCACACCCTCGCCTTTCAATGCCCCCCTACTTTTATGTTGTCATATCATACGTACGTACCACCCTTTTGATTTGTTTGTTTCCCTATATCTGCTCACCTTCATTAACGTCTTAACCAACATATATATATAACTTGATACTACCTACAGAGGATTTAATTTGTAATATACACTATATTATTACTTCAACTTCTTAATCAGTATAATATTAGATACAGGTGTGTGTGTGTGTAGTTGGTAGTGTAAATTGAAGTATAAATTGAAATTAGATATTATATTAATTACCAGAATTAGTATATAAGCAGTTCCTAGTTGGCTCAGTTTCATCAATATTAGCTAGCGTCTCACCCCATCCAAGTTGCACCCAAAACTCTTCAATCAAAAAAAAAAAAACAGAGAGAGAGAGAGAAAGATCAATGAGATAAAGGTGAAGGGAGGACAAGGTAATGGCATGAACCGGGGCACGCACGCTAATAAACAAACCGTAAGGACAAGCAGGACCAGACCGGGGGTGACGTCATCCCCCCTCCCTGTCGGAGGAGGCGGCCGCGTCCTCAGCTCCCACAAATGCCGACACCCACCCGCTCCCTCTTCCTTCATTTCTCCATTCCTTTAATTTGTCCTATATATGTTTCCCCCCTTGCCCTCCCTGCCCTTTAATTCTCTCATCACAATCACATTCACATTCACAAATGAAAATGATATGGAGTATGACATGACTGCTGCTGTTGTACGAGTCTTTATCTCTATTTAAATAATACAACGTAACCAACCACATATATATATATGTGTATGTATATATATATATCCTCTCACTGTACAATCATGCCCTGTAATTTTAGGGTGAATATAATATAATATAATATATATCATACTGAATATATACATGCATGAAAAAGAGACTGGGTCAAAGTAAAGTTAAAAAAGAGAAAAAAGCGTGGGATAAGACATTAGAGACGCACGGATTGAATGGGGCATGTATTGTATTTGAAAGACTTTCGAGAGAATGACCCCCCCCCGCCTTCTGTCACTCTGGGAAAATATTCATGACCACATCCTCTCTCTCTCTCACACACACAAGTAAATATATTTTAATCATTACTGTCACTCGCCCTTCTTTAAATTAACATTTCTGCCCCTAGCCCCCCTACCTCACCGCCACATATATAATTTTTGACCTCTTTGTTTTAATTACACTAAGATTAGAAGCGTCAAATGACCATTAAGTTGACACCATTTTATAAATACAGTCTTACATATTCCCCCCCGGGGTGAAACTGCTTCTCTCTGGGTCACCCCGTCGTGCGCGTCTTCCCCCATCGGAAGCACAAAACAGGTTCCAGCCAGTCACAGACATCTTCAGACCAGATTCAAGCAGGTGGAGCCGGATATGGAATTTGAGGAGCACGACGAGCAAGAGGACGACATCGAGATCCCGGTGTCGCCTCCTGCTTACGACTCCCTACCCAACAACTCTGTCCCCACCTCCAAACTTAACGTCTCCGGAGCAGCGTCCGGAGACGGTACTGGCGCCTCCGCCGTCACCCCTGCCCGTAAAGTTGACCCTGCCAGGTACCGAGAATGCCAAAAGAACCACGCCGTCAGCCTCGGTGCACACGCGGTCGACGGCTGCGGAGAGTTCATCCCCGCGGGAGAGGAAGGCTCCCTCGACGCGCTAAAATGCGCGGCCTGTAACTGTCACCGCAATTTCCACCGCAAGGAGACAGACAGCGGGGACATGACCCCATATCAGCCGCAGCCGCCGCCGCCGCCGCATCACTACCAGTACCACCAGCAGTATCCCCCGTACTACCGTGGGCCTCCACCTCCAGCCGGATACCTCCACCACCATCTAACAGCCCAGCCGATGGCACTGCAGCGGTCGTTAGCTCTTCCGGCTCCGGCGCATATTAGAGACGAAGAGGACATGTCGAATCCCAGCAGCAGCGGAGGCGGTGGAAGTGGAGGTGGGGGAGGGGGAGGGAAGAAACGGTATAGGACCAAGTTCACGCAGGAGCAGAAGGAAAAGATGCTAGAATTCGCGGAGCGTGTCGGGTGGAGAATCCAGAAGCATGATGAAGCTGCGGTGGAGCAATTCTGTGAGCAGACTTGCGTCAAGAGACATGTACTTAAGGTTTGGATGCACAATAACAAGAACACCCTTGGTAAGAAACCCTAATTTCATTTCCTTGTTCTCTTCTTCTTTACTTTCCATTCTTAGGTCAAGATGGGGCATTTTTGTTACCACGATCCTTTTCATTTCTAATTGCAAAAGCTGGAGTTTAGTATCATTGAGATGAGAGAGGAGAGGAGAGTTAAAAAGAATGGGGAAAAATTTGTACTGTGGAGTTCTAATGGAGTTCCAGTAGCTAGGGTTCCTCCTTACTTTTCCTCTAGTTCCTTTGGATTTATTACGATCTTCGTTTGGTATTTAACCAACTCTGAACACTGAACAACAACATTCAGTATGCAGTAACACTCAACAAGAGAGTTTACAACAATTAATGAACAAAAGCAGGCCACTTAAATTGTTAAATATAATTATGGAATTATCCCATTTCAAATTGAGTTAATTTCATGCAAATTCTAAAACTTGCTTCCTGTTCTCTGACATCTGTCATCTTTTAACTGCTTTTCTTGTTTCTCACCAACTTATAGCTTTACTCCTTTCTTTTTCATACTCGCAATGATTTGGAATTCTTCTGGGTGCGAATGGAACTGGGGGAAAAAAAACACGAACTGTTTTAAAGAGAATTCTGATCAAAGAGTGATGCCATTTCATGCTCCTATCGGCACAATTCTCGCTTGTTCATATGTATGTACTGCTTGTTGAACAAGAGTTAAATACCTCGTCCTCCATTGATTGTCCAAAAGACTTTCAGTTATTGAGCTCTCCTTTTTGTGTGTTGGGTCGCTGTTGCTTTTTTCTTGTGGTCTGAAAAAGAGAAAGAGCCTTAAATTTTGATGCTTTTGAAGACCGTAAGTTTGATTGGGAGGGTAGTTGTGAAAGTGAAAATATTGAGGAGAGGGGAAGTTAACAAATTAAGAAATGAACAAGGAGTGGATGGATATTCACGCGGTAAAGTCGTACACTGTTCATCTGCACCGTCACAGATATATCACAGACACTGTCTTGCAGGTGTGCTGGCTCTTCTGATTATGATGAACTACTCCTAAGTCTTTAATGCCCCCCCCCCCCCTCTGCTTTATTTTAATAATATATATATATATGTGTGTGTGTGTTAATATTTCTTCTTCAATTACCTTATTTTATTATTTACCAATATAATACAATAACTTTCTCAATTAAAATAACTTCCGAATCTTATTCCACCGAAAACTAATTGGTTTTTGTTTTTCAATAAGTATAAAAGTGAACAAACTTATAATTTATGACATTTAATAAGTTAACAGTACTTCTTATTTCCATAAATTATTTGAAGTGTCTTGTATTATGAACTGGAGTATATTCTCTTGAACTAACTGTCAACTATGTATTCCGTTTTTTCCGTACAAAATATTATCTACATACATAAGATAGAGCAACTCTCTTGCATTTATATATTGCAAATATTTGTGACCTCTTCATAGAGAATGAACTGAATCTTTACATCAGATTTTCATAATGGCCGAGTGTGAATTTGCTGATTTAGATATTAACACCTGAACAATTATATTTTTGGATGAAATTAACCATCACAGTGCCTCGTTTGAAATGAAACTTCTATTATTTTTCCCTTAAAAAAAGTGGCCAAGGAATTGTGTAGTAGAAGTTTAAAGTGTTTGATGAGAAAGTATAAGAGAGAAGGAATTAAATTTGAAGAGAGAAAATGGAGGAAGGAAGCTGGGCAATTTCTGCAGGGGTAGTGGCAAGTGGTGAATGAATCATAGTTGAAAGGTGTTATGTATGGTTGGTGTCTTAATTTGTTTGGTGTGGTAGAGTATATTATGAGAGGGACATTTAGCAACAAATGACCAGCATGAAGGGGCTGGATTATATTAGGTTTAGGATTTAGGAATGTTGTTATTAGGCTGTGGGAGAGTGGGCCCTCCTTATCTCTCTCTCTCTCTCTCTCTCTCTCTCTCTCTCTCTCT
>JBAGKO010000013.1:24230891-24241741 GCA_037177275.1 Acacia concinna
TTTTTTTCTCTCTCTCTCTCTCTCTCTCTCGGTGACTTGGTGTTGAAGTTGAAATGAAGGAGGAAGAGGGGGTTGTCTGTTTGTCTGTACGTACGTAAGTGGTGCTAATTAAGTCAATAGGAATGCAGACAAAACCATCTTCAATTCATATGTGCGTGCACGTTTTCTAGAAAGGCCTTCTACTTGTTTTTCTCTCCATCTCTCGCATTTGTTTAATTATATTTAGTGAAGCTGTTTACTTTTAAGTATTCCAAATGGTGGCCATTGGCCATGCAAGTTGAGGTCATGCCTGCCCTGCGTGCATGAAGGATTTTGCTCCCTGCTTGCAAAAACGTGCCGATGATTAATTAAATAATACAGCCATGTATGTTGTTTCTCCACTTAAATTAATTAACATTCTATTTCCCAATCCTTAATTTAATATTACACTGCCAACAACATATTATGTACGTTAAGAATCATCAGAGGTAGTATTAGTCATTTTTTCATTTTTATACTTCGTATCAAAAGGAAGAATACACACATTGCATAAATATTGCTGAGTTGCCGGTGAAATATTAATAAATCGAATGCTCCATCGAATTAATAAAAAATAAGACAGATTATATGGCTGTCTTGCGACTTGCGAGTATGAATTGGGAGAAGTCAAGAACTGGGGGCGTAGTGGTCCAAATGAGAACATCTTCGTTTGAGGTTGATTCAGACGAAAGCATTCTAATTCAACAACACAACCTGGTTAGTGGTTAAGATGGATATGAAGCTGTCTACTAAATTATAGCAGAAGCAAGTCGTTTGATGAGAAATGGGCCCATCTCGATGTTTCATTGTGGGCCAAAAAGAGTTGAGCCATGTGTGTCAGAGCCAATTAAATGATATCAGGAAAAAAAATTAATTTTGATTAAAAATGCTTAAAATATATAATTAATAACAATATATAATTAATAACAAGATTAAATGATTAAAAATGCATATAAATTTGTAAGCAAAGAAATATAAAATTTCTTATGAAATAACATTACTAATCGAATCACATCGATTGTATAATTTGGTCTCTAATTTCATTACGAACATAATTCATTTGGGTCTTTTAATTATTATCTCCGGTCCTAATTATAAGACTTTATTCACTTTTTTCGCTTCTTTAATTTCTAAAAAAAAACCAACTGGGTTTTATAATTATGACTTGAGGGAGTGTTACTATATGTAAATATATTGTGATATTTCTACTACCTCCTGTCCTACTTAGTTAACTTTTTTCGCTTCCTTAATATCTCCAAAAAAACCAACTAGATTATACTACCTCTAGTCATAATTATAAGACTTAGTTGACTTTTTTTGCTTCTTTAATCTCTCCAAAAAAAGCTAACTGAGTCTTATAATTAGGACTAGAGGAGTGTTATTACATGTAAATATATTATAATAAATTTTAATGCTTTAAAATAAAATAATTAACTTTCTTAAAATTCTTTAAAAAAATCAACTAGATTTTATAATTAGGACTGGAAAGAGTAAGTTAAATCATAAAAGTAAAAATTAAAAAAAAAAAAAAAGAAAAAGCAAAACGTCCAAAATAAATAAAAAAAATTTCAGTTTTTAGATATAAGATCTTAAAATAAAATAAGTTCAATCAACATATTTTTTTTTTTCAAACACTTTAATGTAAAAAGTCCAATATAAAAAGTCTGTCTTTCTCATAAACATCCGATTCTGACACAATATTACAATCCCAAACACACGCTAAATAAACGGCTATGACTATCCTGGGACTGGAATTGGGACTGGGACATGCCCTTGATTGCCTTCATCTGAGCAAACGTTGGAGGGTAGTGGGGGGACCAACCGTCTCACTTCTTTTACGTTTTAAAATGAGTCCCCACAAAAAGGGCACCCACTTTTTCCTTCCTTCTCCTGTCTGCCAAGGGGGGCTCGGTTTTATCTTTGATGCACCAAAAAACAAAAAAGTATTTACACGGTTAATTATTAGTTTATTACGATAAAAACCGAAAAATACCACATTTTCTTAAAGGTTAAATGAAATTTTTTGTCCTCAAAATTTCGACTGAAAAATGAACAGTTTTAAACCCAACTACCCCGTTCTCAATTAACTCCCCAAAAAAAAAAAAAACAAACAAACAGCATTTACACGGTTAATTATTATGATAAAAGCCAAAAAATACCGCCTTTTTTTAAAGGGTACTAGAGCTAAAAGAAACTTTTGTCCTTTTCACCTAAAGATGACTGTGTCGGAGAGTTTTTCAACAATTTTATCTTAAAACTTTTTAAAATGGAATAATTTTGCTTCAGCTGTTGACAACGTTAATTTTGATTATTTATTAATTAATTATGTTGAACTGATAGTCTATATATCATCTACGTCATTTTTTTATAGAAGAATTTTAAAAAAATACCTCCCCAAATACAAAAACCCCAAAATAGATGTTAACATTTCAAAAAGTATTAAGGTACTATGGACCAAATTGAGGTTTTAAAATTTTGCTGACATGAACAGTGACCAGCATGAAATAGCGAAAACCATTACTAAAATGGTGAAAACCTGACACTGTTCACGTCACGGGTATATTCCCCTCTCTCCTCTGTTAGATGAACAGTGTCAATGTCAAATGAATAGTGCCGTCAGAGGAGGGGAGAGAAAAAGTGATCAACACGAAGTAGCGAAAAATATTACTTAAATGGTGAAAATACACTACTGTTCACGTCAGTAAATTTTGAAGGGAGAGAGAGTGATTAACACAGACTAGCGAAATCTATTACTCATCTTGCAAAAATCACTACGGTTCATGTTAACGAATTTCAAAACCCCAATTTAATCCATGGTACTTTAGTGTCTTTTTAAAATGTTAACATCTCTTTTGAGGTTTTGAAATTTAGGGAGGTATTTTTCTGAAATTCTCCCTTTTTTTTATAGTATAAATCTGCCCCATAAAATCTATATTTCATCTATTATATATTTCTTGAAGTTAGATTTAACACTTTTAAAGCATATTTGCAATATAAAAAAATGGCATCGATAATATATGGATTGTCAACTCAGCATATTTAGTTAATTAATAGTTATGATAAAATTACTCATTTTTTAAAACTTGTCTAACATAATTGCCCCACTTTCAAAACGAAAAAATGCCCTTTATTCCTTTTTTAAAATTGCGACTCAGAAATCATTTGAGCTCTTGCTGTGGTTCATAATTCATATACAACCTGTTATCAAAGATGCATTGCTTGTTTAGAGGCTTTATGCAAAACGAAACAAATGTCATTTCATATATTTACCTGGCAATGACAATTGAAAATATGTTTTTAAAGGCTTCAATTGTCATTTTAAACAAGTCCACAGTCTCCCTAATTGCACTAAGGGCCTCCATTTGAAGATGGGTGCGCTGGCCAGTGGCCATCCCTTAGATCCTATAAATAGTAAATACGAAGTGATGAGAACTATATAGTTTTAGTCTTTCAGATCCTATATTGATTATTATGCAATATGATGATGCATAGTGCATATTATTTAATTTTTATAATACATATGAAAAATGGGTCCTCGTTCAAAGAGCCAAATAATCAATATAGGTCCATAATATCCATCCTATAAAGAATGAAACAATTTTTGCTTTTACAAAGTAATATACGCATAAGACAAATCACCAACCAATAAGTTTTCAAAATTACAACTTTTTTATCACAAAAGACAAGAGGACTACCATAATATTCAGCTGAAAATTCAACGATTCGGTCCATAATAACTAATCAATGCAGACTTCATCTTTTTGATAATCTGATATGCAAATCAATGAGGCTGCAATGCTCCTAGAATATTATTAACAGCACCATCGTATTGCAAAAAGCCCATAAACCAGAATTCATAGTTGTCAACAGATATGAGCTGTATATATTTCTCTGATGGCTTTGATTTGCTTGTTGATGGATTCACTGCTTTCAGCTGATTCAGCCGAACAACCACCTATTTATCCAAGGAAAGAAAATCATGCATTATATATTTGACATGGAAAAGCAAATGGAAAGTAAGAACCAACTCCACTTGCAGAGAAGAGCTTCATTTGTATGAACACGTGATTAAGATGAGCAACAAAAATAATTCTCCTTCGGATTTATACCTTGAGGAGGAAACCAGAATTACCCTGAGAAAATCTTCAATGCTGAGAAATCTAGAGCTAAGTTAACTAAAATTTTGCTAGTGTCTTTTCAGATGAGTGAACTAAATAAAGCCTGCTTGAAATGTAATGTAAGCCACAACCCAACACTAACGATCCACCTTCTAATTACTATGGATATCCCAGTTAGTCAACAAGCAATGGTGACTGAAACGATCCCCATTCATTGGTCACACCATCAAATTATTACGCTAATTTAGGAACAAGCATAAAACATCCAGCATACCTTATAATAACTCCACTTAGTCTGCTCGCCCATTTTGTAAGAAAGCGTATTGTCACTACAAAATGCCAATTTTACAGTTGACAAATATAGAACTCCCATTACAGGACCAGCCGAAGTGGACAGGTAGCATGCATATGCTTTTATAAGTTTCTCCTCTGGAACAGTCTTAAAAGTTTGTCTGAAGATCTTCTCATGCCCACCTTCTGCCAAAACTTTTGTTCCCTGAGCAATTCTCCCCACAGCTGCTTCAGCAACACTGGGACCCGTTCTCACTGTTTCACAGAAAATCAACATACATGTAAGGATTGCACACGAACTGGTGAAAAGCAATAAGCAATATGATGCAAAATAAATGAACAAACAAAAGTAATGACAACAAAATAAGCTCGTGAAATTGTCGATTGTTCAAAAACTTCAAGACCTTAGCAGCGAAAATTATAAAGTTTCCATAGCAATCTAAATATGAGAGATGAAGGAAAGACGAGGTTTACCAATAATGCTGCCAGCATCCAGCTAAAATTAACATTATTTTGGATTTACTCATTTCATGTTCTTAGTACAAATATAACAAGTAATCAACGTGCATAAAAGACTTGTGGAAATTGAACGGAAGAATAACAACAAAAGGAACAAAATAATAGGGATGAAGCATACAGTGCTGCCACACATTCCCAGCATAATCCTGGGACTTCTTTGTAGCCTCTGCCGCTTTCTTTCCCCACTTTCCAAGGACAACCTTCATTGTACCTAAAGTATCTGCACAAGAACAAAAACGGTCAGCCAGTCAGAACAACCACGAACTCAGATCGTATCAGGGATACGGATACTAACTATTGGCAGAAGAAGTCGGTGCCGGCGAGGAAGAAACGTAAGGATGGGAGTCCTTAGGCATCTTGGTATCAACGCCACCGGAAACTGAGAAGCAAGTATCGGTGGCTCTAGGTTTGGGATCTTGGGTAGCGTAGGGGGACGACGCGACATCGTTCGAATGGAGCTTGGCATATGGAGCGTGATCAGAGGATTGATGATGCTGGAGCTGAGATTGGAGATGCGATTTTGATGGCTTGGTATTAGGGCCATGATCAGCTGATTCAACAGTCATGATTGCTCTGATTCGGAATTCAGATCCGCGCCGTCCTCTGAGAGAGGACTCAGGAGACGATAACGCTGGTGCTGCAACCACAGAATGGGATTTTCTTTTTCCTCTCGCGTTTTGTGAATGCCGCAACGGTATATAAATGAATAAAGCTGATATCTCTTTTTTCCTCGGACAAAATAAAGAACCGTTGCTTCAATTTTTATCTTATATATATTTATTCGTAGGCGGAAGACGGGAAGAAAGAGAGTTAGAGGGATTTCAATTTCAAATTCACTCGGATTCGGGTCGCCAAAGCCCTTAAATGGACTTTTGGATCTTGTTTTATTGAAGCCCGTGATTATTCACCAATTGCCGAGTGAATATCAGTGAGCCTGGGCCCAATAGTGCCATTAATTTAGGCCATCCCAAATAAAATCCATTATATGACCTTGTGCTCATTCTTATTCATTTTACTTTTTTTTTTAACCAAACTTCTCTTCATTTTAACGGGACTAATAAAAAAAAAAGGGGCATTCAAGGGAATATTCTCCTTGATGATGCTATATTTTTTTAAAAAATTCAAATGCATTAAGTTCACTTAAAATAGTAATGTATGCTCAGGGGAAAACGCGCTTTGATAGATATTTTGACATATCGTATCACTAAAAACTATCATCACAACTTTACATGTTTCCCTAGGTACGTCATGGAATTTGAAGAAATGAAGTAGTAGTACTTTTCTACAAATAACAGGTTGAATATAAATGTCAACACATGGATACTCAAGCAATGATTATTTTTACCGGTTTACTGTACAATCTGTCCTTCAAAAACATATTTCAACTCAAGTGTGGGAACAAATATTGCCAAAAATACGAGTCGACGTAATAGTTTGGAGCATCGATAGGAAGAAATTGAGGGTGAGAAACACGAAAATATTGTTGTGGGAGGTGAAGGAATATGAGTGAAGGAAAGAATCGAGATATAAAACGTTGGGAGTGGAGGGAGACATGATAAGGGCGCCATTGGAACAGAGAGATTCTTATCCATTGCTTTTGGAGTGAAATTGAGCGCTGTTATAGCTGACAAATAAGCTGGGCCCATATGCCCCAAAATTATGGGGCTACCTTCAATGATTCTGCAGCTTTTATTCAAACCTCTTGGGGCGTCTCTCAGCTCCCCCCGCTTCAGTGTTTGTTTGATCTTCCTCTTCCTTAACCCCACCACCTTTCCCCGTGGTGCCGCCAAAACGGCTTGCTTGTAATCACAATTTAAATCTTTAAAAATATTTTTTTTTTAATTCAAGATACATAGGGTAAATACGTGAGAGACGTTTTCTCTCCACTAGTATGAACATGTATGCATAAGATATGTAACTCCAAACAGGCACTTAATCAGCTACCCCTACTCGATATGTGCGCAAGTTCAAATATGTAACGCTGGTTTCTTGTCTTTTTTAGAGTAACATTCTGGTTTCATGGCACATTGGTAAAAGCAGTTAATCGTGTTTATGTAGCATGAGACTTAGGCTGAGACTGAGCCTGGCCACTGGCCTTCACCCAATTCAACTCGTTTGGATTAACTTAACTTCGGCTCAGCGTTTCCTCCATTATTTCTGGACTTGGATTTGTCTGATTACTACTGAAGCGTCCAAAGTAGGAAGTAATGAAAGGCTAGCTAGCTAGTCTATGCCCAAAAGCGCGCACACATAAGTATGTGCGTGTATGGCATCCATTTTAATTTGCTGCTTCATTCCAAAGTTCAGTACCTTTACCCCTCTCACGCGGCATCAACCATTAAAGGTGGTCAATATAAGTGGGGGAATCGAATCGTAAAGAGGAGGCTCTTTATCCCATAAATAAAAGGAATCGCCACCTCAGACAGGAATTTTCACAAGCATCCAAAATTAGACAGCTCATGTGCTTTGTGCAAGTCCCATCTACTGCTTCTGTGATCTGTATGTTCAGCTTCCGTCTTCTCTCTTTTATTGATTAGCCTAACTGGGAAGGTTCCCAGCAACACAGAGAAGGAGAAGCGAAGCAGCCATGAATTGTCGGTGGCAATGCCGCAGAAAAATGCTTCATTTGCTGCCAAACAGACCAAACACGAAAACGAACCATAAATTAAAGAGCAGAGATGAATAATGGGGTAAATTTTTTAAGGGTTTTGTTTGTTTTTTATCTTTTTACTTTCGCACAAATAAGTCTGGATGAATTGTCCTGGTTAGAAATGGGGCTTTTAATTATTTTTCTCTTCAATGATTGAGATATACTTTTTTCCGTTTGGCAAAGATGACAGAAAGATTATATTTTTCGTGTCAGCCAAAGAAACAACAAATTTTGCAGTAAGGCAAGTAGCTGTCTAGACCAGGGTCGGTGGCCCACTTAAATCTGAAATTTACGTGTCATGAAAATTAGTTAAAGAGAGATAGAGGTAGAACGTAGAAGTACTCGCTAGTTTCGTACTCTTTCTTTTTCTTTCTTTTTTTTTTTTTTTCACTTTTGCTCTTGAAAAAAAGCCTGTTCGGTTCAAGGATTGGAACGACATTTTAATTTAACTACAACCACAAAAAAAAAAAATTCTCAAATTAAAGACCCATGTGATATTGTGATTGTGGGTATCTCTCGGTTCATCATATTTCCCTTCTCCTATGACTTTCTTGTACCATTTATCGATCAATTACGTACCGGTACAACCCACACACTGATCTGCTTACTCTGACACAAACCCAATTCAGTGGTATTCATTAATTTGAAGTCTCTCAATTATGGAGTTTAAGCACATCGCTTTCCGGCTGGTTTTTAACTTGAGAATAATGGTGTGTTTGGAAACTCAATAAGATGAGAAATAAATTATTTATTGGACAATAAGAAGTAAACATGTTTGAGAGATGTTTTTAATATTGGGTAATAAGTGACTTATTTCTTAAACTATTGAGTTTACAAACATAAGCTATGTATACACATAAGACTGCTTTTGTTGGCAGCAATAATGAAATAGCACTAAGACGTCCAATAATAGTATTCCTTGTTGAAATCGGTTCCTCTTGAGTAAAATGGTATCATCTGATAAACCATCAAGCAGAAAACGCTTAGCTTTTTTACTACTTAAATCAAGTGGCCATTAAAGCATACGACGACAAAAGATACAGAGAGAAAGAATTAAAAGTGGTAAACAAGATTATGTTCAATTAATACTGAGACAAGTCTGCTTGTAGGTTTTGAATTTGTGAGAGCGTGAGAGAGGAATAGTATGAAATGGAGCGAGAGATGAGTGAGGCTCAGATATTTAGAAATTGTTTTTAGAAAATGCGTACTATATGTAAAATGAAAAACAAAACAGTAACCATAGAAGAAGACAGCGAAAAATGGACCCATGAGAAATTTGGGAAATCTAAAAGAGTTAGAGGATAATATAATATAAAAAGATCTGATCTTTATTGTTTATTTTAATGATAAAAGAGAAGAGGGGTTATATAATTTTAACGTGATGCAGTCCGTCGTTATTGGGGAACAGGATGCAAATAGAGATACATAGCCATCTGTCCAGCAAATGTGGCTCTCACTTCACATGGCTTGTCCTCAGCTACCTTCGTCTTCTTCCTCACTTATCCAATTCACTCTCTCTCCCTTTCTTTCTTTTCAATTTCACAGATCAGTGAGAGGGAATTATATGGTGTCTGTGAAGCTGCAAGCAACGCAATAAACGGATCAAGTTTATAAGCTGCTTTGAAGAGTTTCTTCCTGACAGATATATATCAATCCCTTGGCCAACCCCAAAATAATAATAATTGAAAAAAAAAATTAAAGAGAGAGGAAAGATTTTAAAGTTACTGCTTTGGCTTTTGTGGCAGCAACGTGTTGGATTTGGATTCTGAGAGATCACTATATAACAACTTTACGGTAGTCAATTTTGTTAGAAATAAGCAAGGTATCGTTTGGGATCACGAAGGTATCTGAAAGGCCTTTTTTTTATTTCTCTCCTTTCCCTTTTTTTTTTTGCAACTTTAGGGTGGCCCGTTCTTAAAATAATTTTGCCATGTACTGTAGCATCTTACTGTTCTGTATGTCTGATGAATTCGTTTCCCCCTATTAAAAAAAAGGCTCATTTTTTACAACTAACCCTCTAAAATCTCCAATATTATTGTTTATCATGAATTCAGTCTCATCAATCATAACATCATATTATACAATTTTTGACTAGTCTCATTCTCTACGAAAACTTATAATTTAGACTTCTTTCCATATTAATGCTTAAATAAATCATTTGTATGAAAAGGAAAAGAGAGAGATTGCGTTGTATTTAAAGGAAAACTCTTCAAAAAGATGGAGACTGTGCAAAAAGTTTTATATTCCGTTAGGTGTGTTGGCAGACTTTTTAAAAGAAGTGGCGTATTAATAAAAACTTAAAAATAATATTAAAATAAGAAAAATGAATGCAACTATCAACTGTGTTTTAAAATACTCTGTTGTACTAAATTTAAGGTAAAAAAACCGGACCGGCCAAAGAACCTATCATGATATGGGTTCAGAGTTGAATCGGGTCGGACTGAGGGTTGAACCGGTCATTGAATTGGGCATATTAAAATATTATAATTTAGATGTTATTACTAAATACCCAAGCAATAGGTTGATAAATCACTATTTTATATGAATTATTAGGCTTAAATAATGTAACATGCTACACAGAGTTAAAAAAAATGCTTTGTTTCCATGAATTCTCACTCAATTTCATAAATAAAACCGGACCAACCAGTTTTCCCGGTTCGACCGGTCGTTGACCGAGTCGAACCGGTCAACGGTTATATAAACAACCAGACCGGACTAGGGGCGGGTTCCCGGTTGGACCGGTCGAACCGGTCGGATTTTTTATACATTGACTAAATTAGACAAAGGGTGTATTTGGAATGAAGATTGTAATCGGTATTTTTAAAAAAGTAAGATTGAGTAAACATAAGATTGAGTAATTTAATTTGTGTTTGGAATAAAGATTGCAGAAGTTATTTTTGACGGGAAATAACTATAAAAGGCATGATTACATATATATATAGGGCAAAGGGGCAAAATTGCCCTGGAAGTATTGCCCTGGAAGATTCAAGAAGTGGGGCAATTCTGTCCTGAAAATTTCCAAAGTGGGGCAATTCAGCCCATGCCATTAGTTGACCAAATATGTTGAGCTAACAGTCCACAATAGAGCCGGGAAATCGGGCCGGCCCTTTTAAGCCCGAACCCGTCACGGGTCGGGTTTGTAATTTAGAGCCAAAAAATAAAGTTAGGCCTAAACGGGCCGTGGGCTTAAAAAGGATGGCATTGCAGGGCAACGGGCAGGCCCGTTTAGGCCCGTTTATATTTTTTTTAAAAAA
>JBAGKO010000013.1:24241841-24257358 GCA_037177275.1 Acacia concinna
TATGAATTCTATATATTTAAATATACTGTGATATTTATACTACCTCTGATTTTAATTATAAGGCCTAGTTGACTCTTTTGGATTCCTTAATCTTTAAAAAAATCAATTGGATCTTATAATTAGAACTGAATGGAGTCTTATTACATGTAAATATAGTGTGCTATTTATGCTACCTTATGTCTTAATTATAAGGCCTAGTTGATTCTTTTGGCTTCCTTAATATTTTTTAAAAAAACCAACTAGGTTTTATAATTAGGACAAGAGGGAGTTTTATTACTTGTAAATATAGTGTGATATTTATACGATCTTTGATTCTAATTATAAGATTTAGTTAATTTTTTAGCTGTCTTAATCTTTCTAAAGAAATCTACTAAGTCATATAATTAGGAGCAGATGGGATAAAAAATGACAAAATTTTTTTTAAAAAAATTGAAGAGAGTTCATACCAATTGGTATAGAAGTAGCAAAAATGGTGCTTATACTTTTCATCTGTTTTCTCTAATTGATGATGTGGCTTCCAATGTGATCCCAAACATAAGAAAAAAATTGCCCACTACAATCGTGTGTTGATTTGCGTGAAATGTCCATAGAGTACCGTCACTCCAAACACACGCAAAGTTCTTGTATAATTTCTACTAGCATGCAAGTCAGATTGATGGGATATGCATTAATAAAAACCAAAAATCCTAGACCACCAAAATGATACGATGTATTTAAAATTTTTAGAAAAGAGGAGTAGTGTTTCTTGACTTTCTTCTTCTCCCTCTTCTTCTTCTTTTTTAAATAAATAGCAAAGGTTATTCAATCTGAGCATTTTAACCAAAAAAAAGAAAAGAAAAGAAAGGAGTTGAAAATCACAGAGATTAGGAGAGGGAAAAAAATAATACTTATATTGATAATTGATAATGTGAATGTAAAGGAGAGGAAAGTGGAGGCACTGTGGGGAGTCAAAAGTGTGTGTACTTCCAAATCATATCGCAAGTAATAGTCTATCCACAGAATTTCAAGGAGTGGTGGATAGATAGATAGAAAGAAAATCTAATCAGACAAGAAGCCGGCTGACTCTATTCATAACCGCGTTGAAACAGGAAGGGAAGAAAAAAAATTTGTTTTGTTACCGATAAGCAAATTATACGTACTACATGTACAAAAACAGCTAAATTATGAAAAGATATATGGACACGTATATGGAAAACAATGATGGAAGGTGTGAGTAGCAGAAGAAAAAGGTTAAATGGCGGGGTTAGATAACATTTTGGTGGGGGAAGAAAACTAGGCACGGAAAAAGGGAAAAAAAAAAATCAAAGGGCTTTTTGGGTAAAGTACAGGGAAATGGAAATATGGGGAAGGGCCCCTGTGTTTGGGAGGAAATCCAATTCTCTCCATTTTGGGACGATGCCACTGAACTGAACTGAACTGAACTGGCTGGGATTCTCGCCTGCTGCCGCCCCTAATTCCAATTTGATGCTCGTGCATTGAATCTGCCATTCCCTCCCTTTATGCCATGTTTGACGGTTATTTTGTTTTTCTCTTAAATAAGTTGGACCAAATATTCACTAAAATCATGTTCTTTTGGTTTACTAATGACACTGTTTGATAGGTAAAATTTTAGTTCTTAAGTTATGTGCTTCGATCACTCATTCTAGTTTTCTTTGAAGTATGATATGATTTGGATTATAAAACTTCACCGTGTTTACACTGTTCATTAATTAATTAGATTTGATTTTTGGTTGAAATAGTTACCAAAAACAAAAAAGAAAAAGGGAAAGAGATGAATTGAAAGGTAGGGAAGGCGAAAGAAGAAGAAAGGGTGGACTGTGGAGAGCCATTGGATGGATATTTGGGATGAAAGAGAGAGGAAACGGAGAATCCCAATGCAGGCAGAGAGAGAGAGAGAGAGACAGAGACAGCAGAGCTCACTGTACTGGCTCTCTGGGTGACCAATTAAAATAACCCCTCACCTTCTCACTTCATCTCTCCCTCCCTCCCTCCTCCTCCTCCTACTACTACTACAATCTCTCTCCCCCAAAATCAAAACCCACACACACCCACAACCAAATCTACTACTACTACTACTACTCATCCAACTCCAAACTCCCCCCGAACCAATCAAAGATTCCATCTTTTTCGTCACAAGTTCTATACTCTCAGATCAGGAGTCAGTGCGGTGCGCATGAGGGTTAACCAGGTTGAGGCTCCCCGAGACGAGCACGGATCGTCGATTCTGGATCTTACCAGGGCAGACATCGCCGAATCATCCACCAAAACTAGAAACTGTGCTGCTTGTCCCGGGTCTGGGTCCGGGTCAGGGTCAATGGAGTTTCAGTCGCCATACCCAGACCAAGTCCTCGAGAATGTGCTGGAGAACGTCCTCCACTTTCTTACTGCGCGCCGCGACCGCAACGCTGCCTCATTGGTCTGCAAGTCATGGTACCGTGCTGAGGCTCTCACCCGATCCGAACTCTTCATCGGTAATTGCTATGCAGTGTCTCCCCGCCGCGCCACCTCCCGCTTCACTCGGGTTCGTTCCGTCGCGATTAAAGGTAAACCGAGGTTCGCAGACTTCGATCTGATGCCGCTCAACTGGGGGGCCTTCTTCTCGCCCTGGGTCGCTGCCATGGCCAAGGCTTATCCTAGGCTGGAGAAGGTCTATCTGAAGCGCATGACTGTGACGGACGACGATCTGGTCCTTATCTCGGAATCCTTCCCCTGCTTCAAAGAGCTTGTCCTTGTTTGCTGCGAAGGGTTTGGGACCAGTGGACTTGCCGCCGTTGCCGGCAGGTGCAGGTAATATTTTCTGTATGAAGAAGATTGGTAATTAGATCTAGTTTTCTTTCAGTTGACTACTACGTTAATTGGCTGTTCACTCCTAATGGTTTGTGGGATTAGTTTGGTCTTCGTGTTTCGATATGAAATCTTTTAGTGGTAATGGGGTGTTTTCGGACGTGCTTTCCCGCTTTCACGGCACTGCTCTGTGTTGTGCTTTGCAAATCACGTTAAAGTGGACTCTATAGCATTCTCTCTTTAAGCTTCTTACAATTACAATTTATTAGATGGCTTAGACTGGAGACGTTTGATGGTCGGAAAAAGAGCAATGAACTTGTTTACCGTGGGTTGATTTTTCCCCCCGTTTCATATTTCTTGTTTCAGACAGCTGAGAGTGCTTGATCTTGTTGAATCTGAGGTCGAGGACGATGAAGTGGAATGGCTATCATGTTTTCCAGAAAGCAAAACCCATTTGGAGTCTCTTGTTTTCGATTGCTTAGAGTTCCCTGTTAATTTCGATGCATTGGAGAAACTAGTGGCTAGGTCACCTTCGTTAAAGAAACTTAGGTTGAATGGTTTTGTTACGACCTCTCAGCTTTACCGCCTGATAAATCAAGCACCGCAGCTCACTCACCTTGGAACAGGTTCATTCAGTGCATCAGAGGCTGCAGCTGCTGGTGATCCAGAACCAGATTATGCCTCTGCATTTGCAGCTTGCAAATCCTTAGTTTGTCTGTCTGGATTCAGGGAGATTTTCTCAGATTACCTTCCTGCAATCTACCCAGTTTGCACCAATCTCACGTCTTTGAATTTCAGCTATGCAAATATCAATGCTGAACAACTGAAATCAGTCATTTGTCACTGTCATAAACTGCAGACATTATGGGTATGTGCTTTCTTTTTCCTTTTCATGATCTGATTTCTGATTGCATTGTTGTAATTTTTGTTTTTGGAGCTTACCTTTGCTTTTATCATGTAGGTCCTGGATTCAATATGTGATGAAGGTCTCCAAGCGGTGGCTGCAACTTGCAAGGATCTCCGTGAGCTTCGGGTTTTTCCTGAAAATGCTAATGAGGATATTGAGGGGCCAGTTTCTGAGGTGGGCCTTCAAGCAATTTCTGAAGGTTGTAACAAATTACAATCGATTTTATATTTCTGCCAAAGAATGACAAATGCAGCGGTAGTAGCCATGTCAAGGAATTGCCCAGATCTAGTGGTGTTTCGTCTTTGTATCATTGGGCGATACAGGCCAGATGCGGTGACTGGGGAACCCATGGATGAGGGTTTTGGCGCCATTGTTATGAATTGCAAGAAGCTTACTCGACTTGCTGTATCTGGTCTACTGACTGACCGAGCTTTTGGTTACATTGGGACATATGGGAAATTGGTTAGGACACTGTCAGTTGCTTTTGCTGGTAACACTGACATGGGGCTTAAATATGTGCTAGAGGGTTGCCATAATCTGCAAAAACTTGAAATCAGGGACAGTCCGTTTGGTGATGAAGCTTTACATTCTGGCTTGCATCATTTTTACAACATGAGGTTTGTCTGGATGTCGTCTTGTAAACTGACCCGCCATGCTTGCCAAGAAGTCGCACGAGCACTGCCTCATCTGGTGGTAGAAGTGATTAGAAGTGAACAAGAGGGAAATGCTGATGATACTGTTGAGACATTATACATGTATCGATCCCTTGATGGACCAAGAAATGATGCCCCCAAATTTGTCACCATCATGCAGTAGACTTCAAATTTGAGAAGAAGTTATAGCTTATTTCTATTGTGGCTGCCGAGTGAAATTGTAGAGCAGGAAATTTTTATAAAAACCTGCCTGATGATTGGTGCTATCCATGTCAAACAAAGCTGAGCTATCAATTTCATTTTTTGGACTGGGCCACTGACATAGCATGCCATGAGGGAACTATTGTGAGAATACATTTGAGTTTTCTTGTTATTGTTTGTTGCAGAGGACTTGGGAGGAGGAAATTAGGAAAAATGGGGGGCAATGTAGAAGATGAATATCTGCGGGTACTGGACCATCTGATGTTGGATCGCTCTACACTTTGGATTCATGTCTTGTTTCCTTTTAGATTCATTTGATCATAAAGGCAGATCACTAGAGGAGGGGGAGGGAGTGAATGCCGAAGCTGCTCTGGGGATTACTTGCTTACTTAAAATTCATCTTCTCAAATAGTGTCCTACGGGAAGCTGATTCAGAGGGGTCCAAATTGAAGGGTTGGAGAGGTGACATCCTCTAACTTTTCCACCATAGCAATAGAGAAGCAAAAGTAATCACTTTGTAAGAACTTAGTTTGTTTATTTCGATTCAAATGGTAGTTAGTTTAAGCTGTAGCTGGTGAGGACTAAAATCCCTGGGACACCGAACGTACACATCTTGGTCTCTCCCTATCCCTCAGAAGTTTGTTCTTTCCTTCTTTTCTTTTTTTCCAATTTATTTTTTCGGACGTGTTGCTGTAGCTCCTGACTGTTGAATTTATTGTTATTGTTAGCAATTGTGAGATGGCTAATAAATGCCAGAATATGCAGGGTCCATATAATACCCGATACTTAGTGCGACTGTGCCTTTCCTTCCTTTTCTGAATGTGGAATGATCAATTGGCGGTGAGCCCCATTAGGAAAGTGTTGTGTACAAGTACGCGTCGCAGGAGACCCTTTTCTTTTTCAATATTTTCTTCTCTCTGAACCTTGTGATGGTCTTCCTCGCTCTTGCCCTTACCTTCTTTCGCCCTCCTCATACAATCTCCCCAAGTTATCCGGGTAGCTTTTACTCGCAACGGTTGTACTTGTTATCAGTTTGTGTCTCTGTTCATCTCCTTCTGCCCTAATCATATGGCTTCCTCAGGCCCTGAGTTTGTGTTTCTAAGGAATAAAGCAGAGTAATCTAATTATAAAGAGAAGAACTTAGTCCAAGAATGGACTTGCCCACTCTCATTATTGGGAGGAATATGTTGTTGGTATTCAACTTGGCAGGACCTAAGAGGGTAAAAGCAAAGTTATGTGTGATCAAAGTGGAATCTGATCGTGCAATTGAATAACCGATGAGAAGCAAAGGCCTCGGCTTTTTCTTACCCCCTTCGTCCACCATTTGCATCGTCAATCAGGTTGCTTTATTCATATTGCTTGTGGTGGGAAATGGGAATAGTCCCTCATGGGATCCAGCAGGCCATTTCTTCTCTCTCCCTCTCTCACGCACGCACGCACGCTTGAAGATAATATCGTTTATTTATTATTATTTTCCTCTCTTTGTTTCTATTTGCTTGCGGTATTTTCTCGTAGACTAACCAACCATCAGTGTCCCGAGGAAGGAAAAATAATAAGAGGGGAGTTTGATGGTTGATAATGATGTTAGGGAAAGGACAAGGTTCCACAAAACCTTCAATTATGGCCGTCGGATACGTTAAAATGTTGAAATGACCCAAGTGATGGTCCTGTCTTACCTACTGGGCGGACCAATCCATCGCTTTTTGAATAGAAAAATTCACTCATCAGATTACATGGTCCTGAATGAGAACTGGCACAACTTGATTTGGCTATCACATGCATTATACTGTTTGCTAAGCACACACACATAATGATAATTACAATTATAAATAATAATAATAATAATAATGAGAATGAGCTGCTAGTGCTTAAAAAGGCTTGAGGGGGGCTGGCTGGTCTTGGTTGATTGGTGAAGCCACATCTCAGGGGTGGCCCCCACCGCCCGATCATTTCAGTATGTGGGCCACGTGTACGGTATTGGGGCTGGGGATACATTAATGACATTAGGCACATTAAGATATTTTATATAATCATGCATTTATTAATAATAATGATATCATGTTTGATCACATAATGGTTTTTTTTTTTGGGGGGGGGGGGTGATGCAGATTTTGCAGAAGCTAACGTCGTACACTGTAACAAACACTGAGAAAACCCTCCAACTACTATCTGGCAGTCCCAACTCTCAAGTGGTGGAGGCGCGGGAGAAGCTCTTCTTTATGGCCTTCTCTTCTATTTTCTCTATTTTTTTTTAATCTAAGGAAGTTTTTAAATATGTTTTTTATGGTTTTTTTATAACTAGATTCTACATGAAATGAGTTACATTTTAATATATTATAGGCAAAAAATAGATCTATTTTCAATTTTTTATAATTTTTTAAATTTAAAACTCTAAATTAAAAAAATAATCCTATATTTTTTTACACATAAATCTTTAAAAAATCATAAAAAATTGAAAATAGATCCGTTTTTCGCCCATAATATATCAAAATGTCACTCATTTCATGTAGAATCTAGTAATAAAAGAACTACAAAAAAATTTTAGAAACTCCCCCAAATTGGAGGAAATGGAGAGGAAGGCCATGGAGAGAAGCCCCCTTCGATGGTGCGGTGTGTTGCTAGTAGAAGACTCTAAACCAAAATTCTAAAGTTGGACGGGACATTGAATCGGCGGCATTGATAATAGGTTAATGGGTCAGACTGGAGTCAGTCCAATTTTAGATCGGTGGGAATAAAAGATAAATTTCAATTATCATTATAATCATCTTATACAAAATCAATTCAATATTTTGATTCAATAACAAACAATTATATACTTATAAATTATTTTTTATATTTTTTTGTTATATTATCTAATATTAATTGATCATCTAATGATACTATAATTAATAATCATAAGTATTCTTTTTACTATTTTAACAAATTATCAAAATAGATAGATAATAACAAAATATTCCAACCTACAATTCTTTAATCATTAAGACAAAAATTATTATTAATTTTGACTAATATTTCTATTTACCACATAAAATAAATAAATATATATTTTTATAAAAATAGAAATAAATAAATAAATAAATTAATTAATTTTTTTAAAAAAACAAACTGGGTCAACCCTACAACCCGACTGAGTTGACACCGGTTTGACCAACCCGGTCTAATGACAAAATCAGACTAGTTTCATAGCTGGGTCGCCGGTTTCTAAGCTGACTTGATAGGTTTAGTTTGAGTTTGGAAACTATGCTTTAAACTATGATTAACAAGGTCTGTTAAGTCCCAGAATAAAAAACAAAAGAGGGTAATTTTATTTTACTTTTTTATAAAAATTACATCTTTGTGATGTTTCTGTTGAGTGTTAACCACAATTCGTGGCTGATCAAAGCGCAGCTCAACCACTAAACTGCGCTTCCATGTGCTATACCACTGGATTAAACTCTTCCACACTTGTCGTTATCCTCGCTTTCCTTTTTTTTAAATGATCCTTAATAATGCGCCCTTTACTATCACCATTTCCAGTATTGATTCTCGCTTTATATATTTTTTATGGAGACATCACATGCAATTGTTTAGGTTGTCCGAGTATTTTTTCCCTTTTTCTTTTTTGGCTCCGTAAACACAAAGAAGGAATAAAATAATAAAGGCTATAACGTTCACTCGTCAAATATCTACGAACTGGGGTTTCAAGATGTGTGAAGAAGGGGTTATTATTCTTTAGCAGAAACTGATGAGACGGAGTTATTGCATAGCAAAAGGTCGAATTACTTTTTAACCTTTGGGATCGCCATTAGTTCAGATGTCGCAAATTCGAAGGATGAGACATCCACTAATGTAAATGGCTTTTGTCCTTAAATCATCATCCACAAGTCTCCAGTCAAGTCACATTGTCGGATTTTGTTTTTTTTAAAAAAAATATTTTTAGGTGAGTTGCTGATTTTCTTTTTTTCTTTTTTCTCTCCTGAAAAGGCTCATCATAATTCAGATAAACATTCAAGAAAAGAAGTTTCAAAAGAGAAACTATCATTCCCCTGCCTCAGTATCTTTGTCCATCCATAACATGATTTCAAATTTGTACTACGATCCACGACCATTCTCCCCGCCACGCACTATACATACTACTATATATATACTCGTATACGTTTTTATATCTTGTTGATAGATTTAAGAAAACAAAAAGAAAAAGGGAGCAGATAAAAGTGGTTGTGGCTCTAAAATAACTTTGTGCATAAACATGGCATTATCTTGCCAATTAAACTAAATCTTTATATAGACTGTACTCTTTATATCCACACAGAAAAAGCAAACACAATGTTGATATTAAGAGAGCAAGTGAGGCTCCTAGAGTTGATAGATGATATGAGGGCGGAGGTAGGGGCCACACCCTAGTACATAATCGACAAATGGGTGATCCAGCTCCATGGAAGGTTGGTCTAGATGATAGGGTTTGATATTGATGCCATTATGTGTCAAGTTGCTCTTCAAACAGAACCATTAACGTGTTTTATTTGGTGAGCTCGATCCAACAGCTTCCCCCACTTGTGGAATATCAACAACAGAGGCTTCAAAGACCCCAAGAACTTGAAATCCATTATTTGGGTCATACGCTTTTTTTGTTGTTGTTATTATTATTATTATTATTTATATGATTTGAGAGAGAGAGAGAGAGAATCTTCCAATCATTTCTGCTTTAGAACTCTTTTAAAATAATCGCGTGCCGTATCATCATCATCATCTTCTTCTTCTTCTGGGTAGCTATCAAGAATGACATGTAACAACTGTGAGCCCTCTTGAGCGTTTGAATTTCGATCTGAGAGAGTGATATCATTGAGGACAGAGAAGGTGCAGGTGGAGGTGGAGGCCAACCTTTGAAAAGAAAGTGGTTGGTGTGGTGAGTGGAAACTGGAAAGCCCTGAAGGCTGAGGTATGGCCTCTCAGATAAAGCAAGGGTGTCCGTGTCTGTCAGGTTACATTACAGCTTCGACTTGGTCAAAAGCGACCTGAAAGAAAATTTCCCCATTTTTCTAAATTTCATTCGTGGTGGTCCCCAGTTTGGCATGATCCACTTCATCAGCCTAACCAATACTGAAAATATATCAACAAGCGTCCAAATTGTTGGAGCACCATCCACCCGATTTGAAAAGCAGTGGGCCAATTAATAGTTTATTACTATCTCGCCCCCTTTTATATTTATTTAAGCAGGAGCCACTTTTGGTGTTCCCTGTCCATCAATCAGTACATGGATTCTATTCAGCCATTAATGCTCACCCACCATTACCCATCATGGCCCGTAAATATTCACCCTTTGAATTGATCATCTCGTCTGGGTTCTTAAAATTCAATTGAGACTCGTTAAAACTTCTACCAGAGGGGTCCTATGTACTAGTTACCCACCAACTCTCATGACCTTGACCTCTCTCTAGGCACATGGCAGTGATTAAGATCTGATAATATTCGAAACCTTCCGTTCATAACCAGATGATTCTGTGATAACATATTACGACCATGCACATGTTGGGCAGGAACAACCGTAAAGATGCATCTGCACAGGCAAATACATAGATCAATATTCGGCCTTTTCCATGTCATGCGGATCTGTATTTGTTTCTTTTTCTTTTTTCGCCAATGTCAACATTTGTTTCATTCTATATATAAATTCCTACTTTTGATCTAAAGTTTTTATCAGGAAATAATTGTCAGCAGTGAATAGCAGACTGAATTACATTGCCTCTCCAGATAAAAAATTTTGTAGTTACGGGTTTAAATTCTGAATTACTACCTCACCCTATCATCCCCACCTGAAGAGTCCTTGAATGACTGAGAATGAGATTTAACCTTCATCACATGTGAGCATCAATACGGTTCGGCAATCAGTGTAGCCAAACAAACATCACTGTCGCCGAAAACAGCAACTCATGCAGATCCCAAACAAGAAAGGATAACAATACAATGTTGACATTCACATTATTGCTACCGTATAAAGGAGACTGTCATCTATGTAGTGAACAGCGTTATATACTTGTCATTAAATGAATAAATTAAGGCTCCCCTGATTGGAACTATCATGATATCAAATGCCTTATTCCACTGAGATTGCACATCCTCATCAAACTTTTGCATTATTTGACCCTCTACAGTATACCACCTATTAATGCGTCTCATGCCAGATGTTGAAATTTCATAATTAGGGTGCCAACCGTTCAATCTTCCATGTTCGTTGTCCATTTATCTCATGGGGGGAATAGCGCAACCTGTCAACAAAACATCCACAACGGAACTGTAAGGACCCTCACAGATAATTTTCATCATACGGCTTCTAATGACAACTGCATACTGAATACAGAATGATACTGTTGAAAGCCCAAACAAGAAATTGTAGGGTTCATCTTTACAACCCAGAGCAAAGTCCAAGATTAATAGTTTTTGTCATAAATGAGGAAAATCGAATTGTAGTCTCATGCCCACTGTTGTGTCCATGTTATAACGAACAACATACATAAAAAGCAACCTGTCATAAACGGGTTAACAACCACCTGTCATGCAACCGAGACGGCTGTCCTTGCCAAAACTCAAAACGTTGTGGTGTCAATCTGTATCCTCCCCAGTTTTTGGGTTTAGGGATCGAGCTACTGCAAGCAAAAAAATTAAAAAGTGTTACTTACTAACACGCCTGGAGTTAACAAATGGGAGGACATATGAAATGTGTTTAAAAAAGTGTAATGTTGAAGGCATGAGATGATGAGCTAATCAGAGCTCAGATTCATCCCAGAATGATATGGAAGAAAAACCATGCCATACAATTTAACATATCACGAACAATACATTAGAATTGCTCCGTATCACAAACAGAATTCTAACAAAAGAGGTCTATTACGAAAACAAAAATAGTGGAAGGAAATAGAAGAATCAAGATTAAAAATAAATCTAAAAATATTGTGTTATGTAAATATAATATGAATCCCTAATAGTCTAATAGTCTATTAATGATATGTTAATTAGGGATTAGGATTTAATAGGCCCAAATGTATTAGGCCCAATAAGAATTAGAGTAGGCAGCAAGCAAGCTATGTGTATTACATTAGCCTATATAAACAAGGCTAAACATTCAATGTAGAGATGATTTTGATGATTAATGAATTCAGATTGTTATGCTTCTCTGTCTCTCGGTCCTGTCTCTCTGTCTCTTTCCCTCTGTTTCTGATTTCTCTCCTTATTCCCCTTTGAAACTATTCTTTCTACCTCTAATTTCCCTCTTCCTAATCCTAAAATCCCTAAACAATACAAGATTAATTACAATTTTGTAACAGTAAGTGGATACCAACCCCTGAAATACTCTTTTTTTGTGGTTTTTATTGGTTTCTTGCACAGCTAGGTGATATGCTGTGTGTAATCTAGAAATTTGCTCAAAACCATGTACTCCCACGTCCCATTATAAAGTATGCTCTGATTGGCTGATGTCCTATTCGATGAACTGTTGAAAATATGGCACAGATAACAGTTTGTTTTATTTTTATCAGCTTTTTGACTGGCAACATGCTAAGTGGAAGTATACCAGACTCAATCTTGAATGCCGGAAGCAATGTGTATGTATCTCATGTTGGGGTCAATTTATTTTATTTCATCTTTCTTTGACATTTGTGATGGATCTAGTGTGGGCTTAAGTATGTTTAAGATGATATATTTTCCATTAGTTGGACATGGGAGATTGCAATTGAAGTTCAACTTTACTTGATGTTTATCTGCTTCTGAGTTTTGTATGTCCTAATTTTTGTTTTCGCCATATTGTTAACCATGAGGATGATTTAGTGCCAATTTATTCACATTTTTTTTATTGTCATCCTTGAATTTAGGCCAGATCATCCTTGATTACCCCTTTCACTTTCCTATGTGAGAATATTTAAACTTAATGGACCCATCTAAGATGACTAGATTGCACCATTTGACAACTCAAGAAACCAAACTTATGCATGTTATTCATTGAGAAGAGGAATAGCTCTAAATGATTTTTTACTATTCCCAACTCATGAATATCACGTGCTGTTTTAACATGAATTTCTTATACGTATTCTAGTTTCAAATTATTTAACATAATGCGTGATTGGAGTTTACTAGCATGTTTGGTCTCAGTGGGGAGCCCTTTAAAGTGTGATCTAGGGGTCCTGAGATCAAGTGCTGGTATACGAAGAAAAACCTAGAAAAGGAATTTAGGTACTCTGAAATGCGTTATGGATTTTAACATTGAACAATATGATTATATCTCGGATGTTAAACTTTGTATTAATATTGGAAGGCTGATTGCATTTCTTTTCAATTCTTGGGTGCAGTGATCTTTCATACAACAATTTTACACTAAGTCCGGAGCAATCTGCTTGTCAAGATAACCTGTAAGAATTTGGAAACCTTTGCAATAGTTGTTTTTATATATCCTTATGTTTGGCGTGTTTGTAAACCTTTCTTGTTTGTATTGGTCAGGAATTTAAACCTAAATTTGTTTCAGAGCTCCTCTGGGCCCAATGTTGTGTAAGCACCAAGCTTTTAATTCTCCTTTTCGTTTCTAAAAGTTTACTTGTAAATTATGATGAAAAGTTACTCATTATTTATGACAGAAGGAGAGCTCTGCCATGCACAAAGAATTTCAGCTGTCCAAGATGTATGTCATATTCTTCCTTATCTAAAATACTAACTATATTAGGTCTCAGGAATAACAGCTTCGAATATTAGGTTGAGGTATTAATTTACAAATGGGGTTGTCAGCGAACATTGAAATACATGCATAGCTAAGATATGAACCTTTTCCTATAGAATTAATGAGCTAAGAAAATTTCAGATTTTAATTCACTATGGCCATAAATGCCTCAAGAGAGTCATGATTAAAAGTCTCTGCATGTGTGTCTACTTGTATCGATCTACATCTCCTATCATAGTTTACATAAGAAATACTCAGAACAAGGTTGCCATGGTATTCATCCTCTTCAGCTTTTTTTTTTTCAATCATTTACTATCATTTCCGCCTCCCCTCTTTCTTATGTTGGTAGCCCTATAAAAAATTTACCATTATGTTCCTATTCTCTGTTTAACGTTTTCAAAACAATGAATTTAGAGTTTTCGATGAAAATTTAATGAGTTAGCATGTCTTGATTTGATGACTTGATGATAAACCATAATAAATATGAAAAATAGAATTCGTGCAAATTGGTGAAATGTAAAATTGAAATGGCTATAATGAGATGATTTTTGTTTTTGTTGTAATGATATAACGAGTTTAATTCACGCTATGAGATTTGAACCCTAAAAATTATATATATTTTATTGACCCAACATAGCTAGCGAAGTTATTATATGTGGCTGTATGCATATATTCCAACTCTCAAATTAAAAGGAATATGGCAAGTGATAATTATCTTTGAAGTCACTTGTTGAGAACACAACAGCTTGTTTTTGTGATGTTTTGCTAACTTTATATTTTTCCTTTTTTTCCAGATTCAACTTGCTTGCATGTTAATAGTGGCGGAGAGGATGTAACTGTGATAGAAAATAAAAAACATTTCCTGTACAGAGGAGATGGAGATGAATTAGGCGGTACAGCAAAATTTTATTATGATTCCAACAATAACTGGGGGTTCAGCAGTACTGGGGACTTCATGGATGACAATGATGCCCTGAATACACGTTACACTGTGTTTCTGGCATCCTCCAAAGTGCCTAATATATATGCAACAGCTCGCATCTCCCCAATTTCACTAACTTATTTTCACTATTGCTTGGAAAATGGGAACTATACTGTAAATCTACACTTTGCAGAGATACAGTTTACAAGTGATAAGACATATAGTAGTCTTGGGAAGCGCATATTTGATATTTATGTTCAGGTATCAGTCAATCTAGAGAAATTATTGTGTCTGTTCATATCAGGAATTATGATATTGTTCTTTCTTGCAGGGAAGATTAGTTCGGAAGGATTTCAATATTGAAGATGAAGCACATATTGCTCAAAAGCCGATTAATGTACCAATATATAATGTTGATGTAAGAGATAATGTCTTGGATGTTCGATTCTATTGGGCTGGCAAAGGGACTACAAGAATTCCTAACAGTGGAGTTTATGGTCCCCTTGTATCAGCTTTATCTATTGTTTCTGGTGAGTTATATGTTTCTCTCTTTTTGTTGTGTGATTCTCAAGGATGAATTTTGGAACGCATTTGATACCAACGACGTGTCAACTGTTTATATCATGCATCACAGTTCCATATTGTTTTTTAATCCACGGGCTATTGTGAAGTACCCTTTTAGGGAAGTTTGTCATAGTATCTTCTTTCAACCCTTCTGTATTGATGTTGTTTCTTATATAAAAAAAACGATCAATTTGAAAATAATTCCCTTTTATATCCATGACTAACCTGAAACCTAGCTTTGATGTTGGACTTACCTATGAACTCTCCATACTGAGGTTGTCCAACCACATTTCTCTGTACTCAATCTGGAACAAAAGCCGTTTCTCTCATTCTTACGTACCATACATTTAATCTTGTTACTTTCATCTTTTCATTCAATGCTTTGTGCGCTCTGCCCAGGAAGCTGTGCTGGGAAACTTGTCAGATTGGTAGGTCTTAATTTTAAACCTGGAAAACCTTTAGAAACAGGGGGAAAGAAAAAAGACAACAGTGATCACTCATCTATCCCATTGTTCTGGTTTTGTGGGAATGATTAAGCTAAAGATTACATTGTCATGATCATCTCCTGAATGGAAGTGAACTAAAAATGTTTTTCCACCTATTCATGAAGTCATTTCTAATGTTGGCTTTCTGCTGAAAAGTGACCTCTCAAGCTAATTGTGGCACTCAATTTATACGTTAGTGCGAATGGAGGTGTTTTCTTAGGATATGACTTTCCAAATGTTCCTTAATAATATTATCAAGTGCCTCAAAATGGTTCCCTCTATTTCTAAAATTTTGAATTATTGAAGTTGCATTTATAATTA
>JBAGKO010000013.1:24257458-24268889 GCA_037177275.1 Acacia concinna
TATTCCCCTCTGAAACTATTCTTTCTACCTCTAATTTCCCTCTTCCTAATCCTAAAATCCCTAAACAATACAAGATTGATTTTACAATCTTGTAACATATTGTATGATTTCATTCATTGCTAGTAGTTACTCTACATTTTTTCTATTGTCCTCTTTTATAATACAAAATGAAACCTAGTATTTAAAAGATGGTCAAAGCCTTACCCATCAGCAAACTTTTGATCCAGCACTTTGTACTCTTGATGAAGAACATGCCTTCCAGGCACAACCAGACTCTAAAAGATCAAGCAACTGGTAAACTTTGTATGCAACAACTATCAGAATTCAGTATAAATAAATTACAGCAAACCTGTTTGCTAGCTAGTGCTCCAATCTGACTTCCTCTAGGACGGCTATGGAAATACTGTTCTGATTCTTCATCCGAGACTTTCTGCACAGATCCCTCCACCCGCACCTAGGAAAAGGAAAAAAACAAAAAGGAATGGGAACTCTATAGATTGATTTTTTAAAAACCAAGAGACTTCTGGATCTTTCCTTATTCAACTTGTCAAGTACAGTCCTTGACACATATATACCAATAGGCAATATAACTGAGTTCAGGACCTAATTCTTAGACATATGTCTAACTGCATAAACTGGGCTTGGGCTTGGTCTTACAAACAGAATCTTAACTAAGAAACAGAAATGATCCTTATCTAGGAAGGTAGTCAATAACCAAAGTATTGGCAAAAAACAAAAGGAAGGTGATCAATGAATTATGATGTAAGCCCTCACAAAACAGCTATAAGCATTTCAGGTCGTTTCAACCGGAGTCCTGTTACCAACCATCATTGCCTCAGCTTTGTTAACTTACAATATTAAGTTATTTAGAAAACAAATCTGCTCTGCGTAGATAGTCAAGATTTTTCAAGATTTCAACAGCCAGAGGCAGGCCTTTGTGTACGTTTTAAGTAAAAGCCAGTGAAAGAAATTGAGAAGAAAGCAAAAATTGGGCTTTTGAAGTTAGGTTCCTGATTTGTACATTCTAATTCTCTTCTTTCTCTGGACATATCTCAAAACACTTGATCTAGACAATAGGTCAATACAGGAGATGCTAATCCGCTAATTTAGACCATGTAGAGGAATTTAATCACCCATGCGTTATATTTCATTCTACATGTCAAATTGTGTATTTTCCCCTTTCTCCAAGGAATCTACCTTCTGGCATGATACTGCTTTGCATCAGAAACAAACAAGCATCAAACCCCGTGTAGAAACAAATCAACAAGCAGCAAAAGTCTAGAATAAAAATAAAATTTACCTGCCGGTTTAGATTATCCCAGAAGAAAAGAATTGATGCATGAGGATTTTCAGATAGTTCATGTGCCTTCTGGCTTTCATAGTTTGTGTACCTGAACAAACCAATTGCAGTAGGAGGAAGATAATAATCATTTTTCAAACAGCGTTGTTAAGGTCATATAAAGCATAGACAGAAGATTATTACTGACCACACAAAACCAAGCTTGTCCACACCCTTTAACAACACCATTCGTGATGAGCTGCAGCAGAATAATGTAAAGCCAGCTGGAATTAAGTTCAGTTAAGCAACATAGTAACTATGCATATATGTCAGTCACACAAGCCCCTTCAAAAAGTATATTTTGTTCATTCACCATAACCCACCAACAACCTATATAGGTGAAGACTGAAAAAAGTAAAAGAAACAAAGTAAGATGAACAACAGTAAAGTTGATCTTACGGTTTTCCATCCTTCCCTACAGTTGATAAGGCCATAGCATTTGGTTCCCTCAAGCCAGCAGCCAATGCATCATCAAACCATTTACAAAACTACATGTATTGAATCACATCATTATCAAATATGAGAAAGATGTCGGAGGGCAGAGAAGTTGCCATGAGCATTGAAATCTGTTTTGAAATGTATGAAACCACAGAAAGACCGCACCCCAGGGGTTATTTACAAAAAGTTTTATTTTACATGAACTTTACCTGGACGATGGGGTCTGCGTCCACCTGCTCTTCAAGAAACTCGGGAGAGATATAGTTCTCTCTTAAAGCTGAAATATCAACTTTAGGAGGTTTGCCAATTCGAACACACATGGAAGTTCCAGGATATGGCGGGAGATGAAGCTTATATTTTTCTGCAATGGCAGGTGGGACAAATCTACCCCCAAGAAAGTGATGGGGACCACTAAACTTCTTTGCACATAATTTTGGTGCTGTCAAAGAAACCTACAAGAAACTTAGAGCACATTAACGAGATTGTCATTCAAAAGAAACAAAACTTATATTTGTCTGAGTTGATTTAGGCTATTATATGTAAATTCAAAATTTTATTGTAAGAAGCAAAAACACAGGTGTCTCTGAGAATCATACCAGCATGTCAGGTTTAATGCCTTTACCATCAACATCTCCTTCTTCAACATGCCACCCAGAGGGAATATCTATGGAGATTATAGCTGACTTTTTCCGACCAGCCTGTTCATGATTATGTGAGGTGATAAACCTCTGGATCAGATCATCAAAAGGAGGCCTTGGAGAACCTGAAAAAAATTGAAGTTTACTCATTCCAATGAACTACAATAAACGGAGTCAAGCATTACTAATAAAGAAAATCCAGTAAATCTCATGACTGTGAAGTGATTCCAGAATGCAGAAAAGTACCCAAGGAGGTTGGCAAAAATCACCACAGGTAAAAAATAACTTTAGAAGCACATGCCTTGACAACAAAGCCTGTTTGTTTTGATGGCCAGAAATATTGTAAAATAAATTTAATGATTGATGGAACTAGTCCTTTTGAGATGATGAAATGATTATAAAGCAACGATACCAAATTGCTCACTTATTTCAGAATTTTTGGGATTCTAGTAATCAGTTGTGAAGTGGCATTATGAGTTTGCATAACATAAAAAGTTCAGTTTTTTTACTATGCAAGTTCTACATGGTTTAGTAGTCCTCTATAAGGGATTCAAAAACAGTAATTCAAAAAGAGATCGCAAATTACCATGGAAAGAGAATCCAAACATAGCATCTATTACAATGTCAAAGTCCTCTGACAGGTCTGAATTCAGATCTTCCACTAATAGGAACGGGACTGTTAGTGATTCAAGCTGCAACAACAGTCATTCAAATGATACTCACAGCAACTCATAACAAACCACTATGCGCAAGATTTTTTTTTTTTTTTTTGTGGGCAGTGGGGGATGCAAGATATGAAGGAGTGGTTCCGAAGTTTCTCAGCTGGAGTTTCCCCCTACCTGGGTAACTAATCCAGTATAAAGAGGCTTGGCAGTACGCTTGGGATAGCAGACAAAGGGCTTATAGCCAAAGTGATGAAGGTGACGAGCAGCCACCAGACCATCACCCCCGTTGTTTCCAGGTCCACAAATAGTAAGTACTCGAGCATTCTCACTTGGTTTGTACACCTGTGGGAGAAACATAATTTTAAGCACAAAATTTTCCACGATATTTGCAGCATTACTCCACTTAGTGGCATAAGGCTGTTGTTGTATTTGTAGGCTGACGTTCATAGGCAACACAATTTTCTCAAGGATGCTTGGAATAGCAGACGATGGAGTCACAGAACAGAGTGAAAAACTCAATATTCTTATTGAAAAAAATTCATGACTGAATTATGGCTTTACGAGTAATTTATAACGTGCTATAACTAACTTAAATATGATTATTGCGGAAAATTCGTTATTGAAACTGTCTAAGGGAACTTTTTACATTTTTATTCAATTCATGTCCACCATGGAAGCAGTGCAACTACAAAGAAAAACCAACAGATAATAAAAATAGCTAATAATAATCACCTCTGCTATAGACGTGGCAACACTCAAACCAGCCAATTCCTACAATTGCAAATGCAATATGAACACAAGTTGAAACCATTAAGCAATGATAGTAAAAGAAATTATACAACAGAAAGGTAAGTATCCGATGAAGATTGACCATCAGCTGGTCGACACTAAATCCAAGAGGACCCATGAGGATCTCATCGATTTCGGCAGCCTCCCGCTGAGACAGGTACGAAACAGAGTCGTGGCCCTCCATGGTTTGCCCCAACACTGCAGCTCCGGACCCTGCAGCTTCAGTAAGCGTAGTACAAAATGCCCGAACTCCCGGGGTACGAATTGGGCCGGGAATGCCCTGCAAAAAGAAGAAGCAGAGAACTATAAATTTGTCGAATAGTAATTTGAAGATTTGAGAGAGAAACTGGAACATAGACATTGATGAAGCAGGGAAATGGCCTACAGAGAAGAAGGGTTTAGGAGAAGCGGATGAGGGTTTGGGGACGTTGGCGTATAGGAGAGCGTTTTGAGAATGAGTGAGTACGTGGCTTAGGTATAAACAGGCCATCGTTCTTGCCTTCCGCACCAACGAACGCATTGGTGCTTCCCTTGGGCTCAGCTTCTTCTCTCCTCGCCCCCAATTAATTAAATAAATATTTGCGTCATCGTCATCCTTTCGAGATTATTGTATTGCACGCTCCGTGTGTAACAAAGGAGTGAGTTAGTAGATTAATTTAGATGGATTTATAAAAAGTTATTTAGGCTCCGTTTGGGTTGGACTTATTTTACTTAAATAAGATCTTATTGCGCAATACGAGAAAAACCCCTCTCACATACCTACCTCGTACTCCGCAAATAAGATCTTATTACCTCAAATAAATCATTCCCAAACAAGCCCTTATACTCCTTCTGATCTTAATTATAAAAGCTCATTGACTTTTGTAGAGAATATTAAAAACTTCCTAATAACGTTAATTAACTTACTTAATTATATCATATATTATATTTTATTATATTATATATTACTCCATAAGTCAAACAACGTAGTTTGAAGAAAAATAACAAATTTTAATATTTAATTAGTTTCTTAGGATTTTTCTGTAATTCTCTAAAAAAATTAACTGGCCTTTATAATTAAAACTTGAGGGAGTAGTAAATAACTAAAACTATCTTTCACCCTCTTTAATAAAAACTCCTTAATATATGTATGTACTCCCTATGGTCCTAATTATAAAGACTCTTTGATTTTTTTAAAAAAAATTAAGAAAGTTAATTACATTACTTTAATATATTAAAATTTGTGGGTTTTTTTTTCAAATTATTTTGTTTAGCTTATTAACTAATATATAATATAATAAAACACAATATATTATATGATCAAATAATATAATTAGCTTTTTTAAAATTTTCCAAAAAAATCAACAAGCCTTATAATTAGAACCAAGGGATAATTAATAGGGATATTTTATAAAAAAAATTATGAGTTTAAAAGATAAAATAGAATTAAGTCTTATATTTGTTACTAATTATAAACCCCAGTTAGCTCTAATATTTTGGATAGGAAGTGATGAATATTAATAGCTACTGCATTAACTTAAATTTGAACCACATCTTGTCGAAGACACAATAGTATGAATTCTCTGAAGTTTAAGGGCATGATTTATTGATAAGGTAGCTGTGCTTTTCCAAGTGTAATTGAGGAAGCAATTTTCGAGATTACCGTTAGGTGTGCAAATTTTCTTGCCAATAAAGTCATGAGGATATTTTTGAGACAATCCTAATACTGGAGGTGCCAAGTGAATGATTAGGAATGACTTCTGAGGATAAACACTACTTGTTTTAGTTCACTACATCTTTTTGGATGTTAAATCTTGTACTTAGAATATCAAAAGAAGCTTAAATTAAAGGACGCCAGTCTCAAAGGATTCAAATCCATCAATTGGAGTCTTGCATGAAGCAGGCTAAAAATTGCTCTCATAAAAGTGCCAAAACCAGTAGTTGCGAGGTTAATTACAGTGGCTGCGTTATGAACTTACGGCACCGTTATTTGCAAGAGTTGTGTGGCATCATCAAGTGTGTGTATGGCAGTAAATGTATCAAAATTCGGGTGCATTTTGTGTTCCCGTTTTGCTTCCCTACTGGTCTCTTCTTCTCTTTACGCACGCACACAATTTTTAGTGAAAGTGCAGAGAGGAACACGTTCATCTTTACTTTGTCTCTTCACAACAATTTATCATATCTGTTGGGTTATTGAGCGAAGCAAATTTTAGTATTTTGCATTCATTACAATGCATGACAAGAGAACAAGCAAGGAATTTTCACCCAAAAAAAAAAAGGGAACAAGCAAGGAACATTTTTCTGGGATGCGGAATTATAGAGAACTTGGAAAATGAAAGGGGAGCCAAAAAATATATCTCAAATTGACATACCTTTTGAAGGAACCTGGGATTTGTATGGAGAACACTTTAATCTTTTATCAATCAAGGATATATGCTCTGAGTTCCTGAGCGAAGCAAATTTTAGTAGTCTGCATTCATTTCAATGAAGGTAGGGCAATTCGTTTATAGATTATTGATTTTTTTCCGTTCTTAATTCTTATAAATGCCAACTGCTCCTTTAAATGGAGTCAAGTTCACTGTAAGATTAAAGGTAAAAGAAGCCCTAAAAATTTAGAGAATAGCATGGAATGCTGGATATTACTTTCTTTCTTTAGTTTTTTTTTTTTTTGAACAATGCTGGATGTTACTTCACTATGTTTATGATAGATAATTTTTTGTCCTAAATATAAAAACTAATAAAATGATGTCTCAGTATTAAATATAAGATATCAATCTTTTGTCTCTCAAATTTATTATATTTTTCTAATATATCTTTATTTAAAGTATTAAGGAAGTTATTCATAGAATGATTAGGTTTCAATGCAAATAATAGGGCAATTTTACCCACATATGTTAAACAGTAAAATAAGTTACCGAAACACTACAAAATCAAAATTATTTACCTAGATGTTACATTTAAAATCGTTTACTGGGAGAACGATTCTTAAAACGTGAAGAAGTTATTTACCAGGTGAACAATTTTAGTTAATTTCTCTCTCCTCTTTGCTATCAGTTTCCCTTTTTTTTTTTAATTTTCTATTGCTGGTGAAAATTGCAACTAAATATCTCATTTCTTTACCCATTTTTCACTCTCTTTTGGATCCGAAGAGAGTTGCAACCAATACTCTTCCACTACACCATTTGCTTATTTCATCCACATTTTATTTTTATATATCCAAGTAAATATTTACAGATTTAATCTTCCTAAATAAAAAGAATTTATTTTATGCTAACAATTGAATCTACAAATATATAAATATAAATTTGTTTTTACAAATATAACATGATATATCCAAAATCTACACTTCTATTTATATATGATGTTGTGCTTTTTTTATGTTTTTAATTTTCAAGTTATTACATCAAATTAATTGAAATATGACATATCTAAAATCTACACTTCTTTGTGCCAAGAAAGGGTCCCAAATTAGAAAAGCTCTTGGAATAACAATGAAGACCAAGCAAGCGCGTGAGCAACCTTTTCGTCAAGCAGTCAACCACTATATTAGCTTCTCTAGATACCTGTAGTACAGTTGCAATCCAATCTCAATTCAACCCTTCTCTAATTTCTAAAATAATACCACAATATGCATGCATTAAATAGCACTCCTTAGTAATGAGGTCAACTGCTTCAGCACAATTCGATTCCAAAGCTATCCATTGATGTCTAAACTCTCAAATTATCTTCTATAAGCACATTTACAAAAAGAAACGTAGATTTTGAATATATCATATTTAAATTAATTTGAAGGAATAACTTGATTTTTTGTAAAAAAAAAAAAGCATAAGATCATATATAAATCGAAATGTATATTTTGGATATATATCACGTTATACCTATAAAAAAATTATATTTATATATTCGTAGATTCAATTGTCATGGTAAAATATATTCTTTTTATTTAGAGAGATTAAATATGTTTCTATTTACTTGGATATATAAAAATAAAATATGGATGAAATAAATAAATGGTGAAGTAAAGGGGAATTAGTTGCAACCCTCTTTAGATCTAAAAGGGAAGTGAAAAGAAGGGCAAATAAATGAGATACTTAGTTGCAATTTTCTCTGACAACAAAAGAATTAAAAAAAGAAAAAAGAAAACTAACAACGACAGGGAAAGAGAAATTAATTAAAATCATTTACTAAGCAAATACTTCTTCACATTTTGAAAATCGTACTTTTGGTAAACAATTTTAAGTGTAACATGTAAGTAAGTAATTTTGATTTTGTAATATTTCAGTAATTTATTTTACTTTTTAACGTATGTGGGTAAAATTGCCCAAATAATTAACACATATAGTTTATTAAAATCAATGTATATTTTTACCAACAATTAATTTAACTAATTTTTTTAATATATGTAAATTAATTACTAACGCTTATATTTAAATACAGACATGGAGTAATAAATAACTGTTTGTCTAAATCTATTAGTATTATTACTAATATTATTCAGTCTGTAGTTTGTGTACATAAATGGTATCGGTGAGCCAGTGTCTGACTTTTGACAAAAAAAAGTAAAAAACCGTGTGGGGGTGTGCGCGTGTTCAGACTTGAGAGATAGACACGCATAACTACGAAATTAACAAGCCGAAGATAAACGAAAGCAGTGGTGGCGAGCGCATTAGCCCATCTAAATCTTAGCCCTGCTGGGTCTTGCATAACTTTTCAACTCTTTCGATGAAACTTGTCACGGTCTTCAAACTATCATCATCTGGCAATAAAAGCCACGGAACAACTACTTAATACCAATATCTACAAGTAATTAATCTAAAAATATTACGACCACATGATTAGTGGTGGGGAATTAAAAATTAAAAGAGAAACAAAATTAGAGAGGAACGAAATGATAGATGTACCTATCCTTGGTATTGTGTGGCCTTTGGGATGCTTAATCACCACTGGCTCAACGCATGATTCCAGCAATTCAACCCCATATGGTCTCAAAAAATCTGTCTCCCCTGTAATCGCAAAACCTTATAACTTACCTCCTATTTGTTTTGCAGAATAAGAATTTATAATAGATATTTTATTACAAGCATGCCCCTCTTAAAATGTACTGTACTGTACTGTACAACCATGTCTTCTTAAAATTAACATAAAATTTCATACTAAAAGAGAAGAAGGATGCGAGGGACCAGTTTATTGTTCAATCACATTCACAATACAGCATGAAAGATGATCCGATGGAAGCGACTTAGTTATCTGTCTTAATTGAAAAGTACAAGTGACAGCTAGAGCCTAGAAGGTAACAAAAGAAGCAGATTCCGAGAAGTTTGGACGGGTGGCACTAGCATACAGTCATATACTGCTAAGGAGAGCTGTATTATGCGTATTATTAATATAATATAATTATAAATAAAATGAATAACGACAACTAAGCAGCCAGATGTGAACAAATTAAAGGCGGTAAAGGAAAAGAGAGCACCGGAAATTACCAAGAAAGTGGAGGGAGGGGCACGAAATTGGTGAAGAATATGCATTGTCAGCCACCCCGGGTGCCCTGAACTTAGCTCCTCCTATTATTATCAGGAATTTCACTTTCGCTACCTTCGTTAATGCCACGCCCTGCACATGCATGATCAATTTTTATCAAATTCCAACCTCTTCCATTAAGTTCCTTTTTCCTTTTTTTTTTTGATAATATCAAAAACAGGGGAGGAGTAACATGACTATATAAACTAACGAGTTCAAGTTCCCGGGTACCTTCTCCTGGAGACCCGGCAGCCCACCCGACAATATCGCTCCCTGTGTTATAAATTTCAAACACTTGAACGGTTTCAACTTGTAGGCCCATGAATTTTTAATCATGAATGCTGCGAAATTCGTCAGGAGATTAAATAAATTACCTGAGAGAAACCGAGAAGACCATCAAAGGGCCCGTGCTCGATCATGAAATCCTCTATATATTTCAGGCATTCGTCAAAGTTCGTGTATTCCGTAAATTCCTGTTGATCGCGGCATAACATAATCAAATGGATGCACCGGTAATTAAAATCAAAATCCAAAAAACCCGCGTTGTCGTGTGTGTAGATCCCCAAACAGCTTAAAAAGAGGTTGATTAGGTATAAGGAGGACCTTGTTGAACTGGAACCACTCATAATAAGGAGGGTTGAAGATGCCTTCGACGTCGGATTTGCCATGGCAGGGAAACGGAGCGTCGGCGAAGACGAGATCCAGCTTCTGGAGTAGGGGTTCCGGCCACTTGTATATCTGTTTCTTGAGAATCTCTGCGCTCGTTCTGAAGCCATGAAGGCACAGTACTCTCGGCTTCCTGGCGTTCATCCCAATATCACCTTCGCTTCCCATTCCGTGAATCTTGCTCTTCGTTGCCTCCGGTGAAAATGTTTGGGGATGGAGGCGATGAATAGGAGGGATACAGGCAGAAAGAGAATGATGGACGTATTTGGGTGGGAGACTTGGGTGGGAGACTTGGGTGGGGAGACTTTATAAGCGTGGCGCAAAGCAAAGTCCAAAGGGCTTCTCCTTGTGCGGAGACATCAGCCACGTGATTCACATGTTTCATTCCATATCGGCTGATTCGCGTTTCCAGAATGTGGTCCGCTACAGGTTGCACCTCTATTCAAATTAAATGAGATTGTGCTACCCGTGCCTTGCTGGAGCTTATGCATATTTAAATATTGTTTTTTAATTATTGTTACCTCATATTTTGACAATCATAATATTTTTATTAAAGCATTATATGCTTTTATTTTATTTTTTGACCATGATTATATGCTTTTATTTTAAACTTCTCAACATCAAAAAATATCCTCATATGGTTTTCCTTACCTAATAAATTAAAATTTCATGCAACATGCATATTTCAAATAAAAATAACTAATATCATCATCAACAATAAAATTCACTTCTTCATAATCTCTTCTAAAAAAGGCCAGTCACCTATGGGAAGCAAAATAATATATGATAATATTTGTGTGCCCTCATTTTATATTTTTTAGGAAAAAAAAATAAAAATATCACTTTAACTTTAAAATCCTAAATAAGTTCGGTTGATTATCAATATCATCAACATTAAGATCTATTTCTTCACTCTCTCCTTTCCTTTTGATGAGTCAGGGTTCTCTTAGAATTTATCTTCTCTTCTTTTCAGAATCTCATCTCCACCATGAAATGAAAAAATATAGATGGTCTAAATTTAATATTTATAAAATAATTATTTTAAGTATAAATAAATAAATTTAAACTATTAAACTTTGATCTACACCATTTATAACTGCAATACAAACATTAATAAAAAAATAATTGATAAATCATTGCAATAATAATTTTACAAAATATTAAATCTTAACTACTTACTTTTTTTATCTAACGATAGAGATGATATTTTGAAAAGAAAGGAAAGGAAAGATTCTAAAAAAATATGCTCACTCCTTTTATTTCTTTATGCATTTATTACTTGAGCTTGCACTCTCTATATGTGTTGCTTGGTGGAGTGGTCTGCATCATATTTATTCTCTAATGTTATTTGACCAATTTCCTTTTATAAGAACAATATTTCAACCACATAAAACTTATAA
>JBAGKO010000013.1:24301868-24316736 GCA_037177275.1 Acacia concinna
AACAACATTGATCTGCATGCAGATGTTATTTTTTAATTGCAATTTAGTAAGTGGAATGCGTATGTTAATTATGCACTTTTGGATTGCAAACAGGGCTAGGTAGAATGAAGAAACTGAAGTCAAAGATATTGGCAGAATAGCTGTATTTGTTGGCGCACAGTTTTTCAGGTATAGTCTACAATGAAAGAGGTTTAACCTCGTACATTTTGAGGATCCTTCTGCTGATTTGGTTCACATATTGAGGATAGCATACAGTTCAAGCCATTGCTGCTTGGTTCTTATGTTCATTTCTAACATCATTATATATACGAAACGAACCCCATTCCTATCTTTTCTTTAAGAATAAACGCATGAAATGCTTCTGAGATTTTGTTTTTTGAAAAATCATTCATGTAAATGTTCAAAGAGCTGTTCTCGCTAAGCATAGATGTGCTTCATATATATAAACTGCTCATTTGGCGAATCAGATCGGCGGAATGCATTAGGAAATAAAATTTCAAATAGACAATAGGTAAAAAAAAAAAACAAATACAAGGAGCCAAATTAATAAGAAAAATTCTAAATGGAAAAAAAAAAGTCCCAAGGCTATTAAAGGAATGAAGAATAAAATATATGAATATATTACAGTATCAGCTCAGGTTGTAATTGATCGCTGCTGCTGAAAGCTTCGTAGACTAGCCACTGAAAAACAAGTGATTATATTGATGATTGGCCATGTGAATTTATAAATCTGAGGACAATTATAAGGTTGGCATCTATTCACCTCTGCGTACATGATATGCTTCGAAGTAAATATGTGAAATAAGTCTTTTTTGTATTTTATGCATAAAATCTTATTTGACCTAAATAAATCATATCAAACAAGCCCATATTAGAATGTTATATATGCTTCTTCAATCGCCTCAATTTTTGGGTTTGTACCCCCATTTTTCTCACACCCAGACACACACTAGTATATATTTATAATTATAATGACACTTCGGGAAAAAACGAAGAAGAAGAAGATAGAGTGTTAGACTAAAATTCTACTAGACATTTAAAAAATAAAATTTATATTTTTGGTTCATGTACGTCAATTTCAAATATAAGGAAAAAAAAAAACTGTCCTTTGACCAATAATAAAAAAGAACAAGTAAAATGATTAGAGAAAAAGATCAATAAATACTCTCTAAGCATTAAAAACTTTAAAAAATGAATCAAATTTGATAAATAACAAATGAGGGGCTTCGATCAAAATTCAACAGAGAACAACTAAAACTGAGCCGATAATAACTAAAACAAAATAATTAAAACTCAATAGAAAATGACTAAAACTGACTAATATTTTGTCCATCGTTTGTTATTTACAAAATTTGAGTAATTTTTTAAGGTTTTTAATATTTATGGAGTGTTTATTTATCTTTTATCTAAATAACTATAGCCGGCAAACACTTATTCAAGGAAGTAGAGAGAGGATTGGCGAGATAAGTTCAGTGGTGCATTTAAGTGGGGATAAATTGCATAGAACTGCAGGAGATAGAGGAACCAGATTCTCTCCATGACCATGCTGCCTAACCTTAGCGCCACCTTAAAGGTCTTTCTGCTCAAAATTACACTGTTTTAGATAGTTTTTGGTAAAAAATGCGGGTTAGTTAAATTTTATTTTTTAAAAATTAATATTCAGTGTTTTAAAAAAAATTTAATAGCACTCAATATTATAAAATAATTTTTTATGCGCTCTATGAGATAAAATATTTTTCCATAGCTCATATTAATTGAGATGCTGCCTCTAGAAATATTATTTTCAGTAACACTGAGTTTCTTAAATTAACTTTTTTATTTATACATACTACATGTTAATAAAAAATATACTTTTTGGTGCAGCTTGCCATATGCTGGGGACTATTGAAAAAAATATTTTATACCACAGACTGCATAAAAAATTATTTTAACATATTAAGTGTTACTAAAAAAATTTTGGGGATACTGAATTTTTTTTTTTAAAAAATTAAACTACCATAACATTTTATTCTAAAAACTATAAAACACTGTAGTTGTAAGCAACAAGGCGGAGGAGTCAAAGTTGAGAAGTGCGAGAGAATCCTAAGCCGTAAGAGATGAGCTAGCGTTTTAATTAGATCCATGATGTCTCTAATATCAAAAGTATAATCAAGGTCAAATCACATAGTTACTTTTGTACATTATACAGAGCACTTTAATTAGTCCACTGATAATTAAATCATTAAATATTATGTCATAAAGTAAAACCTTTTCCTTAGTTAAAGAATATGTTTGAAAATTTAATATAAGTAGGAAAAATTAAAAATAAGTATTAGTTATTTTATAAGTAGTTTATCTTTTAAATCAAATTATTATTTCAAAATTGTCCTATATTATAGATCGGACGGAGGAAAACCATTTAAAATATGTTAACCAAATAAGTGACACAGACATATCACTACCTCCTATTTTTTATATAAAATACATTTATCTAATTTAATTAGATTAAATAAATTAATTAAACTAGTTCTTATAGTATTTGGTTTCATATTAAATATAAGATAAAGTTAACATTTTTTTAGAGATTAAAGAATTTAAATAAGTTTTTTAATCAAATTGAATGTTATGTATCATTACATTATATATTAATTTATAAGTTAAGTAAAAAATAATTTAAAAAAATAGTAAATATAAATATTTTAAAGTAATTTAATTATTTTTTTTTAATATTTTTTAAAAATAAACTATAATTTATATTTAAGATTAAAAAAATACTTATTTTCAAGTAACAAATCTTCTTTAATTCTATCCCCTTAGTTACTACTTGAGATGATCCAGTCATCCTAATATTCAATGTTCTTGGAACATGGCTGTCGTAGAAGCAGAGCATCCACTGATACGGCCAGCGCTGCCCCAGAACACAGAAGAGCAGCATCAGCATCCGTCTTTCCTCCGACGAACATGTATAGAATTAAAGAAGATTTGGCAGATAGCAGGTCCCTCCATATTCAGCCGCCTGGCCTTGTTCTCCATGACCGTTATCACTCAGCATTTCGCCGGCCACCTCGGTGAACTCGATCTTGCAGCTATTTCTATTGCCTGTACCTTCTTCATCTCAATCAGCTTCGGTTTCTTGGTAAAACCTCCTTCCTCTCAACCTCAATCTTTGAGTTATTGTGAATTTCACCCTCAATTTAAACCAAGGATGAGTGTCTAATTGTTTTGTCTAGCTCGGCATGGCGAGCGCGCTTGAGACCCTTTGTGGCCAAGCCTACGGGGCCAAACAATACTACATGCTGGGCATTTACATGCAACGTTCCTGGATAGTTCTGTTCCTATGTTCGATTCTGTTACTGCCCATGTTCATTTTTGCGACGCCCATATTGAAGTTCCTCGGTCAACCCGACGGAGTGGCAGAACGATCAGGTTTGGTGGCGATTTGGTTGATTCCATTTCACCTGAGCTTCCCATTTCAGTTCACATTGCAGAGATTCTTGCAAAGCCAGCTGAAGACAGCCGTCATAGCTTGGGTTTCTGGGGTGGCTCTTGCAATCCATGCATTTGTAAGTTGGGTTTTTGTTTACAAGATGAAAGTTGGGATTGTTGGGACTGCACTTATTCTCGATTTCTCATGGTGGGTGTCAGTTGTGGGTCTCTTGAACTACGTTGTTTTTGGTGGGTGCCCACATTCATGGAATGGTTTTTCTGTCGAAGCCTTTGTCGGCCTCTGGGAATTTTTCAAACTCTCTGTGGCTTCTGGGGTCATGCTCTCGTAAGTACTTATCACTGATCGATCTCTCTCTACTTTTTAAACCTGTGAAAGTGGATGCGATTGTTAGAAGGCATGAGTGCAAAATTGCAGGTTGGAGAACTTTTACTACCGATTGTTGGTGATGATGTCAGGATATATGCTCAACGCCGAAGTCGCAGTTGATGCTCTTTCCGTCTGGTAAGTTCATACCTATGATCATTCTCATCACGACCGTTTATTCATTTCCTTGCCTTGTTTTCAACCTCTGATCTTGTTTGGCAGTGTAACTATCTATGGTTGGGAATCTATGATACCACTAGGATTCTTGGCTGCAACAGGGTATGTCACTGGTTGTAAGTGTTTCTTTCTCTTTCTGTCGTAGGACACATACTAGATAATTAGATTGTTATATGGGGAAAAACTTAAACTAGATTGAAATCGTATGGTGAGACCACTGGCATGGTTGCAAGAGGACTTGAGTAGTACCGGATATAGATTTAATTAGTGATTGGAAGAGTCAGCTTCACGAGTAGAATATCTTCTATTCCTCCATTGGCATCATAAAGATTTGCCAACAGATAAATTTTTTCAAGTGGCTTACGCATTAGGCATCCAAAAGAAAGTCCTTCACCCATAAGCATGCTAACTATCATCGGCTAACATTCCTAGGACTTATTATGGTGCAAGCAAGTGACTATTTCCAAGCCACTTGTCATCGCCACAAGGGTTTACAGAGTTGAGTCCATGTTTGAGCCTAGAACCTATACATTTATAGTTCACTGGTTAAGTAAGGACATAGCTCGATACAAAGTCATCCATGTTTTTTTTCCTATTAGAGAAGAACTAATGATATCAGCCATTGAGATTTGCTTCATGCTAGTCATATCTACTATAGAAGATCAAAGCTTGATGCAATGAATTTAGTACATCTTTTATCTATTTCTGTCGTTGCTTTTACCTTATTCTTGATATTTGTTCATTCAACAATAGTAAAAAAAGTAGTTTTCAGATAATAATAGTAAGGGCACTGTTGTTGCCATCCAGTTGGTTGATGATAGGGGGTCAACATATAGGCTTGTTGTTCCTAAACTTTTACTTACAGTTTGTTGGTATCATCATTCCTACAAAGTACTGTGCATCTCCTTCTAAAGATGGCCTCTGAAATGTGTTAGGAAATTAATTCTCATGTTTTGGAAATTACCTATGCTTTTATACGCTGATAGGTGGGGAATCATCTGAGGATTATTAAAGTTCTCATTAGTATACGGCTTTCTTGGTAGCAAATCTAAAAGTTTTTGGTTGTCCTACGAATTTAGGGGGTGTTTGGATTGACTTTTGCAAAATATCTTTTAGAGCAAACCATAATTTTCAGAATAGATTTTGTGAAAATCTAAATTTGGATAAAATGGGAGTGTTTGGGTAAAAATAGTTTTTACGGATTCCAAGGTAAGTATGTGAAAGGAGTTTTGTCTCGGTTTACGCAAACTATGGTTTAATAATTGAAAAACAAGAAAAATTCAATTCTGAAAACTATGGTTTGAAACTTGACTTTTTATTAAACCCTGGTTTGAAAATGGTAGGAAGTGTTTGGCAATTTTCACGAAACCATGGTTTGAAACCAAAGTTTTCACTAAACCATGGTGCCAAACAGGCCCTAAATTCCCCAAATGCCTTAGAAAGTCTTGAAGACTTGTTCTATTATTTGATTTATTTCTCAGAAATTTACATTCCTTGAAGTTGACATGAAACTTCTTGAAAGCTGATCTGGCTTCATGTGGTACATATTAATTGACTTAGTTTGAGAGAAATTGGAGAGCTAAGCTTTTGTTCTTTCTATAATTACCAATGCCAGCACAATATTTGACCTCTGTTGTCACTTTTCTTGTGCCTCTCAATGTCAAGACAAATGAAGACTGATTAGATTAATTCATATGTTTACCGCAAGTAATAACCTCTTCTAGAAAAATCAATTACTGATTACTCCGATCCAAAAAATGCTTAAATTCAGGGTGCGTGTATCAAATGAGCTCGGAGCAGGCAATGCAAAAGGTGCAAAATTTGCCACTTTGGTATCAGTGGGGAATACTTTGGTGGTGGGATTTATATCTTGGTTGATAATTATGGTATTAAATGAGAAGCTTGCCTTGATCTTCACAACAAGCATACCTGTTATCAGAATGGTCAATGAGCTAGCAATCCTGTTGGCTTCTACAATTCTTCTTAACTGCTTGCAGCCAGTTCTTTCAGGTGAAAAATCAGACGTGGTTCGCTTTTAATGGAACTCAAACTAAGAATGTGATAAGAATGATATGTTGGCATGTATTGATTTGCAGGAGTAGCAGTTGGATGTGGATGGCAAGCTCTAGTGGCTTATACAAATATCGGCAGTTACTACTTGGTGGGGATCCCTCTTGGGATTCTCCTAGGCTGGTTGTTACCTTGGGATCTTACTGTATGTGTACTGTTACTGTTTCAAGAAGTTACTGCAATATCATTGCTGTAGTATGAAGGCCATACTTTATTCGCTGCTCCTCCTGGTTTTTTCAATTATACTATTTTTGTTTCGCTGCCAGGGTATGTGGACTGGAATGTTGAGCGGAACAATAGTTCAAACTGTGATTTTGATAGCTATTACCATGAGATGCGATTGGGAAAAGGAGGTAACGAAGCTTGGGAACATTTGAAAAGTACTATGTTTTCGTTTCTGGGAGGATAACACATTTAGCTGATTGGGTTACTTTGTCATTCATAGGCACGCAAAGCCGAGATTCTGATCGGAAGGAAGCGTTTCTCGCCCAATAACAACAGTTTGTGATTCGTATTATAAATTGAGAAAAAAAGTGATTCAAGTTTGTTGATACGGCGGTCAGATTCAATGGGCATAAACGAGCTCAACGGGTCAACAGAAGCAAAGGGGCACATCACTGTGATCGCCATGCAATTGCATCTCCACAAATTGCAGGAAATCAAAGCTGGCAGATCATATTTAAGCATTTGTTTGTTTTTTTTTACCAATTTCCTTTGTCCTTTTCGATCTGGACGTGGAGCGGCATTAAACGTTTTATCAAGCCAATGATAGGAACCTTTTTAACTCTCTAGGATTGCAACTACTTCAGCAAGTAACTTTTGTTCTCAAATTAATTAGCCCCTTCCCCTTTACACATTTAAAATTTTCATGGGTTAAAATAACCTGAATTTGAATACATATACTTTCTATATATAAAATTCCGCGGAGTGTGGATAGATATTGTGTGTAAAAACTTATCATGTGCTATCCAATAAAATTTTTGAATATGGACTTCTCATCAATTTTCCCTTGATATGATACTGTTTTTTTATACAAAAAATCAAACTATCTGCGATATGATGAAACTCAGTACTCTTGATATGGAAAAAATTGTATAAGCTAGATATGGTATTTACGTAATATTTAAATAAAAGACTTTAATTCAAATTATCTCCTAAATTTATAATTTATTCTATAAAGTATACTGATAAATATATATTTTATAATTAAATAAGTGTGGATTCTAAAATATATTTGAGTAGATTTATTGATTTTTTATACTTATTTAATTATCTTTATATATCTATATATCCTTAAATTAATTATAGGATAAAAAAATATTTTGATATAGAATCTACTATTATTCTACCTGTATGTTGCAGTGGATATTATGTGATTTAAAAGAGAAGAAAATATAGAAAAGGCATGAAGCTAGTCCAGTAGAAGCATAAAAAACTTATACACACACACACTGCTTGGTTAAGAAGAAAAATTGGGAGGAGAGAAAAAGGAGAGAAGAGAAAGTTGAAAAGAAAATGCTAATCCTCATCTTACTTGGAAGCACAAGAGAAAATAGTAAAGAAAGAAAATGAGTAAAGATGTAAATGACTAAAATATTCTTATCCTTATTTTAAAATGTATCATATTTAAAAGTGAATTATATATCATAATAAAATCATACTAAATTTATTATCCTAAATAATTTAAAATCAAATTATTTGATAAAATTATATTTTTTAAATAAAATAATATAGCAAAATAGTGTTGGCTTCCAAGAGATTCTTGAGCTCTGTAATCGAAATGGGAAACATGGTGATAATCCTTTGACCAAATCGTCTGAGCTACTGGGGGTATGCTTCAGTTGGCTTGAAAAACTGAAAAGGAAGATGGCTGTCACAACACTATTTTTCTCCAACAGATGGCATTGGAATTTTCTCCCCAAAATTTTACAGAAAGAAAGAAAGAATTAGTGGCAGTTGCGACAACCATGTATAAGTAGAAACAAACTAAACAAGGGGGTGCAAGTTATGCAAGGCTCAAACTTGGACAAGAAAAATGGGGGTGGCAGCAGCTATAACAGTGGTTCAAGTGATGGGCATGGACGAAGACCGAAGGAGTTGGTTCAGTTTATGAGTGGGGGCCATATAGGGAAATAACATTTTTCGCTCAAAATCTCTACACTAAAGTGTGGGGCCCACTCCATTTTTTCTCTTTCATTTTTCTTTTCCCTCTTATTTTCTCCTCAAATCAAGCAGGGGAAAACTTATTTTCCTCCTGATTTTCCACTTTAATCTTCTCTCCTCCCTTATTTTCCTTCCATCCAAGTTAGGATCAGAGTTGAATTAAAGTCAAGATGCGTCAGATTATGGACTTGAATGGAAAAATAATATGCGTGCTATATAATTAAGAAGAAAAAAGGAGATAGAAAGGTGATTACGTGAAGTAGGATGGCGCTATCAAATTGGAACCTTCAACCTTGTATAAGAGCATTCAACGGATGGAGAAACTATTTTTCTGGGTTGGTGAGGACAGGGGAAGAGTTGTACTACAAACTTTTGAGACACAAATGCCCATTAACCTATAAATATTCATAGCCCTTTGATGTAAACATGATTTTATCATTAAAACAGTTAATTAAACTAGTTCATAATTAATTATGTAGTTTAAAGTCAATTTAAGTTATTTTTCCGAGGAACAATATGTAGGTTCTTTTTTACGGCTTGTTTGGTATGATAAATTTGGAGGGGAGGAGAAGGGAGGGAAAATTTTTATAAGTTAAATTTTAAAAAATTAAAGAAGTGTGGTTAAAAGTTTTAAATTATTTTTTTATACTCTTTTATATTAAATTTTTTCTTTATTAAAATTTTATAACCTCATTTCTTCGATTTCTTTAAATTCAACTATTAAAAGTTTTATTTTTCCCCCCTTTCCCTCCCCTCCCCTCATACCAAACATCCCAAGTGATAAAAGATGTAATGATATGGACCAAATTAGAATGCAAAACACTATAATCTAAATGTGATTAAACTAACTAAATAGGATATACAAATGACTCTAAAACCATTATGAGAATAAGATTAATTTAGATGAATGCAAATGCAATCTTAGGGTTGTTTTAATGAAATAATAATAATAAAACTATTAAGTAAAGAGATTAATTTAAAAGCGGGATTTAATTATGTTATGATGAAGTGGACAACTAATGATTCACATTGAGTTAACTTTTTTCGCCCTAATTTAATTAATTAGACCAAAGGAAGATTTTTCAAATCGTTGGAATTAACAGAATTTAATTACCTCATTGAAACATGAGAAACTTATAATGGACGAAAATCTAAAAAATAATTTTAAATTAATTTTAGAAATTATGTTTACAATTGTCTAATTAAACAATTAAATAATTAACCAACTCAATCAAACAATTGAGAGGATAAACCAAATTAGCAATTAAATTAATAATAAAAACTTAATTAATAACTCAATTAACAATTTAAAAGTTTGCAAACAAAAATTTCAAAAATTGTCTTAGCACAAATCAATCCAAAATATCAATTCAATTCAATTCAAAAGAGACATGTCTACGATATAAAACTAAATTGATCCTAAGAAATACAACTCAAAATTTTTTAATTCTAAATAACTTCAAATTTTAAATCAAAATAATAAATAATAAATAGAAAGAAATTCCATAGTGCTCTATAACTCGTAAGCTCTAATCTTCTCTGTACCCTCCAAAGTTGCCTCCCAACTAAGTCGAGCTTCCATTAATTTCTTCCTCCTTTCATAAACTAAGAACCCACGGCCATGCAGACAGTGACGGTAAAGAATTGACAGTGATATGGTGTGAGGATAAATTATGTTGATGACTTGAGCTGAAGATTGTGGTTCAGTGGTGTGTGCTGTGTGGCGCTATGAGGGGATGAGAGGCTGTGTCGGTGTGGGGCCCAAGGAATTAACACACAGAAGGAAAAATTGAAGATGTCGGTGTGAACGTCAGCTTACCCATATTTAAATAGAGGAAATTTCTAAAAATAGTATATATATTTTTTTATTTATAAAAATTTTTAAACTTAATATTCATTTTCTCTCCTTTTCTCCTCACTTTTTTCTCTATCCAAATATATAGTTAATGAGAAGGTGAATTGTTGTGGAGGGTGCTAGTGCTAGGTTAATTAAAATGAGAGGAAGAGATGGTTTATGGTACAAGATTTGCGCCTATTAAAATCTAATTAGCCTATTCAATTTCAGCAATTAGATCTTCTTCAAACTTCTCGTATTAATTCTACATGTAAAAATACTTTGAAACAAATTAAGTAAAAAAATTAGTGGATTTAAAAACTGCATTGTTAAAAATCATAAACAAATCATATAATTTTTTCATGAAAAAAATTATTTTTGTTTAATTTTTTTATAAAAATTAATTTTTATTTTGTGGAGGTTTTGAAATTGCTACTAATTCAAATAAAACTGTTATAAAGAGTAACCGCTACAAAATACGTTATAGTAACCGTTATAAATGTTTCGCTGATACCTATAAATACCCCTTACTCCAACTTTTTTTTTTTCACTCCATTCTTACTTCACTCTATTAATGTTATTTGTGGCGGTTAGAACCGTTACAAATTCTACATTTTAACCGCTACAAAATTGTTTTTTTCTTGTAGTGACAATTATGTAATTTTAGAATATGAATATTGTATTTTATTTAAAAAAAAGTGTTTTTTTAGAGAATTTTATTTAAATACCTTTTAAATTTCAAAATTCTAAATAAGCGATTTTCCATAAAATTGAGTTGTGAATCTCATTACTTTTATAAATACTCCCATTATTCTTATGGGTAATAGAACTGATTTAGAATTTTGAAATTTAAAAGGTATTTAAACAAAATTCTCCTTTTTTTTTTGTCTTTCAGTAGGGAAGGGACCAAATCTAAGTACATTTATTTATAATTATTAGTTGATGTGTTTATTATAAAACATCAACTAATAATTCTCCCAAATTAATAAAAGTAGTTAAAAACATTTGTACAGAAAAGCAAGTGTTAACAATTAAAAATTATATATCAAAAAATCCGTAAGATCACCTTAAACCAAAACAAAATAGATCCAATCCATTTTGTCAAAGCGCGTTTATTAGCTATGGCTAGTGCTTCTTCTATCAATTGCTTCATCCATGATCCATGTGACACGCCAATTTGCTTCCAACAGCTATTTTTCATTTTATAATTAATTACGGGTTTGTTGTAAAAATCTTTATTTACAACGGCAAATTTTTTTCCAGCTCACTTAAATTTGACCGTTGGAATAGAGGATCGTCCCCTTTCAGCTTTTTTGCCTCATTCTATATAAGATCGATGAGTTTAGAGAGAATAGATTGATGATTCGGAAGATACACTCTCCATGTTAAACCCAGAAGAAGAATCGTAGAACTGAGATATTCTTGTGTGTCTCCTTTAGCTTTCTTCTTTCTCTGTTCTCTGTGATTTTGCTATTGTTTATTATATCTTCGTTGGCTACTTGTTTCCACAATAGAGAAAAGTATATTTTCTATATTCTGTGAAATAATTTGTACAAGCTTACATCTACACACGTAAGGAAGGAGAGCGAAGGGAGTAATGAGAATTAATTGTTTACTGATTGTATTTTTATATAATCTTTAATTTATTTTCTTAATTATATAATTCTAAATTAATTATATGATTTAACATCTCCCACATAAAAAACTTATTTTGAAGTAATCCTGTACGTCGCTAACAGCCAAGTCAGCCATGTTAGATGATTCTCTATGTTAATTAACGGAGTTTCTTTACTGAACTGAATTCCTAGATTTCTACTACTCTATGCTTTGGAAGTTCTGTAATCCCTCTATTTTGGCGCTTAAGCTGTGTAACGCTATAAATTCAAATTTCATATTAATAAAGATCAAAGTTCATCTCCAGTATGGATAAGAAATGATTATCAGTGCTCTACAGTTAAGAGTAATTGCGTCTGCTTTCTAGAATTTTAATGCAGCTATACTAAATCTTAGCAAGGTTTCCTGACTTTTACTAAACGGTAACTAACACTTTTCCATGACTCTGTAAAATGGCTAATAATCTGGAAGTTAATTTACAGACTTTTCCTGAAGATTGCTTTTATGGTGATACTATTCCTCTAGAATTAAAAGTTCATTTTATACCTGTAAGCCACTGTTTTGTTATTTTTTGTAACATTTATTAAACATGATTAAAATCTTTCCTTACTATAACTGTTTTTACTTTTCATTGAATTTGAATGCTCAAAAACATCAAACTCATAGTATGCCTAAGGTCTCTCTCTATTGACGATCATTCTTAGCATTATCTTAAATTTTATTACACCACTTGCAAAATATCAAACCTGTAGCATAAGTCATGTTTCTGAACAAAGGACTGCAAAACATTTGTATCTATTACAATACAGCATCATGAATAGTTTAGTTATGTCTTCTTAATGAATGTTATAATTATAGGAATATATTAGTTAGGCTTATATCTTAATTCTTTCAGATTTGATATTGAATTAGCGTAGGCATTCTAATGAGTTTGGACCAAAATTTATATGGAAGTACTTGACTTTCAGACTCATCTAGACCACTAAAGTGATTAAAGTTCACTTTTAATTCTGTGTCGGTAAAACTTCAATTTGGCCATGAGCTTCTACTACTATTTTTTTACATTCTTATATTTATGTCTGTGATAGTGTGATGCAGGTGAAATTATAAGAGACAATATGCATGGTATCCTCAATAATAGTTATATATTTCAGATATTGTAATATTGATAATATAAATTGCCACAAAGTTGGTGAAAACGTATATGATATGATACTTAAAAGAATTGGCTTCGGCTTTGGTATCAAACTTTAAGCTTTTGGTATATTGGTTAGTATTTCACTTCTAAGGTTTGGTATCAATGTTGTATGGTTCAAATTCCACCTTCTTCACAAAAAGATTCGGAAGGTATTATACTTTCAAGATGTAAGATGGATGGTCGAGCGAGTCAGGGAGTCAGGGGTATGATGTGTACAATTAAGTTAAAGAAATTACCTCTATTGATAGTTGAAGCTTTTGCTATGATAGTTAGTACTTCATTCTTGTGGTTAATTTAGAAGTGGTATATTTATAAGGTTTGGTATCAGATCATGCACATAAAACCTACCTCTATTAAAAGCAGGTTTAAGACAACCCTTCATTGGTTGGACAAGCTAATGATTTTGATTCTTGAGGTTAACTCATATTTGTAATTGGTTAGTGGTAAATTCATATGGTTTGGTATCAAATCCTACACAATTTTGAATTCTACCTTCATAAAAACCTTTTATTTGTACGTTCAGCCGTTGAAGGGTATACAAACTAAGGAACTTTGATTCTTTAGACTATCTTGGCTATATGAGGCGTCATTGGCTAAAGCATTGATTATACGTGTTTAACTAAAGGTTTATCTAACTGACAGATTACTCTATTATCATGAAATTTAATAGAATTGGATTTACGTTTGAACTACCAATTTAAGGGTATGATGGTTAACATTTCATTCTGAAGATTTGGTATCAGATCTCACATGGTTCAAACCCCTCCTGCGTCATAAACAAGTTTGAAATGTCATCTTTATAAAAACAGGTCTAGTCAGAGTTCATGTTTAATCAAAGTTAAAGAAATCACATTGGGCTTCTATTAGCGACTAAAGCTTTTGCTATGACCGGATTGTTTATAAGATTTGGTATCAATTCTTGTATAAGTTTGAATCCTGCCCTAAAAAATAGGTTTAAGATAACCCCTCGTCTGGGGTTTAGTGGTTGAAGGGTTGGGCAAGCTCACCTAAGGGAGCTACTTTGATTTTTAAGACTATTGGGGCTATGTGAGGCATCCTATGTTCAGGTAGGACAGTTGGCTAAGGGGTTGTGGAAAAATGCCCTTTCACTTTCCCTTAAAGCTGGTCAATTCATGCTCTTTATGATACATAATTTTGTTTTGATTAATAGGTGATGAAGTATAGGTAAAAATAGTAAAAAGTCTTAGAATCTAAGAGATTATATGTTTGATTTAGTATCTATTTTGGGTTTAGTTTAAATTTATGTGAATAGCTGCCCTGTTTTTGGGAAACTGTCGTGAATTTCAAAGCTAGCAATTAGCTCCTCTCCTGGTGGATGAAGCTAGCTAGGGCTCTGACTTACTTGCATTTCATAAAGAGTTTAACATAGACGACGATGAGATGCCTTTCACGTTCCTGGTTTTAGGGTTACAGCGCCGACTCTGTCGCTCTAAATCCCAGGGCATACCAAAAAAAGAAGAGTCGAGCCATATGGAACGCTTGGGCATATGCTCTCCTGTGTGGCTTTAGCAATCATTGCAAAATCCTCGTTCAACTTTCTCGCTTCTATTCGGTTTAGTAGCTCTTAGGAAATCTCGCCCATCTTCATTCACAGATAAAATCCCATCTTCACGTGTGATATGGCTGTTCATAACTATCCAATTTCAACTTGATGATATTAAATTGTATAACCTGCATACTGGATCAGATCTGCAAACGATAAGGATCCACCTTTGAAACAAGAATATGCCTTCTTCTTTGCTTCCTCTAATAAATTCACAGATCCGGGAAGAACTTTCTTAGGCTAACTGCAGTCTGTACACAATTTTGAAAGTGGATTCTCTCCTTGTCCTTCCCCTCTCTGTCCCCTCCTTAGCTCATTCGCAAGGGTTTATTAGTTACGGACTAAATCATGATCAACTATTCTATTTCCTCCTCCTTACCACCCTCTTAATATTCCTCACAACCGCCTCCATCTCAAGTTTGGGCTCTCCACTCTGTGGCCAAGACCCTTAACACTCA
>JBAGKO010000013.1:24316836-24331066 GCA_037177275.1 Acacia concinna
TATCGGCCTTCCACCCACTGAATCTGGTTTCACATAAGTTAAGCATCTGCACATCTTTATTCTGAGTTACATCCTTAATTCTAGCAGAGAAAGATTTAGAGGCTGCGCCTCTGCAATTCCAAAATAGAAAATTCATGAGAAAACAAAAATAAGGGAGAGATGCAAAGGCATATTAAAGGAGCCTTACTGCCCTGAAATAGGATGCTCCATGGTGGCTGCTCCTTCTTGGCCCTCTTCCCTTACTTCTTCCATTGTCTCAAACCAAAAGTCATTTGGTTCGATATGTTCCTTGTCTGTGTGCACCTCCGTCCAGGCTTGCGGGTTGTCAAGTGGATGAGGTGGTGCAATAAAATCTTTCCCCATAGCAACGTGATGACTGTCTATACACAATTTTGAAAGCGGATTCTCTCCTCGTCCTTCCCCTCCATGTCCCCTCCTTCGCTCATTCGCAAGGGTTTATTAGTTACACACTAAATCATGAGCAACTATTCTATTTCCTCCTCCTCATCACCCTCTGAATATTCCTCACAACTACCTCCATTTCAAATCTAGCTAGTGACATAAAACAATTGAATCAAAGACAAATGAAGCTAAATGATAAATTAGACTTTTGAAACCATACCATGAAATAGTAATAAGGATTCATATGTGATGTTATGAATGAGGATTACCATTGTTTTGATAATCAATATTACCATGGTAAACTCTATTATCATGTTAAAGGGTAAACTTTTATCTTAATAATGTAATTATGATTATCATTGCATGTATACATAACCAAACAGGCTCTTAATCTTTTTTTTATTTAATTGTTTTTATATCTTTTTTTTTATTTAATTATAGTTAAAGGGAGCATAAGGGTAAATTATAAAAAAAAAATGAAAACTATAAAAATTATATCTTATTTTTAAAATTAAGATCAACTCCCTAATTATATTTTATAACAAAAAATGGAAGGAAGTATCAAATCTCAATCTTATTTATTACTAAAAGTTAGCGCCACGATATAGCATAATGACACCATTATTATACTTATACGTATATGTTTAATATACCTATGCCTAATCAGATGAAAAATAGAATTTAAAGTAGTAATAATAAATTTAATTATAAGAGCCGGTTTAATTTCCAAATCCTTTTCTTAGTGCCCGTTTGGTTCACAGAATCGAATGTAATGTAATGGAATTGAATACAATGTAATATAATATAATGTAATGATAATTTTAAGAATTTGTTTGGTTTGTCATTAAGGAAAAATGATATATATACCTAAAAAGTTTGGTTGGATTATATCATACAGTCAAATGCAAAATTATCCTATCAACATATATATATATATATATATGTATATGTATAATATACACATTGCTATTATAGTAATTTTTTTTTGTACGGTGTACACATCAAGTTTATAATAATTTTTTAATATTTAATGGCGAAAATGTTATGCCGGATATAAGTTAGATTTATAGTAATTTTTTAATATTTAATTGTGAAAATATTATTTAATGAGATTTTTCATATTTTTAATAGTGGAGTATATTTTTTTATCGGGGAAATATCTTTTTAAAATATTATATAATTACTTAATATTTTCAATATTTAATGGTAGTAATTATTTAATATTTTAAAAGTTTTATAGATAGGCACTTTAGTTAAATTAAAAAATTATTATAATGACAATATGATATTTTCCACTTAATTATAAAATACCAGCATCCCATTAATAATTTATAACAATATAATCCTCGTTTTGTAACATGATAAGTTCAATCAAATGTTATAATCATCATAGTAGAATTTCCAATGTAATTGAATCAACCGGCATTTCCAAATCTTTCACTCCGGCACTAGTTATCTCATGCCGCCAGGGGCACCGACAGAGAGAGGGGAAGAGAGAGATCCAAGGCAAGTACAGCGTTCCGCTGAAGTTCTTCCATCTCCAGGTAAGGTAGAGATATCTTCGATCGAATTAAGCTTAATTGTTATCTTCGACTGTATTGTTCGGTTAAGTTAGCTGTTGCGACATTTGGGTTTACATCAATGAGAAATTCGGTATCTTTGTTTTGTTTGATTTTAACCCGTTGGAGAATTTTACGAATTCGCTTTTAACCTAGGATATAAAGCGCATTAATTCAGATCCTGTGATACTCATGTGAAAAAAAAGAAAAGAAAAAGAAAATTACAACTGATAGGCGGCCATTCGCCTTAACAACATAGTATGGGATTAAGCACCGGAGGGAATGTATATTGAATTTGTTTCTTCAGATTTTCTGCTTAATTAATCCAGATTACCATCTGCTCTTTCTTCAACAACTTACATCGAACTTTTCTACAGTCTATTGAAGAGGCAAGACTATGGATCCCGGTGAAGTTGAAATTCTTAGGAACTACATGTGTAAAGCTGTGCCAGTGAATTATGTTATTTGTCCCGAAGAAGAAGTTCCCCGTCCTGATGGTGATCCATATACTTCAGTATGGAATTCATCTGCAAGGAACTGTACTATAAATTGCCTAGCACGGGCTGTATTTGTGATAAGAGCAATACCATCACCATCCCTATAATCAGCGCCATCTCATACAACAGAATACTTGAAACAACAAATCAGATGTTATCTGCTTTCTAGATCCCCGAATTTTATCGCGGCCCTATGTTAACCAAGATCTTGTATGTTGCACGCAACATGCTTAATGATAATAGACACAAGAAGGACAAGATTCTGAACATGGTTGTGCGCGTTCAAGTTTACATTTATTACCGAGTCGACAATAATCAAGCTCCCGAGTCGGAGGAAGAGGAACATTTACATCAGAATGATCATAATGGGTCGTCGTCGTCGTCGGTCAATGATTCATCCATTGAGGCTTTGCAGAGGGTAGAGCTTGAACAAGTACAAGGGCCGCGCCATTGTGTGATTTGCTTCCGACATTTCAAGGCTGGCCGCAAAATTATTCGGATGCCTTGCTCACACTTCTTTCACAGAAAGTGTATTCTTCGTTGGCTGGATACCAAGAATGACTGTCCGCTCTGTCGTTTTCAGTTGCCAACCGCTCACCATTAATTAATTATATTCATTTCGTTTTTTTTTTTTGCTCTCTGAGGTGCGGATTGCTTTTAATTACTTTGTTGTTCATTGTTAATTGCCAGATTATGTCATAGGAGCACAAAATTGATAATATTCCATTCCATGGTAGCAAAATTAGTCAACTACTGCGTACAATATGCCGCTATATGCGATTATTTATTAAAACTCAACTCAAAAGCCTCTCTCACTACCATTTCATTCCTTAATTTTCCTCCCTTTTTAGGGGTCAAATCATCATTTCATGAAATACAATGTGCCATCGCGTCGGATCAACCAATTAATTTGAATATCTGAGGCACAAAGTCAGAGCTAAAGGTGCTAAGTGGCTAATCACTAATCAATCACATATGATCCAAAACTCTTGAATATGTCAATAATACAAAAACAATGTCATAATGTAAAACTTAATAAACCAGAAAGAAAAAACAAACCCTTCCTCTTTTCCCTGCTGCAGCCATATGGGAAAGCTTTATTGTAATACCCCTACACCATTTCCCGGCGTTATGGGGGGGAAAATCATATCCTATTCTATCTATTAATAAATGTTTTAACGATCCAAAACGGAAGTGATTTTTTTTCCTGTAATGTCTATTTACACAAAAGAAATCAAGAAGCCACCCACCGGGGAAAAAAAAAAAGGTCCAAAAGCAACTTCTTCCTGAGCCCCACCCAAAAAAGTGAAGAGATAAGAGGAGACATACCGTTGGGATTCGGTGACAGAGTGACTCTGAAGAATACCGTTGTTATCCGACCGTTGGAACCATTCCATGAAACCGGGTCGTAGGAACCCGAATCAATTGTCCCGCTTCCAGAAACGGTTTGTTAGGCCGAGTCAACTCGCTCGCCTCGCCTCTCCTCCTCGGCTTCACCGTCAGCCACTTCGCTTCTCTCTCCTCCATCTTTGCCGCCGCCTTCGTCTTTGTCTGCTCAATCAACTCCCAGAAGCTGTCATTTCTTTTCCTGTTCACAAACAAGGGTACCAATCTTTTCTTGCTGTCCTCCAATCTTGTACAATCACGCACCAACTCTGCCATCTCGCCCACCTCCAAATCCTCCACCCTGTCCTGTAGTTCCTCTATTCTTAAGAAAATCTCATATTGAACAATTCTATAATCTTCACCCACTAATCTCACCGATTCATATACCAAATCATTCCTTTGGAGCTGCAATGACTCTGGCACTCGACTTATCTGCTCAACAAAACCTACGAGAACATCTATTTTACCAAACAATTCCGAATTCGACAGCCCCAAAGTCTTCCTATCGCGCGTGCCTTTCTTCACAGTCGAAGACGAGCTCAAGTAGTAACCCAAAACTCTCGAGACCCATAGACTCTGTTCTAAAACAAGAGAGGTTGAGGTTGAGGATATTCTGGCCATCGTACGAAGGGTAACAAGAGAGGTTGTCCCTGAGAGTGAGAGGTCCCCGGACGATGAGGTTGTGTAATACGAAGAGGCATTTGAGGGCCACAGTGGCACTGCTTGTGCGGTGAAGTCGGCCTATGAGAGTGTTGATGCAGGCAGGCGGTAGAAGGTGGGAGCCGTCGGTGGCAAATTGGCAATAGTGATGACAGCGAGGAATCGGGCCTCTGACGAAGGAGTTGTGAGGCTGTAAGTGGAGGCGTGGAGGATGGAGACGCGAACCCTAGACAGGTAGCGTGGGAGGGGTAGGGATGCTGGAAAAACTGAGGCTTTGTCTTTGAGGATGTAAATGAAATTTCTGAAGCTCTTTTTCAGCGCCATGAGGAAAAGAATGTGAGGGAGACGAGGATGAAGAGTGGGATTATGGCGTGGGAAGTGAGGACCACCATCAAAAGTGAAGAGACGGTCACCGCTTATGCCATTATGTAATTATCGAAGTGTAATACTTGTCACTTGTTCAGGTCAAAAAAAAAAAAAAAACTTGTCACTTGATATGAAAAAAAGAAAAGAAAAGTGAAAAGTGGCCTCCATTTATCTAATAATAATTCAAATAATTATGGGTAATAAATAATAAGCTCCGCTGTTGGCAAAAAAAAAAAAGAAGCTCCGCCGTTGTTAACGCGGGTAGGCCACGGAATTTTCTTGATGACCATTTAAGACTTTTTTCGCCATAAGATTACTTTGATCACCTTTCATTGAAATGATATGTCCCCCACGATCTCTGGATACAAGCTATCACCCACTTTAATTTCGATGAGGCAACCCCATAAAACTGAATAAAGATAGTTGTTGGCTTGTTGCGATCAACTTTATTTAAATTTTTTAAGATTTTTCGATATGATATGATAGTAAAAGCATCAATTTCAATTTGTATACTTCTATTATCCTACTAAAACTTACCATTGTTGTGTCTAATTTCAAATCGCCACCTGCCATGTTTAAGAATTAACACAAGACTGTGATGGGCGTCAACTTTCATTGACAAAAAAGGCATAGATAATTTTGACAGATTTAAGTTTGAAGTTAGTGGGATGGGCAGAATAAAAGTGGCATACGATCCGAGCAGGAGCAGGATTTTATCAAACTCGCAAGTCCTGAGACATGATTTTGCATGAGGAGGATCACCAGCCCATCGTCCGTATGAAAGAAACTACGATCTTCACTAATTCATGAATCATAAGCCATAACTTCTTTTCATATCTTATATAGATTAATCAGTAGTAATACCAATATGATTCCCCGTTTATTTTATGAGTTAAAAAAAAGTGCAGACAAAATTCCATGTGGGGGAGGACGTACGTTTGTTTGTTGAAGGACAGAATTAGTCCAAACAGAAGCCCAAATACTAAGCCCAATCCTCACTGAAATATAGCCCATTGTACTTTTTCACTATTGTATCAATGCAATGTATTTTTATTATGTTTTTGATAGGCATTGAGAATCTGTACTGCATCATTGCATTGATGTCCTTGGTGCATAGACTGGAGTAACCAAGCCCAGAAGAACGAAATAGGAGGGAGCGGCACTAAAGGGCATTGGTCCTGTCAAAAGTGGAGCTGCAAGGTAGAGTAGTTTTCAGCATTGTTTGAAAAATCAGATTAAACTGGCCGGTTTAGATTGAAAGCTGGTGAACCGGCCACATGTCCAATCCAATTCGGTAGTTTTTTGAGGGGTTCAGACTGGATGACCCAGACCGGTCAAGAGATGAACCGGTTCACCTTATTTATATATATAATTTTTTTTTTAAATTTCATACTAATAACCTTAAAATATTGACTTACTCACTGATTTAACCCGGATTTAGTTATCTAGTCTAACTCACTTACCCTTAACCTAATGTTTCGACTGGTTCAATAACCAGCCCGGTTTTTAATACCTTAATTTTTAAGAGTAAAATTAATCGAAAGATTATGGTGAGGATGCATCATAGTTCACGGTGGATATCGTTTTTTTTAAACAAGAAAATAGTAACGAAAGTTGTCAATGGGGTTGAAAAGAACTAAACTAAATATATAAGGCTAAAGACACAAGTTTTTTATGCGCTAATAGAGCTTAAACGGAGTGGCAGTAGGCTAGGATCTAATGATATTGAAAATAGTAAGCAGTCTCATCCTTTAAAGAAAATAACACAGGTTCATATCCGATAAAGTACATTTGTCAGGAATAGGGCTGAGCGATGGGCGGATTGGATAGCTTATGCCTTAACTCATAACCCGCCTATTTAATTTTATATGGGTATGGGATAAACCTTAACCCATTTAAACCCATATTAAATGGGCGTGCTAAACGGGTTATGTGGAACTCATTTACATCTGACTTACTTTTTTTTTTATAAAAAAAACATACATAAGCACCAATCCAAATTCATCATTTGAAATTTTGAACCTTTAAAGTTTGATTATTACAATTCTCATAAAATAACCTAAATTTAGACAAGTACCATCATAACATGATTTTAATGTTCCAACTCCAACTTCTAAATTAAAACATAAATTATAACTACAGTTTATATTTTCAATGATTAATAAAATGATATACTTCCATTAAATCTTCATGCTTCACAATCATCTTCAGATTCATTTGAGGAAGGGACTATAGCTCTAGATGCTAAATCTTCCTCTACAAAATAAATTAAGAGAAAACATATCCATTAATCTTTAATAGGAATTAAAAAAAATGAAACAATATAAATTGAGAATGCTATTAAAATACCAGTAACAACACTTGCACTCTCATCAAAATTATCAATATCAAGGTCCTTAAATTTGGCAGTGTCTTGAATAGCCAATTTTGGGTATATATGAGTATTTCAACCATCTTTGAAGACATGTAGCTCCTAAAAGAATCTAGTATCTGACCCTAGTATTGAAAGGTGATTTTGAAGATACTGTAGAGATTGGTACAACCAACAAATCATGTGCCAAGAAATTTAGAACTTATACTTGGAAGCATTCCCTCTCAACCATGTCAAAACATCAAATTTTATATCACTTTTATTTCAATCTAAAAAATTATTCTAATTAAACAAAATTATTGAATTTATAACAATTTTAAACTATTTAAAAATAAATAATCAAATTTAAAGTGTTAAAATTTGATCAGAATAATTTAACATTTCACTAAAACAAATAAAAATACTTTATAAAAGGGAAGAAGATAGATTCTCTTCCTCAAAAAGCACACACATGGTTATTCCCTTATTTTTTTTTAGCTAGATTATATCTTCTACTATAATGATTTAAATTTAAATTATAATTAATATTGGTATAAATCAAAGATAATAATGGGAGGAGATATTTTTTAGTTGGGTTATGTTGACTTCCAGCAGATATTTTATTAGATATTTTTTGGCTGGGTTATATTAACGTCTAGTGGGCTATATCAGCCTAAGTGTCTGTTTGGCACCATGGTTTGAAAATAGCTTTTACAGATTTCGAGGTAAGTATATGAGAGGAGTTTTGTTTCAGCTTGCACAAACCACAATTTCAAAAGTGAAAACAAACAGGCTCTAAGTCAATGATTATATCTTCTATTGTAAGATATTTTTTTCATTAGTAAATCTTAATTGACGTCCGGTGGATATTTTATTTAGATTTTATCAAATCCAAAGTCTAAGATAAGATAAATTAAATAACACCTTCTACAATCATATGGTCACACAAATTATAAATAAACATAATCACAGAAAGAAGGTAACGAGAGATGGATAGTCAATCATCATATAATTATTGACAAAAAAAATCACTGTATAATTAGCATATTATGAATTATGGAATATAATTACGTATAATTAATTAAAAAATAATATAACTAAATGAGTGTGTATGAACAACTCAAAAGAATGCCTGTAGCCCGCCCATTTAATTCTTAAATGGGCGGTATTTAACCTACCTTGTTATGAGGTTTTTTTGGGTGGGCTCAAAATTGGCCACCTCCACTGAGTTGTGGGTGGGTTCACTGGATTGCGAGCTCCTTTCTCAATCCTAGTTAGGAAGACTTTAATTAACATTAACCCTCCTAGCCTGACAAAGATTATGTTTAAGTCTAAAATGATTCATGATACTCTAAGTTCACATACATCCAGAGAAGGCTCTCATTCGAAAATTATAAACAACTTGGCTAAGCTGGAATTTTTCTTTTTTCTTGGTATTTGATAAGTATACGATTTCATTAGTTCAGTTCAATCGTTGATATTTAAAGCATGTATTTTTTTTTTAATTCAAGACAGCATGACATTTTAAGTAGATACCATGTTTACAAATTTAATATGGTTAGAGCACCAATATGAAATTTTATAAGCGTCAGAAAATAAGGCAGGGTAACAGTTTTGAGACCAATAAAAGAAAAATAAAATATTAGCGTCAATATCTCACACCAAGTGATAGCCAATGGCTAATATAAGAGGATTGGCAAGAATACAAATTTAGCATTTCTTTCCACAATAGAGAGAACTTAAATATTTTTTCTTTTCAGTAAAAAAGACATCTTAGATATTAAGTTGGCTCTTGGAATTGACTATTAGGCGAATATCATTTAGGTTCAAACTGAAGGAAATAATATATTAATAAGTCTCATAACCTGTTAATGGTGTCTCACTTAATTATAAAAGAGACTTTTATGATATAGTTTTTCATAGCTAGGATGTTACTGATATTTTCTTTGATATTTTTATTATGTACGGTTTCATTAGTGTAGTTCGCTTCTTGATTTCATTACAGCAGATTGAAGATTGAGCATATATAAGTCACAGATATCTTCCACCTCTCCCCTCCATAAGTTTGTTTTTACAAAAGACATTATCGTTAAATAAGATAAAACATCTATTCCAAACAAAGACAGAAGCAGGCAACCATTTAGTAAGAACCCAATCAATCAGTTCAACTGGGGACGTGGTAAAAAATTATAGGCAACCCCCAAAATAAAACAGGCAGGCAATGCATATAGCTAGCTAGGCTGAAATAAAAGAAATGTGAAAGAATGGAGCAGGAATGTACGGACCTCTAATTTTTACAGTTTACAAGATCCCTTCCCGGTATGTCTTATGTTTTTAGTGCACAAAACAGTCCCACACGCATGCCAATTCTTTTCCCAAACTTCCAAGGTAAAAAAACACTAAAGAAAAAGAAAATTGTTATGAAGGCAAAGTTACGTTGATGAGGGCAGAGTAGGAAGCGAATAATAAAGCATGTCAGGTAGCGATGGGTCTAATCCTCACTTGGCTTTTCGCACAACCGATCTGTTGATCTTTCTTCTAAGTTTTGCACGGCCGCATGTGGATGTGGCTTCCTGCTGCTCTCCCTCGACGAACCATTGTTATTCCTATGGATGAACCCCCACCAGTCGGACCGCCCGACACCACTCCCCACGCTTCTCGTCCTGTAACCACTCCTCTCACTACTCATACTCTCGAATGTCGGCCGCAGAAGCCCCTTCCTCACCTCCTCCGGCAATCTCAGAGTGAATCTCTCCTGATCCTCCGCTGCCGAAACCAACGAATGTCCTGTCGAGTGTGATCGTGGAAACAAGCTCAAAATCCCTGACCCTAGTGAAGGATTCCGATGGAAGATGTCTCTGTTCTTAGGGGATGATTCACCTACTTCGCCAGTTTTTTGTTGGTGCTCGGATTCGGGAGGAGAGTCGGGCATCTGAACGGCGACAAAGGAGACTTCGTCCGGCCTGGGAACTAGGTTGGCCCGACAAACGGGGCAGGTAGAGTGAGAGGATAACCAGAGGTCGATGCAACTGGGGTGGAAGACATGACTGCATTTGGGAATGAAACGCAGAATCTCGTGGTCTCGAAATTCGTTCAGGCAGACGGCGCATTCCAGGGTGCTTCTACCAATTTTAAGGTCCTTGACGGTGGAGTAGACAAAGGTGGGGAACGTTCGGATGATTTCTGGATCGAGGCCAGGGGGGTGGCACTCGCTGTTCCCTATGGGGAAATCGTCGGTTCCTCGGAATCGTTGCTCCGCACATTCACGACAGTAGACGGAGAGGGAGCCCAAGGAGACGAAGACGACAACGAGGATGACCAAAACAATGGCCATGGATTTATCGAATCGGATATGGGATAATGAATCGGCGGGGGGAGAGAAAGGAGGGGCAAATGCGGGCTGGGCGAAGGAAGGGAAAGGGGAGTGGAGGAGGAGGAGGAGGGAGAGAAGAAGGGTGGGCATGGCGTGGTGGCGGAGGAAACAGCCGGGAAATGAGCATATTAGCTGATCATGAGAGAAAGGTAGACTCTAAACCTGGGACGGTGTTGGGTCAAGTGGTGTGGGAGGAGAATGAGAGCTAGGCAAAGTGCTAGGGGTATCAAGTATGAGCTTGAACTGCAGTAATGTTGAAGGAGTCGTGGTGAGGTTTGCTGTACAAGAAAGAAAGGTTACGTTGTAGGGTTGAAGTGGAAAAATAATTTTTAACAATCAAAAGTGTAAAAATGACGTTTAATAATTTTTAATATTAAAAGTAACTTTCAATTTTAAAAAATGGAGCACGTCATTAGTTAACTGTTAAGGATCGTTAACTTCTATTATTATAATATTTTAAAGTGTAAAAATAGTCATTAACTTATATCAAAAGTGTAAAAAGTAACCGTAATTTTTTTGTAAAGAGGAAAATTTTTTGCAAAGTTACAGGTTAAAATGTAGACAGGTCCGAGAGTCCAAAAAATTCTCATAAAATCTTAAAAAATAGTAGAGGGCGTTCATAATAACATGGCTTGATCAGAATGATGTTTTGAGGTATAAGGAATTTATTATGAATTTTTAAATATTTTCATAATTTTTTGCCGGACTGGGTTTAGGTAGATGCTACCCAACTGTCGAGTTTAGGTAGTCTGGTGGGCACAACTAAGGGAAGATGCTGCCCAATTGCTCCGGGCTTAAGCAATGGGAACAGGCCAGCAGTAGGGGCCTGTGTTCGATGGGCTATACAAGGTGGAATATTGCAAATACATATGGTATGATTAGGATAATCCATGTTACATCTAATTATCTCATAATTAAAATCCTCTTGGACTTCAACTTAAATAAGCAACATAAAATTAATGTTCAAATAGTTGAGTTTCAATTACATGTGTATGAAAAAAATTACGGTTGCTTTTTACATTTTTTGTATAAATTAATGGCTATTTTAACACCTTAAAATGTTAGAATAACAGTCAACTAACGGCCCCTTAACGGTCAACTAACGGCGTGTTCCTTTTTCAAAAGTTAAAGGTTACTTTTGATATAAAAATTGTTAAATGTTATTTTTTCACTTTTAAAAAATGTTGAAGGCTATTTAAACACTTTAATCCTATATTGTTGAGTTTTTTAGGTCCTTATGACTTTTGAAAACCAGAATTTTAGTTAATAACCAAAACATTCTAAAATTTTATTGTACGACACTTGATCAAAACAAAAATAAGTTTTTTAGGGTAAAAGACCATAATGCCCCTTGTTTCATAAATAAGTAAAATCTTCTTATGAACAAATTTAATTGTCTTAGGAACAACACATTAATTTCTAATGGTTAGAGTTACATGCTTGTTCATAGTATGATTTCACTTATCTATGAATGGTTACGTACTTATTTATAGGGGGATCCTACTTATTTATGAAGCAAACGGTGTTATTGTCTTTTTACATGAGAAACTTGTTCTTGTTTTGGAGTCATTGATCCTACAGTGAAATTTTAAAATGTTTTAGTCTTTAATTAAAATTAATTTGATCCCTTATTCCTTTAATGATATTTCACGTTTTTTTGAAGAACATCATTTCTCGGCTCCAACCAACCAATAAGGTTTGTCAAATGAGAAATAGATGTTTAATAGTCCCTCTTATACTTAATATAAAATATACCTAAAGGGTTGTTCTACGTCCTAGATATAAAATATAGTTTTCATATCAATGCTTTGCCAACAATAATCAAGGAGCTAGGAGCGGAAATAAATAAGTTAAAGAAGATGATATATTTGTTTTAAAAATATATGTCACTTTTTTTAAATTAGGTAAATATATATTTTATTAAGAGAAAATCTTAATTAAATCTAATTGAAATAGTCAAAATCAAAATTGGGCATATACTTTTAAGGAATCCTTAATGAGACCTAATTAGATATTTTTTAATGTTGTTATAAGACCAAAATGCATCATTGCTCTATAAAAGGAAAATTGAATGCAGTTAAAAAGGAAAAAGGGATTTCTAATTAAATTAGGCCTAAATGTAACTTAAATTAATGAATAATTATACAATATAATCTGTATGAATTGGTTATTTAACTTTAAATTTTGACAAAAAATGTTACTCCCTCAATTTCTATTTATAAAACCCATTTGACTTTTTTGGAGAAGCCTAGAAAAATCCTAAGAAAGCTAATTACATTACTTAATCATATCATATCTCATATTTTATTACATTATATATTAGTTCATAAGTCAAACAACATAATTTGAAGAAAAATGATAAATTTTAATGGCATAAAGTAATGTAATTAGCTTTTTTAGAATTCTCTAAAAAAGTCAATGTGTCTTATAAATAGGAATAGAGGTAGTAATAATTTTGACATTTATTATTATTAACCGTCACTTCGAATCGCGAGATTCAGTTAAACATCTCTTATAATTTGAGTGAGAGAGAGTATTGATTTGAGCAAAGTTGTACTTAACTAATGTGTTGACCACTTTGTTCTAATCTGTCATCGGATATCTTATGGAAAAAAAAACCATCGTTTCGTATTTCAACATGTTTAAAGCATTAACTTTAGTGCTGTAACACATCAACAATTATTTATGAAAATTTGGCTTCAAATCTTTCACCACACTTAACATCAAGTTATTGTTTCACGTGCTAATTGGATTATAACTGCCAATTTGGTTTAAGGAATCAGAAGGAATGTAATACAATATAATTGAATGTAATATAATGGTGATTATATGAATTTGTTTGGTTTGTTATTAAGAAAGGAGGATATATAGATATGAAAGTGTTTGGTTGGATTACTTTAAATATGATAAATTAAGAAGTAGGGTTTATTTCTAGGTAATATGATAAAGTAAAAAGTTATAATGATTATATAGTCTTTTTCTCTGGATTACAGAATCCATGTATCCTGATTAATGAGTATTAGCAGTGTAATCGTGATTACATCAAATGATATAATCTGCATTACAAATATAATCCTCTTTACATTACAATAAGTTCAATCAAACGCCACAATCAGCCTGATTACATAGGATTACATGTAATTCTATCCCATGTAATTGAACTAAATGGACTGTAAATGTCTTGATGCGCTTCTATGTTGGTAGAAATTTGAATCTTACTTCTACGAGGCAATTACAACAAAGCCTTAATCCCGCTAGGTGGGGTCGGCTACATGGATCGCACGGCGCCATTGTGCTCTATCAAAAACCATATTTTTGGAGAGGTTGTTGACCAAAAGGTCTCTCTCAATAACCTTATTGAGTGTTTGTTTTGGCCTCTCCCGCCCTCTCATTATGGGGCTCTATACTACTTGCTCAACTCTCCTTACCGGTGCATCCAATGACCTTCTTTGCACATGTCTAAACCACCTCAAACGATTTTCTACCATTTTCTCTGTGATAGGAACCACTCCAACTCGTTCGTGTATGTGATCATTACGAATCTTATCTAGTTTTGTATAACCACACATCCATCTCAACATTCTCATCTCAGCAACTCCCATTTTATGTTCATGTTGGCCCTTTACTGCCCAACACT
>JBAGKO010000013.1:24342917-24356066 GCA_037177275.1 Acacia concinna
CCGCCATGTCCACCTCCTAGACCTCCTCCTTTCCCTATTCCACCACCGTGACCACCTCCTAGGCCTCCACCTTTTCCAAAACCACCACCAGCACCACCTCCTATACCGCCACCTTTTCCAAAACCACCTCCAGCACCGCCTCCTAAGCCCCCACCCTTGCCTATCCCACCTCCTAAACCTCCGCCTTTCCCAAAACCGCCGCCATGTCCACCTCCTAGACCTCCTCCTTTCCCTATTCCACCACCGTGACCACCTCCTAGGCCTCCACCTTTTCCCAAACCACCACCAGCACCAACTCCTATACCGCCACCTTTTCCAAAACCACCTCCAGCACCGCCTCCTAAGCCCCCACCCTTGCCTATCCCACCACCGATACCTCCGCCCTTTCCAAAACCTCCCCCAGCACCACCGCCAAAGCCGCCACCTGCACCACCACCAGCACCACCTCCAATACCTCCACCTTTTCCAAAGCCGCCACCGGCACCACCACCAATGCCATGTCCTCCTCCGAACCCACCTCCAAAGCCACCGCCTCCCCCAACTCCGCCACCGAACAACCCTTCCTTCCCAACGGTCTGGGCCTTGTCATCTTCCTCACGTCTAACATTTGCCACATTTCTAGCAACCACATTGGTCACAAAAGCTTGTACAAACAGCAACAGAAGCAGGAAACCTAATCTTCCCATTTTGTGCTTCCTCAGTCCTGACACTGGCAAGCTAGTCTTCGAGCTCTGCTCAGTGTTGCCTTGAGAAGCATGAGAATACACGCCTTTTTATAAGGACCTGAACTCTTTTCTTACTTAATCGATCTCAACCACTAACCGATCACCTCATTTAATGCGCACTTATAATTCACAACCAGTTTGGTGCACCTGCTTTCACCGTACTCTTACTCTGCGCAGCTTGATAGTTTCATAAATGTAAAGTCAATCTGAACAAAACCCTAACATCTCAATAATGCTCTGCTCAATGCTCATCCCATGGCCTTGCTACCTCCTTTGCTCAAATTTGCACGATACTTTCGCCTTCCTCTACATGCAATCTTATACCTGCTTGCTACAATAGTACTTCTCTCTTATTTCTGTGTTTTAATATTCATTCAACATGTCGCTTTTCCTGTTGCTAGCTGGGGGAAACTATATATTCTGAAGTTTCACGTACGTAGAAATAATTCGTGATATTGATATATATGACAATATTAGGATTTTACTCAATAAAAATATTATTCATAATTTTAGACAGGTGATTCTTTAATAAGCTTCATATATATCTGCATTATTGAACCCTAGAGGATGGGACCTAGTTGCTAGAGAACGGAGGGGTTCATGGAAAAAGCTTCAACACGAACATGAGTGACGATTTAATTTGGGAGCCACGAGCATGTGCTTGGTAGATGATAAATTTATTGCTTTGTTGAAATTTTCGTTTCGTTTTCTTCAACAAAATCTGTACGTAGCTGGCATCTATCTCATATCTTCCGACGTCTATTTATATCATTTTTTTTTTCCAATTCTGGCTGATAATTATTATATTCACGCGCAATGTTTCTATTTCTAATGAATTCCTTTGGTGCCAATAATTGAACTCACAACACTAACCTTTAACGCACTAACTATCAATCACTAGTTCATTAGGGAGATCACATTTGCCAACACTGGTTTCTTATCCGAACTAGATTTTTTATATTTCTCTCTCAGGACACGGAATGGATAATAATTTGAACATTTTGGAAAAGAAACAAAATTAATAAAAACAGGGACCTACGTATTCTCACAGGAGCATGATTTGAGCGGCCCATTGTTCATATATTTAAACCTTGCGTATAAGAAGGTGGTGAAACAATTCAAACATTAATAATACCTTAACCATTTTTAATCAATTTTTTTTATTACATATGATCGGGATCGAACTCGGATTGGATGTCACATATATAGGGCACTAACCATAACACACAATCTAGAGGCAGTTGGTATTTTTAATCAAATTTAAATGGTTTGTGTGTGTAATTATAGTGAGCATGTTAATTAATATGTTATTATCCTACTATGCGAGTAAAGCAAATGTCAGTTCCAATGGGTACGTAATATAAATAACATTATTTCAAATTGCTTTCATGCAGCACCAATTCTTGAATATATTTCATGGTACACGGCACAACACATTTAATTTATAAGAAGCACCATTAAATTCGAAGTGCCTTTGCCCTGCTATCGTAAACTTTTGAAAATGGTGCAAAACTGTTAAGTTACTATAGCAAGCCGTTAAGTTACTGTAAAAAACCCTCATAAAAAATTAATGGCGTTATAGTAACTTAACAGTTTTGCACCCTTTTTAGAAGTTTATGGTTACTTTTGCTTTAAAAAATAGTTCATGGTTATTTTTGTACTTTTGAAAAAAGTTGATGGCTATTTAAGCACCTTAACCCTTTTAAATAACATATTGAAAAGCTAATTAGAACATAACAAATTATTTAAAACAAAGCAGAAGTAAGTACTATGAAACTCGAACATACAACTGAGCCTCGAGCATTTGAAGCCTAACTTGACAATTGTCGTTCCACAGACCCAGACAACATTAAAACCAATAGTTTTTAAAATCATGGTTCACAATATTCAATTTAAATAGAATTATCAAATTGTAATTAAATAGTTTATTGTTCATGGTATTAAATATGTAAATAAGTATAACGAATGATGACATGGAGACTTTCAATTACCATCAAATAATTTCACAAAATTCAACTTAATATCAATAATTATATATATACTACCTTCAAAATTCAATTATATCCCATATTTTTTTCTAAATTTTATTTTCAAGAATTTAAATCATTCATATAAATTGCTCTTGTTATTTAATAAATCACTTTCTAATAATACTTAAATAGTAAGAATAAAAATTAAGATGTTACATTGACTCTGTGAGGGTTAGGGTCCAAGCAAGAAAGGGCGACGCGATGCAAGAGAGGAGGCAAAGGATTAGATTTAGGTTAAGCGGTTGACAATGATAGAGTTAGAAATTAGAATCAAATAAAGAATTGATGGGTTTTTTTTGTTAAACCAAAAATAAGGAAAATGATTTTTATTAACCCATTCGGACTTTTGCCTTTCTCTTTGGGCTTTGGCCCTTTCCTCTAATTATAAAATCAGAACATTTTTTACATTAGTTCGGTTATTCGGTCATAACCAAATTTTTTTTAAACACCACACTGAACATTGAATAACTGAAATAATTGAAATGGAAAACTGAAAAAACAGAACACGTCAGAAAAAAAAAACTCAAACTGAAAATATTAAATTGAGTTCGGTTTGGTGTTCAGTGCGTGCAGTTAAATTTTACTCACCCTTATCTGATGTCACCCAATGTTAGGGGACTGGGTCAAACAATTTGGGTGTGTGAAGAATAATATATACTCGTCAAAAAGATGTTGGATTGCATATTGAAGGAAGGGTTAGTTAATTTTGTTCGGCATTATATTGGCGTCAAGCAAGGGGAAACATGTATAGGGGTGGATCAGCAAAAAAGATCACAGGTTTCAGGAGCGGCGCGTGATCATCACTCCCACCACCACACTACCTACCCTGCATTTTCACCAGGCCTCAGACATCACGTTGCCATGCTGGCACTATCGCTGTGGACCCAACGACAAAAATAATTAAACAAAATAACGTACTTTTTCACTATTCAATTACCTTCCCAATTAAAAAAAATTGAGAATTTTAATTAAGGACCAAGAAACTAAATTAATTTGAGTTAAACCTCAAAACATGTTGAAATTTTACTGTAAGGCTAAGAATTAAAATGAAATAAGTTTTAGATAAAAAGACAATAATGCCCTTTACTTTATGAACAAGTGAAATCTTCATATGAATAAGCATGTAACTTTTCGTGAATAAGTGAAATATCCTATAAACAAGTGTGCAATTTTGACAAATGAAAATTAATGTGTAATTCATAGGAGGATTATACTTGTTTATGAAGAGCTGCCCACTTATTCATATGATGATTTCACTTGTTTATGAAAAAAAAGGACATTATTGTCTTTTTATTTAAAAAACTTATTTTCATTTTGGTCATTGGTTTGCAGTGAAATTTCATAATGTTTTGGAGTTTGACTGAAATTAATTTGGGTCCTTAATCCTCAATTAAAATTCTCCCATAAAAAAATAACCTTCAAAATACATATATATTTTGATTTTCCATTTGGGGGAGGCATAACAATTGTTTGCAAATTTAGCAATTAATTTGGGAGCTCAATGAAACAAATATTAATGAATATGTGTAATTAAAGATGGGGAAAATGAAAAGAAAAGGGAGTAAACGTGCGTATAGTAGGCGATGGGGTTGGTGAGTGAGACTGAAATCGAGATGACTTGAATGAATTGGAGGTTTGGGTTTAAGTGATGGAGAAGTTATAAATACAGGAATTAAGTAATAATAATGAATAGACATGTCCAAAGGAAAATGGGAGGAAGTGGGTCGCAATGGAGAAACATTATAATACAAGGACAGAAATATAATGGTGTACAAAGTACAATATTGTGGGTTGAAGCAGAAACTAGTAGCACGCAGCAGGTATATATATATTTATATAGACACACACACGTTACACGTACTCACCCTCCTCATTTCAGTACCACCATGCATGCTTATATTTATTTCTACTCTCTACATAATCTACTTCACCCACTTCTCTACACACAGACACACGTATGTATATATTCTACCTGATTACATTAATTATAAAATAAAACTCCATTCCTAAAGAATAGCTAGGGCGTGCGTGTGCACAGTAAATAACGCATCACACAGCAAAACCAAGCTGCAAGGGAGCTAGGTTCTGAGATGATATTCAACTATATTAGAGGTCTCTCCTTCAGCCTTAACCCTTTATTCGTTTGTTCATCAAAGTCAATAGGCCTACGATTCCACAGTGTTTTCGTAGCCCCCACACTAATTATCATTCCTTCATTAATTAATTAAACCAAATCAGCTGCCTTATTAGTTCTGTCACTCGTTAATTATATAATATCCCACGGTTATTTATTCTTAGTTTAGCGGTAGCGTATTTTGTGGAGCAAGCACATGCACTTAAGCAATCCCCCATTTATTAATTCCCACACTAATCTTAATGCGACAGCCCCAACCCTCATATTTAACTCCCTCCAACCTACGCGCTTTCTATCTTTATTACTTTAATTTCCTACACCTCCAACATATCATTTCCTCTAGGGCTTTCCTCCTTAGATTCTTCCTACGTGTTCAAATTTTAAGCCACACACATACATCAAAATGAAATACACTTAGCGTACAACTTACAACTACACATATATATATATATAACTACTAGATCCTTAGATGATCACCATTTTCTTATCCTATATATGTATATTCATACACGCACACGCACACCTATGCCTTGTTCATTTAATGATTTTGATCTTATCTATGCTTTGTCAAAGTTGTTGGCTGTTTGTAATAATAATGGCTGCATCTGGCTAATAAGATGATGAAACAATCAATAATTCATTCCTAGGATGGTTGGTGCGTCTGAAAATTAAAATGCTCCCCCAACTCTATCTAAATATGAATCATTGATATTCCTTGCGCTGATCCCCACAAATAAAATGTCATTTGAACTGGATATTATTATTCTTGTCTCTTTAATTATATATTCTACCTTGTAAAGACTTAATTATCATTATTATCAAATGTAACTACATGCGCGCAATTTTAATTAATGAAATATTTTTAATATTTATGAGAATGAATACACTCACACTGTTTATCATAAAAAAAAAAGAAGAAAAAAAGAATACACTCACACGGTGGAAATGAGTAGTTTATAGGACAAAGGAAAGGTTCTTAATTACTATGTTTGCGTTTGACTCAATATTTGAACATAGTAGGATTAATGGTATGGTTTTTGCACGCTAATAAAGAAGATCAGGAATTTAGCCACCTAGTAGGATTTAAAATTTTCTGTATGTTGTAAATACTTAAAGAAAAATGAGAGGGGTCCAAAGATAAGCGAACTATGTGAAGTACAAAAACGACATTATGAACTCTTCACTCATCATTATTCTAAGAATATATCCTCCCGGCCAGTTCATCCATTTCAGATTGAATCATCATTCCCCAACAAACAAATAATCCTTTTAGTCCTAAATATAAAATTCACTTAATTTTTTTAAGATTAAAAAAGATAAATAAGCTATGTGATTATATCATATATTATTTATCGTTATATTATATATATCAGTTTATAAGTTAAAAAACAATTTTAGAGAAAATGATAAATTTAAATGCTTTAAAATAATTTAATCAGCTTTTTAAAGTTTTTTTTTAAAAAAAAGTTAAATAAATATTATATTTAAGATTGAATATATAATATTAAAACCACTTGAATACATCATGTAACTTCAACCAAACATCCAAAACAATGGTTCCTTTATCTATGGTACATGTCGTCTCCAACCGCATGCAACGCGTACTTAAGAACACATCATCGAAAAGTTACTTGTATGAATTAATATCCAAAAAGGACAAACTTTCTTTGCGAACCACTTGCTTGGCGAGGAACATGTTGTCAATTAATTAATAACATACTGATGAACTAATTTTAATATGCGAAGTTTAAGGAGTTTGTTGGCAAATTGTATTTTTATATAGCTAATTAATGAATAATAATATAATATTTTCGATGTGTTATGAAGAATGCAATTAATATACTCGTATCTAGTATCCCAGGTGTACCATATACATAAAATATAGAATAGAGGTGAAATTAATACAGTAATTTGATAAATGCGTTGATTAGTATGTACTATCATATTACATCGATCTTTTTTCCCCTTACTTTCTTTTCCCGGACAACACTTCACAAGTCTAGTTAATTAGGAACATGATGCATAGCAATAATAATGATAGGGTTAAAGGGTAAAATTGTCTTAGAAGTTTCACTGAGAGGCAATTTGCCATCGGCCGTTATTTTTGTTAATTTTGACAGTTAGTTAATCAAATATGTTGAGCTGACAGTCCACATTATTCATTTTATTTTTGTTAAGATGAAAATTTACCTTGAAAGTCCATTTATCATTTATTCAATTTTTAAAAAGTTAGATTTAAAATTTTTAAGATAAATTTTCACCTTTAAAAAAAATAATGTGGATAATATGTAAAATGTTAGCTCAGAATATTTGACTAACTAAGGATTGAAATTAATGAAGATAACAATTAAAGGTAAAATTGACCACTTTTTAAACTTTTAAGATAAAATTACCCCTAAAAAAGTTTTAAAACAAAATTGACCAAAGTAAAAACTTGTGGATAATTTTAGCCCTTAATCCACAATAACATTGTGAGAGCTGGTAGCTAGCAAAAGGTCCAAGTTGCCTTGTTGTTAAGATCTGAGCCATCGCACCTTATAATCTACAATTATTTGTCAGATACGTTCAACGAAGTGCCAGTTGGGTTTGGATTTCCCTCCGTATATTAATCGGATTTCTTCACGGAAATCAAAGACTACCATTAGAAGTGTCACTGTTCACTAATAATCAAACTTAAAATAGGAGGGAATAACTCAAATAATGGTCATAATAATATGAATCATTGATAAAAAATTGTTACGGTATTTGCACTACTCCGTACAGCAAGACCCCGAAAAAAGGGGGAAGACAGCCTCTAGAGAATGTCTTATAGAGATGGGCTCAAATGGGTAACAAGTAAAGTTTGGGGACAGCGTCATCTGGCATCGGGTAAATAAGGTTAAATTAAAAGATTATACGAAAATCATTGAAATGTGTTGTGTAATCTCAAAATCTCAAATAACAAGGATACAAAGAGCGTAGGTAGGGACCTCGGGAAAGGGATGAGTAAAAGGAAGGCATAATATAGTGTTAGAGTTCATGGTTATATGGTTACAGACAGAGCGGTCCTTTGAATGGTCACATGGATTCCTATGAAATCTGAACTTGTCTCGATGCTTGAACTTAGCTGAATCGTCGTCGTTGTTCTTCTCTATCTGTTACTTTTTTTTCTTTTAAACCAAAAATCCGTCTTTTTGCTTAGCCTTTACGGATTGGACTCTGTGATTGATCTTTGCTTTGGTTGGACTGGGAGTGATGACCTTCTTTTCGTCACTCTCCTCTTTTTCACGTCCAACGTAACGTAACACACCATTATCACCAAACATTATTGCAAAGCCGAGGTCGACCCCACCTTCGAATTAAACAATACATGACACGCAATTATTAGAAGGTTAGCTTTATTTTGTACAGTAGTAACGTTGAAACGAAGCACGGCTCACCATGGAAGGACCACTTTGTTACATGGAAGTTAAACTGTCCTCACAGTGGAGGCTCTGCTCCCCCTAGGAGAACAGGATTCGGATCATGAAACCATGTAGTAGTTGGATTATACTTGAGCTTTTGGTCCCATCCTCACAAACCAACCATTTTGTAAGTTTCACAATGAAAATGGACAAAAGATGCCATTTTTGGAAGTTAGATATTTCACCCAACAAGTGTGCAAGGGATCAATTCTTGGCCACTATTGTTGTTGTGAAGATAAAAATATATAGCCAGGTCGTATCTCGAATATGAATATGAGTTGTGAGGGGACATGGCAGAATATGATTGGGATTATGTAATTAACAATAACAATGGGCCAAAACTAGGGCTAAAGAAGTTACAACAGAAAAAATGAAACAGAAGATTGCATGAACAGGTGGGCAAGTGGAATAATTATATTGCGAGAAGGTGTGGTTGTGAGTTGTGACTGGTGAGTTAGAAGGGTCACCGGTCAAGGAAGTGAGCCACAACGAAATCCGAAATAAAATCTGAGGTCACGTGCATCCACCTGTAGATTTACTAATAGTTGCCTCCAATAATCTTTTTTTTTTTTTTTTGAAAAGCTCCAAGGCCTCTTTGCTTCATAGCCTTAGGGGAAGGAAGCAAAGCATAAAAGGGCCTCTTTGTTTTGGTCTTGCTTGTGCCTATGCCTTCATCAAATTTCTTCCTTTCCAACTCCTCCTTCTGCTTCTCATCTAATAATAATCAAATCTTCCTTTCTTTTCTCTCCTTATATACCAAACAATGGCACTTGAGGCTGTGGTGTTCCCACAAGATCCATTCAACTATAGCTACATGTTAGGAATTGGTTATGGTTTGGAAGCTGCAGAACATCAAGAGAGGGGCATTGTTGGGATCACAGGCAATAATAATGCGAATTGGGATTATTCTTCGCTGTTGCATCAGGACGTGAAGGAGTCATGGGACAGCTCAAACTCATCTCCTCAACAATCTGTCGTGTCCCCTCCTCCGGTGGCTTCTTCCACGGGAGGAGTACGCCGCAAACGACGTCGCACCAAGACCACAAAGAACCAGGAGGAAATCGAGAGCCAGAGGATGACCCACATTGCCGTGGAGCGTAATCGCCGGAAGCAGATGAATGAGTACTTGGCCGTGCTCCGATCCTTGATGCCTTCTTCTTATGTTCAAAGGGTCCGTACAATTTTCACTCTCTCTTTCATTTCCTTCATTCATACGTTCCCAAATTCATTACTTTATTTCATGTGTCAAAAACAGGGTGACCAAGCTTCTGTAATTGGAGGCGCCATTAACTTCGTAAAGGAGCTGGAACAACATCTGCAGTCGATGCAGGGACAAAGCAAAACAAGGCCACGCACAGAACAAAGCCCCTTTGCCGAGTTCTTCACGTTCCCACAGTACACAACGACTGCAACTCAGAGCAGCAGGGGCTCTACGGCCACCAACGACGTCGTGATAGGACAAAACCAGAGGGAGGTCGGGGCGGCCGACATAGAAGTGAGCTTGGTGGATAGCCACGCGAACCTCAAGATACTCTCTAAGAAACGGCCGGGCCAGCTTGTGAAGATGGTCGTTGGGCTTCAGAGTCTCAGGCTCTGCATTCTTCACCTTAACGTTACTACGACTCTCGACGATATGGTTCTGTACTCTGTTAGCGTAAAGGTTGGTTGCTTTGATTTTCTTCTTTTTCCTATTTCTTGTGCGTAGTATTAGTATTAATTGGATTTGTGAATGAACTGATTGGAACAGATTGAGGATGAGAGTCGGTTGAACACAGTAGATGAAATTGCAGGTGCTGTGAATCAAGTAATGCGCAGAATTCAAGAAGAAGATGCTTTCTGTTGATCAAACATGGGAAAAATCCTTTGAAGTTGTCTTATTTATGCTTTTATTATTATACTTTTTAGCTTAGTCTGAATCTGTGTATTGTATTGGAAGAGTTTGTAATGGATCTTGTTTTAGCTGAACAACGGGGATCTCTCTAATAAGAACAAAACAATTGTGCAGATGTTTGAAGTTTAAAAAAAAAAAATGAGGGGCATGAGCATCTAGTGTTATTTCAGTCGAGGTAGCTAGGCATGTACATCCAACAGCGTCACATGACTCGAAGAATTTCATGTTTCGTGTTTAGTAAAATACCACTGTTTCTCTGTCTTTTTGGGTCGACCTTCCATGAATTAGCTTGAGAGAGAAGACACGTGAACCATTTTCATTTGGGGAGCCTTCCTCGTGGGAACCTACATTCTTTGATACCACTAATACCAGATCACCGCCAAGTGACTTCGAGGAATTGTATTTTTTGTCATCAAACATCAGGCGCAACTTTGAACAAAATAAATATAATTGAGCTCACTTTACCTGAACTTAGCTGTGACCACGGAATCTACAGACGCCCTTGACATCACAGACTAAGTTTCTTTTTTTGTGATGTAAAAGCATACATGTTTAAGAAATATTATTCTTGTTTCTTTCTTTGGGTTAGAAAGGAGGATTATAAGCAATAATATACTTAAGGGGATATCTTGCATATAGCTTCAACACATATGAGATAAAAAACCCACAATGAGCGTAGAATTATTCTTTAGCCTATCGAGCCGGATACCTTACGAAAGTAAAAAAAAAAAATACTCTTGTCTTATTTACTCAAACTTTTATGGACATAACACGAAGCTTCGCATACAGGGAGGATTAACTAGAAGTAGCTTTTTTCCACTATTAAAAGCAATTATTCAGGGGAAAGCACTGATATATTTAAATCTGTAATTGTATACATGTCTATTTATGTTTCGTGCGGCTGCGTATTTCTATTCCACCCGATAGCCCACATGGTGTGAGGATTGTGCATGTTAGGCCGCCTATATGTAACATAGATAGTACGCATGTTGGGTAAAATAAATATAGTTGATCCCTTAATCATTGCGGTGGAAGCACTATCAAAAGTAGCTTTAATGTGGGTAACAATAGGGCTTGGCTCCTTCTGGAACACGTAACAAGCTGTTTACTTTTTAACTTTTAAAGGAAGAGAAACGAAGAAAAACAGGATATTTAGCACCACAGGGTTTTCAAATTTTTGAATAAGGACCAGAATGCTCGCAAATAGTTGACAGCAAGGCGCACCTTACTCTTGGCGACTCATTTCTTAAAAGTATTTGGGATATGGTAATTATAGATACCTATCTATCACCTTCTATGTTGTCTTCCACATGTGAATATCCTTCAACGCGACACCCTTTGATCGCTCTGTCCGCTTCACAATTTCTCTCAATGTAGTAATAATGAATAATGATGCTTCTGTTTGGATTTATAAGAAGGAGGGAAAAAAAGAAAACAGAATATTTGGAGGGAGGTTCTTTGTACTTCGAATATTGGTACAGAACCATAATCTTTTCATTTGATCGTGTGTCCTATACGAGCAGAAAAAGTAACACACAAGACCTTCTCGTCAAGAAACGTAGCAATGCTTAAGATTCAACGTGATGATCATTGCCCTGCATTTTCGTACCATCCAGATTACAAGTTCAATTGCACCAAGATGGCCTGCACCACACAGACACACACTCTTAAAGCTCTGTTTTCAACGAAAAATGCAAATCCCTTTTGGTTTCTTCTATTTCTCCATTTATTACCGGGTGGGGAAAATGTCATGTCGGCTGTAATCTCATGAAAAAGGCTCGAGCTTTCTTTATGATGACTAAAGAAATTTACTTTATAGAAAAGAAATCAGTAATAATAATAAAATTCTCAGCCTCTAATATGAGCCACAGAGAATGTCGCAAAAGACAAAGTAAATCACAGTTGGAACTGGAATAATATTTTGGCACTCATGTTCCGCGTATATGATTCATCCACAGGTGATGTTTTTAGGAGCAATTTAAAAAGCTTTCACATCCAAGTCATGAAATATCCATTAGATTTTGCTGTCACTTTAGGGAAAAAGGAAGAAGCTATAAAGGTAAGCCTAGCTTTTCCTTGGTAAACTTTCCAAGGCTCGACCTCTCTTATTAGAACTCTGTTTAGCACTGATGAACTTTTTCTGTCCATTATTTCAATTAAATATCCATTTTATGGTCTGCAATTTTCTTGCTTTTCACACTGCAAATTTAACTTTCTGCGTAAGATTCAAACATTAAAAAAAGACAGTTTTTTTTGTGAGAGATGAGTTATGTGATTTAACTGTGGGGAAACGATGGATCAGAGATTTTACATAAAACGGACAAAGGGAAAAGGGAAAAGCTGGGAGGGAGATTCTTTAACGTGGTTAGTACAGATTTGAAGGTAACTTGAAGGAAGTTTCGCAAGTGAAATGATGGGAATTCGAAATCATTGGGAATTTTGAAAAACAGAATCGGCTGCAGGAAAAAGAGTACAATATTCCCCACTTCATTTTGCTCCCCCTACTACTGAAATGACTCAAAGTGAAAATAAATTCAGAAGCGAATGTTCTACGCTGTTGTTTATTAACAACATATACGCCAAATCTGCTTCGATTCAACCAAGGAAATAGTTTATGGGCCAATTATATATAAATATTAAGTTGAAAATCCACTAAATAGGTGCATTTTGGTGGCTAAGGGCTGTTTGCTTGGTGGGCAGCGTTTTTTGGCTTTTACTTTTAAAAATAATAAGCTTATAGAATTATGCTGTTTGATATGAACTTATAAAAAAAAAAAGTAATTTATGTCAATAACTTTTTTTTTTTTATAAGTTAAAAAAAGTGACTTCTCAAAAGAAGTTACTTTTTTCTCTCTTATAAGTCACTTTTTTTACTCCTAATTCAAACACAAATAACTTCTTCTACTCCTAGTAAGTCACTTTTTTT
>JBAGKO010000013.1:24382599-24402310 GCA_037177275.1 Acacia concinna
GCACGTGGTCTCTAGAGATAGGAGGGAACAAAATTTTTTTTTTTTTTTTTTTTTAAAAAAAGAGGGGCGTTAGATAGGGTTTTGAGAGCGCGACCCGATTTTGCAACTCTTCGTCAAAAGCTTCTGCAGAATCGGGTGATCGCAGCAAAATCGCGATTCATGAGATTTCTCCATGAATCGATAGATTCATCTGCGATTCAGAGTCAAAAACGATACCCAGTCCGATATGAATCTTTCATATGTAAGTTTTCTACGATTCATGGGATTCGGATCGTGAATCTTACGATTTCGACTACCATAACGTACATCGCAGTGTTTAACTATGGAGCGGGACACACAGTGGACGAAGTGAAAGAGGGTGACTACAAGTCCTGCACCGCCGGTAATTCAATTTCTACAGACAGCAGTGGAGCCACAACTATTACCCTCAAGACCACCGGCACTCACTACTTCATTTGTGCCGTTCCTGGACATTGTAGTGGTGGAATGAAGCTTTCTGTTGATGTTAAGGCCGGAAAAGCCTCAGCTCCCTCTGCAACGCCTTCCTCCGGGAAGGGCTCTCCTGCCAGTGATACCCCAACCACCACCACCACTCCCTCTTCCTCCACCACCACCACTCCATCCTCTACGACAGCACATTCAGCTTCTTCGGCAGCTGGCCTTTCGTCTGTTGTTGCTATGCTAACTGTTTCTTGGGTTTCATACTGCGTGTTGCGCCTGCTATGAGTTATGCCTACACTATTGCCAGGACAGAGGCAGTGCTTTCATCGGTTTTTTTCTTCCTCCGTTTACTTGTTGCTCCACCTATTTTATTTTATTTTTAATTTTTTATTAGTAGTATTTATCTAATCCTGTTTCCATTTATTTTAATGATTATTATTATTTTCGTTTTTCTTAAACGAAACCCAATTCGGTATTGCGGACTTGTGGGCGCTGTTTACTTGACTATTCAAGATCATTCACTCTCTTGGACACTGACGGGCTAGTGTTTTCGCTTTGGTGACGATTTTTTTTATATACAAGTTATTATGCGAAACTCTGTAAATAATTTTTTTTTAAAAAAAGAAGAAGATAATAACACAACAATGAGCTAGAAAATTGCAGACATGTCAAAAAGTTTGAGTTAGGGCATTTGAAGAAAGTGATTAGAGATATTAATTGGGAATCAAAAGAACATGACTGTGCAAGTGTGTAGTGCATAACACTCCAATTAGATTTAGAAGTCTTGGGGCATGGGAGCATAGCAGAGCACACAACTCCACATCATAGCAAAGCAGAGGAACAGAGCATAGAGTAAAACGGAGCAGAGCACAAAGCTTCTTATTTTAATGGGAACATCATAAAATATACCCACTCTAATTATATTTATAACTCCAGGTTGAACACTCTTGGTTTCTATTGCAAGTCCACTCTCAAAAGAATAAATGAAAGTATTACAATCTTGTCTGGTAAAAAATACTTGCTAATTTATGAGGGCAAGATTGAAAAAAATTATCAATTTAGTTGTATGTGAGAATTATATAATTTGAATTCATAAATAGAATCAGAGTGGTACTTTAACTTTTATGAGCCATTTAAATATATTCTTTTAGCCAATGCTTTAAAAATCGAACTGAACTGGACAAGCCAACGAGATATAGTTCAAACGACTAAATCGGTTAAGTCATTTGGTTGAACCAGTAATACAATAATTAAATTAAGAATAATATTACATACATATATAACAATATATTTATATAATCGTTGAATCAAAATTTTGTTTTGTTATGGTTGAGTTAAAATTTCATGAAAGACGCATCATATATATAGATTTTGTTTTTTTTTTAAAGTTATATCTTCATATTTTTATGATATTTTTCATTATTTTAAAGGCTTAAACACATACACTTTCTTAATTGTTGTATGTATATGTCTTTTGCGTCTTTCTTTTTTGTGATATTTTCCTAGTCTTATGTATTTTTTCTTTTTATTAAGCCCCGATTTTTCCAAACCGGCTCCGACTCAACCCTAGATTCCTACTCAATTGCTGGTTTTAAATGGTTGAACCATGCGAATAGTTTAATTCTACGAAACGAGCTGTTAAGTGCTCCGGTTTACAGTCAAATCGGTTCAACCTGTCCGATCCGTTTCGGTTTTTAAAACATTGCTTTTAGCAAGAACAAACTTAAACTGAGAGCTTGTTTAAAGAACCATAAACCAATACCTGCAACATGATTTTTAACATAGTTCAAGAGATGCTGAAATGCAGTTGGGAACTTCAGCTTCATGTTATTCCACAAGGAAAGAATCAAGTCGCTGATGCCTTAGTTAAAGATGGACTACTTAAATCGAATTTACTTGATGTTTGTCTGAGCCATTTAGGGTATGTTTGGCTTAATAGAGAGGAGGGAAAAGAAGTATTTGAGAAGAATTTTGTTTTATCTTATTTGGATGGATAAAAAAGATAGGGGAGGAGAGTGATTTTAATAATGTGAAAAAAAAATCAACAACATAAAAATATAATCAATTAAAAATAAAATAGACACTAGTCAATATAAAAGTTTTTGAAGTGTAGCATATAAATGAAAATTAATATGTCATGTAATAAAAAAAATTGTACTACAATTTTCAAAATATGCGTATTAATTTGTTTTTCTTATTAAAAATATGTATAAAGTGATAAAAAAATAATAATACAATATGATACTAATAATTTATAACACAAATCTAAAAGGAAGACAACCTAGACATATTTAAAAAGTGTAAAAATCATGTACATAATAATTAATAAAAACCAAAATATAATATTTTTCCTTCAAATTCCCAAATATTTTTGTTATCAAAACAAGGAGAGTGGAGCAAAATCCCCCCATTCCCCTACCCTCCCCTCCCCTCATACCAAACATAAGGGTCTATTTGGTATAAGGGGAGAGGAGAGGAAGAAAATTTGGAGATTTTGCCCCCTTCTTTTGTTTGGGTAACAAAAGTTTTTAGAAGAAAATGAAAACTTTTTTAAGATTTTCCCTCCCTCCCCCTCCTAACTCTCCCCTCTAAAATTAAGGGAATTTGAAGGGAAAATGTTATATTTTGACTTTTATTAATTAACATACATATAATTTTTACTCTTTTTTAATATGTTTAGGTTGTTTCCTTTTATATTTGTATTATACATTGTTAGTGTCATATTGTATTATATTTTTTTACATCTCTATATATATTTTTAATAAAAAAAACAAATTAAGACACACACATTTTAAAAGTTGCAAGTAAAATTTTTTTATTACATAACAAATATTAATTATCCTACATTTCAAAAACTTTTACATTGACTAGTGTCTATTTTATTTTTTATTGATTATATTCTTATGTTGTTGAATACATTTTTTTATATTATTAAAATCCCTCTCTTCCCCTCCTTTTTTTATCTATCAAAATAAAGTAAAACAAAATCCTTCTAAAATCTTTCCTTCCCCTCCTCTACATTAAAATACCTTCCTAACCCTCCTCTGCATGCCATTGGTGGACAATGATGGTATGGGATTAAATTCCAGCTTTTTATTAATTAAAATTGGGAAAATTTTAAAAAAAGACAAGGGAAATAGGAAAATCTCACTTCAGTATAGCGAAATCAGAAAATTCCAAATCAGTATGTTTTATACTTTTTTTTGGTAATTACAAAAATGCCACTGAATCTTTCACAACATGAGTATTTAAATTAGCAACACCAAGATGTTGTGAATTACAAAACTCATGTGAATAACGAAACTCGTGTTATAAAAAATTCAGTGGCATTTTCATAATTACCAAAAAAAGTACAAAACAGATTGATTTAGAATTTTCCAATTTCACTGTACTGAATTATCTTTTCTCTATTTCCAATGTCTTTTTCTGAAATTCTCCTATTAGAATTCTCTACGGGCTATAGACCCTTGCATACCAAAAAGGTCAACAAAAAAAAAATCAGTGTGACCACCTAGACGTCAGACATAAAATAGAAAATTCAGGCGAGTCTTTTTTCCGTGATATTTTTTAAAAAATAAAGGTCCTTATAATTAGGACGGGCAGGCACTAACGGCCTGAAGTTACAACGACGGGATCGAACCCGTGACCTCCTCACACTTGGGAGATATCATTACCACTAGGTTACAAGGCCTTGGGTTTTTTCCGTGATATTTGAAAAACATACTTAAATCCACAATATACAGACTTGTCTGGTCTTCTAATTGATGAACATATGTTGAATTTAGCGAACGCACAAATCCAAAATAAACGCTATGGAATATGCTCAGATACACCTCGGTTTCTGCACCAACTACGTCCAAGTTATCCAGTCCTGCTTGATTCTTGCAATGATCTGACATTTTTTCCTCCTCCGACATTAATCCCCGCCAAAAGAGGGTATGCTCATTTGTACACATAGGTTTTCTTCAGCTCGATATATATCTACAAGCGTCAAGCTACAACTTCAGACTCTAACAAGTCAAGCTCAAGCTTCGATGAAGTGCCTGGAATAACAAATTTAAAGCTGCTTTCCGGTTTTCAAGCGGTTGTAAAAATTAAGCAATCAAGATTTTGCTTCAAGAAGAATGGAGGCGTATGGAGCTACATTGTAGCTGTTTCGTAAGCCAGGGACACCATCGAGGACAAAGTCATCCGGCGATTTGAGATTAGTATCCACCTGCGTGTAGCACGCTCTAATTAAAACCACAGAAAATCGGCAAATAATTTTTCCTACAACGGGTTCCGAATGATCATTGTTTAGGACTTGATCGATGGCAGCGCACAACAAACTTCTGCTAAATTCTTTTTAAAACTAAAATGATCGCCATGGAAATTTAATCTCCTCATGGTGTGAAAGGCGCACACATTCTGAAAGATTTCCTTGGTCCGATTTGATTGCTTTTCGTGTTTAAAACCAAAGCAAAAGTAAACTTATTTATGTTTGTTTGAAAAGACTAAACCTAATTAAACCATTGTAAGTTTTAGAAACACTGATTTCTTTCTTCTGGGTTTCACTAGTTTGTCTTGACACAATCTTTCAGCTCCCCTATTCTCTCTATTCACTCTGTTCCATCACGTTGAATTGACTGCAGCCACCACTTGTATTTTTCTGTGTCATCTTGCCAAATCTCAAAGGGCAGCCAGAGCCCAGTGGATGATAATTTTAATAATTGGGGTAGTGCTTCAGGGAATTAATTAGTTGAAAAGAAGTTATATTTGGATTCAAGCCAAAAGGGGGAAGAACTAACCACACGAAACCAGCTCCTCTTTGTTGGTGCCGGAGGCAACATGACTTTAACAAAAAAGTCATGTGCATTAAATGCCAGATACATGTCCCTGCCACCTTTATCATGAAGCCTGCATCACAGGTAAAGTCATCAATGAAAAATATTGATTTTGCCAGTGACGGGCAATCAAACCTCTGCTTCTTGTTAACATCTTGAGATGCATCAGTAGTACAATTACACATCAATTATCTAATATGTCTTGTTTGCAATGACATGAATATGTCAAGACTGCAGAAATCCCTTTTGAGAGTTGGTTTTCTCATGAAATTTATCGTAAGGAAATCTAGAAACCATTAAAAAAGTTTGCATATATGAGGCTGGGATAGAAACTCTTAAAGTCTACGAAACTATAGCAGGTCGAACAATTATAATCTTAAGGGAAAATTAATCTTTTGGTCCTTATAGTTTTAATCAAATTATAGCGCAGTCCCTATACTTTGATACGGTACAACTCAGTCCTTAAAGTTTTGACTAGGTTGTGACTCAGTCCTTGAACTTTGACTCGTTGCAATTCAGTCCTTGTAGTTTTGACACTATACAATTTAGTCCTTATATTCTAGAATAAAGGTTAGGGACTAAATTATAAAGTGATTAAAACTACAAGGACTGATTTACAGTGAGTCAAAACTCTAGGGATTAAGTTGCACAGAGTCAAAGTATAGGGACTGAGTTATAATTTGATTAAAACTATAAGGACCAAAAGATTAATTTTCCCTAATCTTAAAATACATTGGTTTTACAATTTTACTGACTGTAGAATTAATTTATATGATCCCTAGCACCAACTTTATCATTGTCTACTGGCAGAATATTGTTCAAGAATGAAATCTTAATCATTTGGCTCAAGAGTTCTATTAAATCCCGAATTCAGGAACCAACAACTACTACTACTAATAATAATTACAATGAACAGAAAGCTATTATGCTGTCACCTCAAGTTATGTTATAACAGACCTCTACAATCAAATAGTACAAACCATGCCCACAGAAACAATTAGAAAATGCGAGATGATATTTCAATTCCAATTCCCACTATAAACATAAGATTCTTACGTAAATGCAAGAAATTTGCTGTCAGGATTGTCCCAATTGTCTTCATGCCATGTTATATCATTCTGCATAAATAATGATTGCTTTATGAGAACTGACAACAATTACTTGCATCAACATTTGAGGTTACTTTACTGAAATGTTAAGCAAGAGATTACCTTTCCAAGAAAGTTGTCATGACTGAATACATTATGCTTATGCCGGAGTTTTATAATGTTTGAGAAAAACCTGAAGTGATCACTCTTCCGCGCATTCAACTATTGGGCATACAGACCATGATATTCAGAAATATCTCGAGAAATCCATGAACATGAAAGTATACTTGTTACTATAACCTTACCTGTCCCCAGAGGAAATGATTAATGGCAGTATCATGCCCATAGCTATTGTTATTTCCATATCGAGTATGGCCATACTCATCTCCCATTAGCATCATCGGCGTGCCCTAATCATTTATTACAATAATGAAGTCACTGGTCTAGTTCAAACGGCAGCAGAATACAAACAAGTGATATCATGAAGCAGCATCATCTATATTCATTTATAATAAAAAAACAAATAAAAATTCTATACAGTTTAACAGTTTACTGCAGGTTTTTTTCCCAAAATATTTATAGTCAACTGCCAAAATTCAATTCAGTAAAAGTAGAGGAGAAGACCTAGCAACTTTATGTCGAGACAAAGTTTTGAAATCATGCAATCTTGCTTTTCAAATATGTACCTGAGATATCATTAACGCTAAATGGAAGTTTTTCATTTGCCGTGATCGTAAAGCCTTTATAGTAGCATTGTCAGTTTTCCCTGTCACACACACACACACAATTCAAATAGTTAAAGTTCAAACTGACTCAATTATTTGATTGAAAAAGACACAACCCTCGGTAAATGTGACTTTAGAATAATATGCAGGTTGTCAACATCAAGAAGTTTTTTAAAAAGATATTACAAATTCCATGCTGACAAGCAGCCAGTTCTCCAAAATAAGGGAGGAGGGGCCATGGCATACTTTCAGATTCGCCTCTTATCTCCTTAAAATATATATTACTTAGACAAACAACAAATGTACTCCAGCAGTGGCTCTAACATGGTTACTTTCCAAAGGTCATCGATGCTGCAATGAAACATTCAAACGACGTACAAAGGTTCAATTCTATAACATTTTCTGGGAGGGGCTTATCACATCAAATCACTTCTGTATGAATTTTTTTAGTAGGTGATTATTAATCAAGTTGTATGAAAAACATTATCAGATAATGTTTGGCAATGCTGACAAATGAAACTTGAGTACATGGTAGAAGGAGAGTGAATTTCGGTTTTATGAAATAACTACACACTACACTCTGATATTCAGATCCTAAAGCTTTTAATATATTAACACATTGACAAGTGTTTTGGAAAAAACGAGTGTCTAAAATGCATTGAGTATTGCTAAACAAAGAATAGGATTAATCAGAACAGATAAAGCGCTAAAATATTGACTGTACCTTCAAAACCACAATTCCAGCTAAAATTATCATTGCTTCCATCATTTCCACCTTCCCCATTGGCTTCATTGTGCTATAAAACCAATAATCAAGTCAAGGAGATATTAAGTTCTGGTGATCAGTGACAAACTGGACAACAGACTTAATACCTTGAAATTGTATGAAACAAGATCACGCAAGGTGAAACCATCATGAGCAATAATGAAGTTAATACTATGATAAGGCTTGCGTTTGTTCACCTGTAAAATAAATGAATGAAAACAAACAAAACTGTTACCATAGAACTAGCTGTCTAATTATCTCAAAACAGAACTTCAAGGAAATCGGATGAACTTCAGCTGTTAAAATTTTAAAAATCATACAATTGTGGTACATATTGTAAATTGAGAATATTGTAAACATACTCTACCTATTCTAGCGCAATAGATCAACATCAAAATAGTCCATTCAGAGTCCAAGAAAAAAAGGCAAGGATTAAACAAAAAAGAAATAAAATGCATAAAATGCAATATATACTGATGCTCACTCTGTAAAGGTCAGAAGATCCAGCAACACGAGTAGCGAAGCTCCCCTTCATACCAGAGTCACCCTATATTATATTTCGGGGAAAAAGAAGACAAATCAGGAATAAACGATACAAGCCATGTTCTTTGCTCCTCTCAACAGGTCTAAAAGAAATCACAATTTCCATTAGAGAAAGCTATTTGCAAATAATACTTTACCAACGAACAAAATAGGCAAGTTCTTCCTCTTAGAATTACCTTGATAAATCTTCGTATATCATCACGGTACTTCCCATTCCATTCAGCCCACCTTTATCAGAGATGAAGGTTGAATAAATGGGCAAACATCATATTTATATGAAAATTAATATACTTTTCCTCTTAAGAACTCATTTCCAGAAAAGGCATGAGATCCATCTCAGAAATTATTTTATTCAAACTATTGCTTCCATTTTAATAGAAACCTATTGATGCAGTTTAGAAGTGAACTTCTAAGTTTCATTATCAGCATCATTGCAGATCACCAGAAGTGGCAGTGACCAATTTCATTTTGAAAGTACAAGTTCCACAAATTGTTTGTGTGTAAAGTAGTGTTTAACAGTGGCTAAGGAGGTTAATTAGTCAGGAGAATAGGAGATTAATAAAAATAGGGGATGCGTGGATGTAATAAGGGTCTAACAAGTGAATAAAACCCTTTTATGTTTGGTATCAGAGTTGACTTTCCGGCCATCGAGCATTGCTGGAAATGCAATGCAAAGAACAGTGCCAGAAACTCATTCGCGTGAACACCTTGGAGGTCTTGAGCAAAGGATGGAACTGCAAGTGGTGATGATAGTGATCAAACTTGTTTAGAGAAGAATATTCACGACATTGATGAATTTAAGTAGTCTTTAATTCCAATCAAAGCTTTCATGAACTACATGGCTGTGAAGTTGGCAATGCTAACCGTAAATGGTTCAGGAGTTGAGGTTGCGGCAATGTCTAGGACAACCAAAAGATACATAGGGGCACATAAAAGGGTCTCACTTATATCCTATTTCTACTGATCCCAAAACTAACTAGCCTCCTTAACCACTATTAAAACCCATGTAACAATGTGTAACACAATGAATTCAATCAATGTTACAGTTCAAATTAGAGACCAACTTTTTTAGAAGTCTTTAAGTCCATAAATGTGTGCCTTTTTTAATTGTGTGGTAATATAATCATATTAAATAAAATAAACATAAACAAGAGATTGAACAATAAGTACCGATCCCAATTTGGGAAACTTCCAACAAGATAGAGACCTCCACAGTCCCAAGGTTCTGCAATAATCTTACATCTCGATAAAATTGCATCTTTGGCAATCGCCTGGACAAGTAGTGATAAGATTAATACTCTTAACAAATTATTTACCTTCCTAAGATGTTTAACAGCTAAAAAATAGTTAATTGCGTTCCAACTTCCTATTTTTAAGTAAGTATGAAGATCCTATAAAGCTGCACTTGATTGTGTGCGCATATGTGCCTTGACATTCAAGTGATTGCTGTTCAACAATGTGCCACTGCAGCATTTCTTTTGCAGCAAAACATGCTTTACACATTAATATTTACCTTTATAAGTGGTGGAGCGTTAAGGGGAGAACCATCAATTCCTCGACAAAGGACACTGGCAAGGTCAAATCGAAACCCATCTATGTGATATTCAGTCGCCCTACAATAATGTGAAATAACGTTAATCAGTAAGCACAGTCGTATTAATGTGAAAAAGCCCAGTCAACTCTTAAACCAAAAAATAATAATATACAAATTACAAAGTCGCATAGTGCTTCCATAGAAAGTAGAGTTTCTCAAGTTATACGAGGTTATTATGGAATTGTTTAGTAATATATGCACCATTACTGAAGACTGCTTATTTCACATAACTAACAGAAGTAAAAAGCTAGTGTGCAAGACAGTCAAACATGATTGGATCCCCCAAAGACGATTATGAAAGTGATCACACTGAAACATGTTAGTCTACATTGTACAAAAATAGGGCAGATATTGATAATTTCAAAGCATCTAAAAGTTTAGGTTACCAGAATATAATAAATTCTAAGTTAACAAGTCTGTAATACAACAACAAAAAGGGTCTGGAGTTATAAGAATAATGAGATAAACAAAGATATGTCCATTGGCAACCACTTATATAATGGATTCAATCCAACTAGTTCATACCAGTGTCTAAGGCTATCAAGAATGAGTTCCATGACCACAGGATGGTTACAATTCAATGAATTTCCTGCGCATAAATAATTACATCAAAGTTCAAAAGAAGGAACTTCACATATTGACTTCAGTAAACTGAACCTTTGTAAGATCAAAAGAGTGAATACAAATATATTCTTAACAGTGCATAAGCAAAGTCTGCAATCGCATGTCTTATCATAGAACATATCAATTTACTTAAAGGATTTGCTAGATGTGTTTTATAGAAACTGCAAATAAGGCGATTTGCAAATCACTCACAAGCTTCAAAATATACTTCTTATATCATGGTGCATCATCATATCACAACGCATTCTGCATTGGTGTCTAACAATCCAGCAGACTTTACATTATATTGTTGTTCCTTGTAAGGAACCATTTACAAGGTAGGGACCTCAGTCCCATATCAGATTCAAAGAACTCAAATACGAGACTTGTATGGATAAACCTTGAGTTCACGGCTTGATGACTAAGGACTTAAAATAGTGAAATAGATTGTACATTAACTTGAACAAAGCTGTAAAGATAACATCTTAAAGACAAACCAATGCTGAATTACCACAACCCGAGAAGTTCAGCAATTGTCCATCCTTGTCCAGCATGTAATAAACCTGTAAACATTAGTTGATATGTCAAAATAACGATAGTTCAAATATAGGAAGAGCAATTTTTTTCCCCAATGATCTATACCGTGAGAACAATCATGAACTATTGACCTTGTCTAGAAGGGCAAATTCTTGGGGACAAAATTCACATGGAAAATAAAATGTGTGTGTGTGTGTGTGTATTGATTTCTAAGACAAACCACTCTATAGTTTATACAAATATATCCACACCATATGGTAAGAATCCAAAATGTAGATATCATACTCAGACAACCACAGAAATTCCAGCCAAATATCACCTTATTATCAATTCCCCGGAATGAAGTAGTATATGGGTTTGCATCATCAGCCTCATTAGTGTGATTGTAGACAACATCCAAAATAACCTGTGTATAAATAAGTTCCACTGTAAGTTAAAAGCCAAAATAAAAAATATGTTCCACCCCTAAATTGAGGTATGAGTAGTCATGTCACCTCTATGCCAGCACAATGTAAAGCTTTAACCATTTGCTTGAATTCCCAGGAAGCTTTAACTGCTCCTCCGCCAGCACTAGCATAGCGACTCATTGGTGTAAAGAAATTTATTGTTGAATAACCCCATGTATTGATCTTGGAAAAATAAATGGAAAAACTAAATTTCAGTACATTGACATTTAATAAGTCTATATCTCATTTACTGTCATCTTCCATTAGCAATGTCAAATAACACAAATACACTAAAAATTCCTGTTTAACTTTCTGTGTATAATTGCTACAATGAAAAGATAAAAGAAATAATGGCGTTAGAAATGTTCATCCTTAAGATGACCAGGGTAAACTGTATAAACATATAATGCAACATAATTGGCCTAGTATCCAAAACATACATACAAAACAAGGAGCTACTATAGGACAACTTGTAACACAGTAGATTATAAAACTTCTCCAACTTACCAAGTGATCTCTTGCGTTTGGACGCCTCTGAAATTCCAACTCATCAAACTCAAACACAGGTAACAACTCCACTGCATTGATACCGAGCTCCAGAAGGTGTGGGATCTTTCAAGTGAGTGGTAAAATTAATGAAATAAGAAAATATAGGAATTGACTACAAGTCAGAGAAAATCAGAATTAAATGTTTCGTCTTCTAAATCCTAAAAAATACAGATGGCAGGCTTTTTCACCAGTAATAGTAAGAGAATAATAAGGAATTTGATTAACAGATAGTTTAAGCAGCAGCACTTTTAAGCCAGATTAGATTCTGCCTGTACCAGCAAATATAGATAACTAACCGCCAAAAGTCTATATGCCCCCTTCCTTCTTAGAGCTTATAATTCATAATAATAAGGGACTGATTCCAATCACCAAATAAAAAGTAGAATTCTAGAAATACAGAATGTTGGAGTTTATGAGTCCTTTTTTCCATCCTTTTCTTGGCTTTTTTTTTTTTTTCAATTTTGTTGCCAAATATTACCCGGTAGCTCTGAGATATCTAAAATCAAATTAATCTTTTTTCCATACATGCAAAAAAAAAAAAAAAAAACAGAGTATAAGACTAAAGAGGTGTATAAGTCTAAAGAGTACCAATGAAATATTGTATAGAACCTCCTACTCTAGAATACTTTGTACAGCAATCAAACAATAAATTCTCGCCTTCATTGATCTAAACGCCAAGAGGTTTCTTTTCAAGTTGGTTCAGTTGTCTTCCTTCATAAATTAAGACAGTATTTGTTGGCTAAACAAGGGCTTGGAAACCTTTATCCTCATTTCTTTAGTCCATATGAATAGTAGGACCCGTTTCTAATGAATAGGAGCTACCAACTACATCAAAGAAACATCCTACCTTCCCCGTATCTTTATGACAACGTGATTGGGGTCAAACTCTATCAGCACTTTCTGCTATGCGTCCAATAAATGCAAAATGGGAATTACAGATATAACCTGTCAAGAATATTGCCCATGGCTTGATGCATAATTCTGGAGGGCCCTTCTGCTCTGAGTGCGGTGGAAGGAATGTCCTTCATCATTCATGAGGACAAGACTTCATTTCAGGAGGGGTGCACCGATAGAACACCACTCCAAACATATTTTAAAAGGAGGAAATGTAGGGGTATGGCAGTGGCAGTGAAGAGGTAGCTAACCAAATCTAGCCTACTGTTTGGGAAGTTATGTATACTGCTGGACAAGTTATTGGCAACAGAATATAATACCCCTCTCTGCCATTAGTAATTTTACTTGTAATGGGTCAATTAAGATGTTTATCATAAATACCAGATTAAGAAACAGTTAGAAAATTTCTTCGCAATATTTGTGTATGTGCTAGGAGTCTGGTCCTCCTCATAGAAGTCATATTTGTTTAATATTCACTTGTCTCTAACTTAAACTATATCCTCGCTTCCATATTTCAGTCCAAGTTCCATTCTTAGGTTGTTCAGTTTCTATCACAGGTATTAAAGACAATTTCAGAGGCCACAAACCAGAATATGATATTTATCACACAAGAATAATTATTACCTTTTCAATGACACCAAGATAGCTGCCACGAATGTCATGATCCAACTCACTAGATTCATCAATTGTAAATGCACGAACATTCATTTCATATATAACAAGATCTTTCTGCAAGAGCCGACAGCCAAACATATATGATATGGAGTCAGATTATCAGCCAACGACACAAATGAAAATCACTTGAGTCCATCCATAAAAGCATACAGAGACGTAGAATATGATAGAGATAAATGTATCCACCGCCACACTTAAAAAACAAACTATTGTGAAGCCCTTAATCTAGGGGGAATTTCACGATAATTATCATTTATGAGCTGACATATAATACAAGCAGGAATATAGGACTCTCACACCTTATCCTGAGCCTGAAACAAGAGAGAGAAACAGGGAGAGTAGGGCTGCTGATAGGTCCAAACTGCAGAAACAAGAAGACAAGAGAACAAAAAGAGGAAGCCATGATGGAGGGGGAGAATGGTTGAGAGATAAGTTGGATGGAACTGTTTAAAGGAAGAAATTGATGAGAGGAATAAAATTTTGGCACGGGTAAAGGGATATCTTGGAAGAGAGTAGGCCTCTCAAAAGCCAATACTTATATTTGTGCTCTCTGGTCGTGTGTGTAATCTTACTACAATTTTCATGTTTTACCCCATGCTGCAGTGACTTTGTATGAGATGTGGTGGTGTTGCAACTCGAGTCTAAATAATTAACTCTGTTATTTGGCAAGGGTAACCATATCAGTTGCTTTTGGCGTTCCTATTGAAGTCAGTATCAGTTGCGGTGAGGTAACAACTTTTGTTCAAAGTGATAAATACATTTCAGAATCAGTTCCAGTGATCCGTCTACATTCACTTGTATAGTTTTCAGAGGGTATAAGAAGAGATCTCCTGTCACAGGAAAACTACCTCGGGGATATTTGGAAGCTTGTAGTTTTCTCCCCAGTCAAAAGGCAAGCTTTCAAAATCATATGTGCCAAGAAACTTAGACAACTTCATGCTAGTATCCCCAAAATATTGCCGACCGTCAATTAGCTTTGCATAAGGATCAACAAGCACAATGCTGCTGTCAAATCGATGTCCTTTTGCCCAGTCTTTAGGACCATCAATACGATAACCATAGAGAACATTACTCTGTGGAAGATCCTGTAAGTTAAAGCGGAAAAACATGTTAAAATGCTCAGTTTGAGCTATACTTGCACCAGATGACTTCACTTGTACAATATAAGCACATACAATGTGCAAACATAAATTGATTTCAAAATTGTTCCAGCACAGATTAGCTTTAGCATTATAGCAGCATGGCTAATTGTCAAGAGAAAAAAACGAAGATGCAAGCACCAAATGTACTTAACTACATGAAATACCTAAAAACATTTAACAAAGATCTTTTAATGATCACAAAACCCACAAAAGTTCACAAATTCAAGATCAGCCAGGTTAACTGCCCCCAGAACAAAAGCAAATTCACCAAGTGCCTGATGACTGTATTGAAAAATGTTTTCATCTCTCAACGAGGTATCTCCTCCTTCGTGAGAATTCTCATACATACAGTTAATGTCTATAAGTTTCCAAGAAAAATCATAAAGGGACAACACGTGCATCATATCTGTTATTGAAATTGCACAGTTGCATCGGACTCAAAAAATCTATTCCTATTACATGGAAAAAATTCCAATTTACAAAGTGCAAGACCACTTTAGTAATAAGGGCAACCAGTCCGCCATGAACATTCAAATCGCATGCTATGTGCTTCTGTTGATCAATGTAAATACTTTTATTGCAGAGAAACATACATCAAATAAATTTCATATAAAAATTTTAGCAAGGGATATGCAAAACTTATGCAGATGCAACAATCCTTTCTTTTCACTTTCCAATTTGGAAGGCCACTGCAGTATTCACACAGGTTTTGTATTTGTTAAGTTAGAGAACAAGAGAAGGGTGCAATTTGAACTAAAGACCAAGGCAGGCAGAATCCTTGGCAATCTAGCAGCAGGAATACCTCGATACATATGTGCCAAATGTCCCCTGTTTTGTTCAATTGGGGATCCAAAGCCAGCTCTTTCATGCCACCATCCAGTGTATCACTACTTCCCCTGAAGAATTTGTACCACCAAGAGAAAAATAAGAAAAACTAAAAGATTGGAAAGGTTGGGGGACATATAACCCAGAAATGGGGATGGAGCAAATTGAAATCAGGAGGTGAGGGTAAAGTTCTGCCGCACTACTCACCAAAAAAAAACAAAAAAGTTCTGTCACACTTAAGTGCAGGCAATGCTACATTCAACAAAGCATCGCTTGCAAGACATAGACAGTACACATGCAAAAATTGTAAAATAAATAAAGACATGCAGATTCACCTCTCATGTTCCGGAAGCACTAAACAAAGTGTCACAGAAGTGGCATGCTGAGAAAAAATAGAAAAATTTATCCCATTTTCAACTTCTGATACACCCAATGGAAAGGCCTGGCCAGGGAAAATCTTCCATGATGGTCTGGTCTTTAGCACTTCAGAATCCTGTTCATGCAATTGCAATAAGATATTGTCTGGATTGCTCTCATAAAACACCTGACTTAAAGAATAATAAATATAATTGGATAGATACCTCAAGTACGCCTTCCTGAGCACGACGACCATAAACATTAGTTGTACTGTCCTTGGCACGGTCCCTTGCCTAACCTATGCCAAAACTTTAATCAAAATTTACAATAATGTCGATAGGTCTCTCGAGTGGCATAGTACATAGCGATGACATACCATACTAAGAATTCTATATCCGGTGTTTGATTTCCTTCCCGATGCTTGCTTGCTTGAGTTCAGCCTGAAAAGATTAAGACAAGTTAAAATCCTGTAAAGTAATGAAAAAATTTCTAATATTGTAAATACGTCAAAGAAGAGCCTGATACTTATCACCAGCAGAATTACCGACAAAATCATCTAGATAGCAAGAGTAACCATTTGCATGTGCGGATGGTCAATCGGATTAATAATTTTTATAAAACTCGTTGTTAGACCAACTCAAGCAACGGATGGATGAATAGTACCAAGCCTGAACCAACAGTTAATTAAGATTCCAGAACTCCAGCATGCATTATTTGATTCGATCAGCGTGTTTACACGCATGCCTCAGTTCCATGGATATAAGAACCACATTTTAGACAGTCTTTTCCAGAAGTTGAACCACAGTCCATCAAATGTAGATCCACAGGAACAGGCATCAAATTACAACAAAAATAAAAGCAAGTATTAATTAATTACCCCGCGGCATGCCCAGAAGAGTTTCCTAAAAATGAACTTCGGCCCCCGCCGCCAGTGGAAGGAGCTGAAGCAAAAAGTGTACACTGAATAGCAGCTCTGGAGCCACAGAGAAATGGCTGGTAAAGCATCATTAACACTTTCCTGGGAGCATAAGGAACCAGGTTCGTATTTGTAAGCAAAAGCTCAAGTATGAGAGGAATCAGAGGGGGAGGAACCAGGTTCGCGTTTGTACTTTGTAGTTACTAAGTGGGAATGGGACCGATGATCCCCTTAGCTACAAGACGAGTGAGCAAATTCTCGAAGCTTTATGATTTCGGAAGAGGCTTCCGTGGCATCAAAATGGCAATTCATGTCTGCCACGTGATCCGAGAGAGTGATTTAGGAGCGATGAGAAATTCGAGGGAGGTTCAGTGAAGCGAGACACGTGCTAACATTTAAAAGTCTAATGACAAAAATTTCAGCCTTAGTTCTAGCAAAAGAAAAAAAGAAGTTCAGCCTGAGTGCTTGAAATGTTTAATTGATGATCCAGTTGGACTTTCAACATTTTCAACTTAATTTTCTAAAATTTAATTTATAGTATGTAAACAAGGGTATCTTCAAAAGATAGTTTTCTTTGAAAGTTAGTATATGACTGAAGCTTTTGCCAATAATATATTGTCATGGTTGTATGAAATCGTGGCAAATGTGGCATTGAGTTACGTGAGAGTTAGTGCCTGTTTGAATGGCACCTTAAGCTGGTTTTTTGGGCTTAGTTTCAATAAGTGAAGTTGCTTCTGGTATTTGTAGCGTTTGGATGTTACCAACAATTTGAAGCTAAAGTCAGTAAAAGTAGCTTCAAAGTCTCAAGCCATTGTAGCTTATTTGGCTTTTCATCACAGAGTTTATTACCGTTGCATCACGTGATTTCTCTCTCCTGACCCACAGACCACACTCCTCCTCTCTCTTTCTCGCAGACCACATCCTCCTTTCTCTTTCTCACAAACACTCGATCCTATCTCTTTCTCGCAGACACTCAGGTTCTCTGTTTCTCTTGCGACGAGCTCCATTGTTCACTGCGGCTCCTAACCCACACTCCTCCTCCTTCTCGCAGACCACACTCATCCTCTCTCTTTCTCACAGACACTCGGGTTCTCTGTTTCTCTTGCGGCAAGCTCCATTGTTCACGGCGGCACACCATTTCTTCAAGGCGATTGACCCTTCCATCCAAAAACCTCACAGTGTCGCGCTTTACCGGCGGTTTTCACGGCGACACCAATGCTTTCGTTGTTCTTCACGACCTCTACCGTTGCGTCAGCTTCTTCTTCTCTCAGTGAAAGCGTTGGTCACCGCTGTGTGTGGCTTTGCTGTCGTGAAAAGGTGGGTGTTTGAGCTTAGGGAGTTCAGATCCAATTCTCGCCTTGGTGTTTTGTGTTCTCCGGCGATTTCAGGTTTGTTGTGCCTATCGTGCTCTCTGATCTGGTTCTGTTTTGGTTGATTCGAGTAGCAGCTAGGTTCCTCTTGTGGGCTGTTTATGTTTCAATTGGTGCTTGGATGGAAATTTGAATGTGATTTGTAGTGGTTAATATTGTAATACTGTGAGGAGATTAACTTAGGATCTTATTTGATTAACTTACGATCTGATGGTAGATTAGCTTAGGTTCGATGGCAAAAAAAAAATCTAACCGATAATACATATGGTACTTTAGCAATGTCAACTGTGATGCTTTTGTTTGCAATATTCATGGTGGAACCCTTATGGTGAATAGCGAATGGAGTGTAGTAGATTACTAAACAATTGTGATTGCTAAGAGGGGAAAAACTAGAGAAGGCAAGAATTGCATTTGAATTTGACACTGCCATTGGTTAAACACGTGTATGTTTTGTTCACAGTTGCAGAATTACTATGCTAAATAATTATACAAAGCTAGTGGACATGTTGTTGAATAGTTTGAGGATCATTAAATACTTTGGGTCTTGGCCTGCTTCCTAGGTTCACATGTCTCATATCCAGAATCTAAACAAAGATGTTGGTGGAAATAAAATAGTAGTTTATAAAGCCATAGTGAACCTTGATCCAATTTGTATTATGTGGATAATGTATTTGGGTTTAATAATAATTATAACAACATTAAATATTAAGAAATTATGAGAAGAATATTTATTCTGACTTGAATATGAGACCGTGTTGTTGTGGGTTGTGTAATATAATATGCATGAATATAGGTGCACTCATATCGAATGTTTTTAATTGGTTTGAATAATGTATGTTGTGCCTATAATCAATGTTATCAAGTGTTTAAAATGTTACCGTGCAAAACAACTTTTGTTACTTGGGTTCACATGTTTATCACTAATGAGCTATTGTGTGCATGATGTCTTGATACTTAAATGTCACTGAAAATGTTCAATTTTCAATTTGGGTACGTGCATGTTTCACTTTGTTAGCCACTACGTTTCAAACTTTGCCATATGGAGAAAAGGACAGCATGTTGGGATGTTAATACCATCTAAGTTTTAATTAATGCGTGCCTTGAGCAAATCTATCAAAAAGAACATAACAGTGTAGTGTTTACACTGAAATGGTGGAAGAACATCATAGAGGAATTTAATTCAAAAACGGGAAAGCAATACATGAAAAGACAACTTAAGAATAGGTTAGATGCGTTGAAGAAGGAATGGAAGACATGTGATGATCTATTCTCAAAAGAGACCGGCATTTCTTTTGATTGGTCGAGGAATATGGTTATTGCTTCTGACGAATGGTGGGACCAAAAAATAATGGTAAGCTATTCTTATTGTCGATGATGTATTTTCTTTCCGATTTTTGTTACATTACATTTGATATAA
>JBAGKO010000013.1:24402410-24416705 GCA_037177275.1 Acacia concinna
GGATTAATTCATCACACAGTCTAGATATCACATAGAATGCATAAATTTTATTAATCCTAAAGGAAATAGGTCAATATTAATTTCAAGTGCGCTAAAACAAAATTTAACACACATAATTCAATAAGAAGTCTCACAATCATGTATCTAGATAAACTCAAATAAAAATTTAGAATACATGAAATGAAATTAAATAGAAAATAACAAACTCCCCTTTGTAGCACATTGAAGCTTTAGCCCACCAATATTCACCACCAATAACTCAAGAAAATTCAGCCAATCATGATATTAATTCTGGCCATCTGGAATCCTGGGAATATGAGGCAAATAGACAATTAAATAAAGAAGAAAGAAAGGTTGTCTGGTGCAGTGCAGGTTCACGGTGAAGATGAATAAGATGGTGGTTATGAGAAAAAAGGATAGGCCGACGGTGATAATGATGAAAGGTGGTGAGACAGATGGTGACAGTGAGTCACCGATGATGATAATGAATCACGGGTCTGCTCTCTCTCCCTGCATGGTAAAGAGGTAAACAGGGATGGTGGTGATGAGAAAATAATTATGGGCCGAAGGTTACGGTGAAGACAAAAGAGGGTGGTGGTGGTGGTGGTGTACTATAATGTTTCACGGTGGAGGAGAGTCTGGGTCACGGTGGATGGTTGGTCTCAGGGTAGTCTGCAACTCACTCCTCTCTCACGGCTCTCTCAGACCCAAATCCTTCCTTTCTGATTCTTGTGACAACCCCCTCCTCTCTGACCAGACCAAGCTCTCGACACTGCACACCTCTCTTTCTCGTTTCGGCCCTTCTCTATATATTTCTACTACAGCTGCTTCCCTTTTCAAATATCCAGTTGCTCATCCTTGATCCTCTGCAAAACTGTCGCTTTTTGTTGCCAGCTGCCGTTGAAACTGTAGCTACTTATGTTTTTACCTAAAACCCGCAGCTTCCCACTCCAATCAGATATTCAGACGGTCAAACCTAATAATATCCTTGGTCAAAACGCAAGTTTTGACCAGGGACTCATTTACAAATTTCAGAATTAGAGGGACTGAACTGCAATTATTTTATTTTCTTTTTCTTTTTCTTCAAGTACCTACAATACAAAATTATCCAATGGATAGAATCAAAATTTCAATAAAATCATTTGCACAAACAATTAATAAATTATAATCATTTAATATCTAATTGGACTTAATCTAATAGTGTTTTCTTTTCCCAAAATTTATGCTTAATCATGCAAGTTATGCCCAAAAATAGTGATTAAATCTCCAAAAACACCATGAAATAGCTTATTAAAATATGATGTTATCACTCAGCCATCTTTGAGGATAAAGAGCTCTTGAAAGCATCTACTCGACCCCCAATACTAAAAGCTGCTTCTGATGATACTGTTGAGAAGGGTGAAGCCAATAAATCACGTGCCATTAAGCTTAACACCTTATACTTAATAGCATTCACTTTCCACTATGCCAAAGTGTCGAATTTAGAATCATGATAGCCAACTGATAAGGATCGAAATGTCGCTTTTTAGGCTATCAAGATGAGATTGCACCTAATAATATAGTATAGGGCATAATCCAACCGTTCTTCTCGAGGAGCGCTTATTGGTAAAGTCCTAAAAACTGGCTTTTAATGAAAACATAATGAATTAGGTAAAGAAAATAGAGGGTTTTAAAATGGGTTGTATTGGTGTAATAAATGTAAAAGTGCAAAAGAGAATAAATGTTTTTGGTATTTTAAATTATGATGGAGTGGTTTGGATAATAGGGAATTTGATGAGTTAGTCCCTTAATGATGAAAACTTAGTTATCCTTGTTTTGAAAATGTAATTGGGAGTTTAAATTCTCTAAGTCAAATTAAGAACCCCAAGCAATCACTTGGGTCCAATACCTTAGTCAATGTGAAACTTCACTTTAATCAAAGTAGGTTTAACATTTCCTAATGCATTGTTAAGAACCACTTAAAGTGTAAATGGAATGGGTGATACAAATTCTCTAGATTGTTAATCAACAACCAAGGGTGCCAAGTATACATACAATATTATCAATATTCATTGACAATATTAAATGAACATAGGGCTTCAAGACATAGACATATATATATTCAAATCACTCAATGATAATAGCAACCCATCCAATCACAATACATAGTCTAAGCTCAGAAATTACAATCATAATCATCATAATCCACAACAGTACAGAAGTTCCTAAATTTAGAAAATCCTAATACAGAAGAGAAAATGATAACTTAGACTAGTAAAGTACTCCCCTATTGAATCCAGTGAACTCAAGCCTTGTTCTCCATCACCAAGAGGCTAGAAAGTTAGCCTTTCATGTCTTCACAATGAATGCAATTGCTGAACTAAAGAGAAACCATGGAAGAAGCTGAACTGGGATGGAAAGGTGAAAAAGAAGATAATAGGAATGATTCTGATGGGCTTGGATGGTGAAAACTGGTGGAAAAATTGAGAAAAGTGAAGGGTTTTGGTAGGGAAACAAGGTGAGGTTGAGAGGAGATGATAGTGGCTACTTTTCTGTAAATCTACATACTATCAGCGCCTCTCTCGTGTGGTTATGTCATGCTAATATAAGGAATCTAAAAATCCTACTTCAAAATACTCAACTTCACTTTAGGTGGCCAACTCGCAACCTCATGTGTCAAGTCACGACTTGGGAAGACAGAAGATACATCAATCATGACTTAGCTTCTAAAACACAGGGCTCCACTAAAGGGCGTCCAGGTCATGACCTCAGCTCCCTAAGTCACGACCTGGGGAGACAGAAACACTCCCATTTGTGCTTTAGCTTTTGTAAATTGTTGGCTCCATCAATGTTCTTGTCTTGGGCCTCAAGTCCTTCTCCAATTGCCTGAAAGTTATATAAAAGAGCTTTGTAAAGACCAAATAAGCAATTACAAATAAGGAGAGGAAATTGACCATTTTTACTCCTAAAACAGTAAAATGCAGTCCATGAATCTATGTAATCCCAAAAGCTGTAAGTGCATGCATAATGAGGGTAAAAGTGTTGCAAATCATTAGAAAACACTTAAGAAAACTATGTAAAGATAAGGTTCTATCACCAATCAATTCAGCTCTTAGGTATTCATCCACCTCTGAAATTTTCTCTACATTACTACTCTTTGCATCAGCCTTAGCTAAAACCTTTTGGAATGTAGCATCAGTAGGTGACAGGGCCATGTCAGGTTGAGCCACTAGTAACCCACTACCACCATTATCTCCTTGCTCCATTAGTGGTTGAGATCCATATGTTCCACTAAGATGAATACTAGCTAAATAATGATCATATACAAACGATATAGCACATCCATAATTTTCCTCAACATAGCATCACGTTTGGTTGGTTCAGGAAAAAGATCAGCTAAGGCAATTTTGACATATGTCAATTTGCATCTGAGATCTAGTATCACGGACACTACCAACAACAGATTCATTTTCTCAGCTACTCCCCAGTATTTTTTAAACTTGGACATCATTCTTCTTGCTATGTCATTCAAGAGAGATTAGGAACTACTTGCACTTCACATAAGTTGTGTCTGAATTGCAATTATGTGCTGCAAACAAGTATTACTTGTAACAAAGTTTGATCCAAAAATTTCAAAGTCATGTTGTATAACAAACTTAAGGAGCCAAGAAACTCTGTTGCAATGATCCAATCATATTCACTTGGAGGTAAAATTGTAAGATCAGGAGTCCTTCTTCTAGTTGTATCATCAGAGACATCATCAACACCTTTACAATACTCAATTAAGGAATATGTATCTCGATTTAAATTTAATCTAACTTTCTTCATCCTTCTTTTCCATCCTAGTAAATATTTTGATGAACTTAACGACACTTTCAAGCATGAGGTATGTCGAGTTCCACCTAATAACATAACATAATTTGAAAAAAAAATGACAATTAAAATCAACACATCATCATATTAAAATGGATGATAAGTAATTATTTAAATTACCTTGTGGGACAATCCAAAGTAAATAGGCTTTTTGATTCAACACGCTCTCTTTCAGCCAACATTATGAATTTACATTTTCTTGATGGAGAAGACTTGACATATTTTACTGCATGTCAGATGAGCTCAATGGACTTGTTCATTTCTTTAAGACCTTCAAAACAACTAGATTCAATATATGAACAGCACACTGCATTTGCAAAAAGTCTCCATCACATACCAAACCATCCCAGCTCTTAAACTACTTTTTCAGGATTGCAATTGCAGAATCATTAGCGAAAGCATTATCAACTGTGATTGTAAACACTTTGTCAATACCCTACTAAAATAAGCAATCCTTAATTTGCTTAGCAATTGACTTCCCTCTATGATCTTTAATCTCACAAAAATTTAGAACGTGTTTTTGCAAAATCCAATCCTGATCAATCCAATGACCACTCAAACACATATAGTAGTTGTTTTGTATAGATGTCTAACAATCAGTGGTGAATGAAACATGAACTTTAGTAGTCTTAAAATATTTTCTTAGTATATCTACTTATTCTAGATATATGTTATAGCAATCTCTAGCAGTTGTCCATCTTGATAGAATTTGAAATTTAGGCTGAAACTTTTACAAAAGTTCTGTAAAACCCTCCTTTTCCACCGCACGAAAAGGAACTTATCCTTTATGATGTACTTAGCAACAACCTTTCTACCTTGCTCTTGATTGAACAAGTGATGAGTTACTATTTGATTTACAGTCGTAAACAAGCTTTGACCCTTGATGTCTTTGTTTGGATTCTTTGAACATTTGCCAAAATGTCATCATAACTGTTTAGTGCCATCATTAGAAAGATGGCTTGCATAAGTTAGACCATAGTAGTTGCACTTTGACTTATGTTTTCCTTTTGTTTCTGCTAGTGGCAACCTTATAAAATGTTTCCAAATGTCAAATGAGTCCTTCATTTTTTTCCTTAGGTCATATTTGTTATGATTCTTCCTCACTATCGCTTTGATCCTCACTACGAGCATTTTGTTGTAATGTTGTAACCCCAGTATCCCCTAGATCAGTTACAACTTGTTGTTTCACATTTTTTGGTGGTATTTGTCCCATGATAATTTGCCTTTTCACCTTTTCCAAAAGAAGCATGAAAAATTAGTACCATTAGAATTAGAACCATATATATATATATACACCTGATTTTACGATCATGTTCATGCATAGTTTCAGAGATGACATACCAATATAAATTGGAACAAGAAATCCATTTCTATACTATAGATAATATATGAGTAAATATGTAAAACAACAAAGTAGCAGCAACAAGCCAACAATACCCAAATCAAAATTAGAGCCACAAGGCATCCAAATAAGAAAAACAAAAAATCAAACTTTCTATGAACCAAACAGACCCTTAGTATTCAATTTCATCAACTTTGTCTTCAAAGAACCTTTATTATAAGAAGTTGAGATCTACAAGCCTGCTTCTTTCACAAATTCCTATTCTAGTGACAATCACATTCGACTCAACATAAGCTGACCACTTTTCATTTAATCCACAATTATAGACAATTTTACCAGTAAGGGAAATGAATTATAATAACTGAAAAAGAAACATTTATATAGTACAAATAAGATTGAAATATAGAAATAACCTTCCCCCATGATAAGCCAATAACAGGCAACTATTTATGAAATAAGCAAAAGACTAGGCTATAAATGAACCTAAGCATGGTAATAAAAATACAGTATGAACTACATAGTTTTCAGTATTCTTTACGGTAACACATAACATTCGTGGCAAAAGTCTTGCCTTGTCATAAATTTGAGAGATAATATATTGATCATAAATGCTCTAACAGCTATCAAGCAGCAATAAATGCATCACAAAATTTTACTCAAACAATTATATTAATGATTCTTTTAAATTTCATAAACGACACAGAGAATATGAACATGAGACTCAAAGGAAGTGGAAATACAGTTACAATAGAAAATATACATGATATACACATAAACAGTCATGATGAAGACAAAAAAATTTCTCCTTAATTAGATCAAATTATTAAGAGTTCATGAATGATACAGAGAGCTTAGAATGCACCTTATAAGTTACGAGTCAGAGGAGCTTCGACTGACGGACTAAGGTTGACACAATGAGCTTCATCGTCGGCGGCGAGGAGAGCTAATGACTTACATTGGGGATGAATGATGCCACCACAAGCCTATGAGCCACAATACCATTTGCTTAAGACTTTGCCAACAAATGGCTAAAGATGATGATTGAAGGAATGAGGTCAGGGGAGCTTTACCTTTGACAGGGGAAACTCACACACACTCACGCAGTCGCAACTCGTGGTAGCTGGTTGGCGCCTGGCAGTGACAAATGAGTTGTGTTAGGGTTATATGGGGGAAATAGGGGATCGGCCAAACAGCTCGAACCTGATGATGAGTAACGCCTAAGGTTAGGGATTGGGTCTAGCTGTCTAGGTCACTACTCATTGGTAATAATGATAGATATGGACTGATGTGTGTGGACCAAAGAAGATGATGGTTAAATATATATTATACGATAACAGGAGGGTACAGGTACCTCGTGTATTAATACATCACCCACCTATTTAATTTAAACGAGTATGGGCTGTAGGCTTATACGGGCCAAAAAAAACACAGGTTGTAGGCTGGTTGCAGGTCTGTTGCTCACCCCTACTTGTGTCACTAGATATCTATAGTTTAATACTATCTCCATGGGAAATATAATTGATTAGCTATACTAAGTTCAAAAATAGAAACAACAAAGTATTTTTTCTGTTGGAGTGGGGTGGAGAAACCCTTATTATTGAAAAGGGTGTTTACAGTTCTCATAAGCAAGCCATACATATGTGGTTTTATGTTGATTTTGGCCATATATTTATCAAAACTTTAAATACTTTCATGAGTGACAAATATATGCACTAAGTTTTTTTAAAAAAACATCCTCAGTCCTCACTTAATTATTTACATTTAAGCATTATCAATATACTCTACCTTATAGTACTTCATACATGGGTATAGTTTGAAAAGAAATGGAAAAATGATCATTTTTGCCCCCAAAGTAACCATTCAGGAGTGTTAGGTATCCGAAAGTTTTTTAGGACCATTTTTTGCTCTGGAAGTAACCATCTAGGAGCACTAGGTATCCAAAAGTTTTTCAAGGATCATTTTTGCCTTAGAAGTAACCACCCAGGAGCGTTAGGTATCCAGAAGTTTTTCAAAGACCATTTTTTCCCAGGGAAATTTACCTTGACAATTTGTCAATGTCAAGTTTGATCGTTAAATGACATCATGAACAGAAAAGTTCCACCCTCATGATTAATATCACATGTAGTTCGACCATCACGATCTCCAAGGTAAAATTTAGATTCATATCCAGATCGAATATGGTTCAACCATCATGATTTGTTGAATCTTTAAATATATTTTCTTCCTCAACTCAAAGACAGTGACGAGATCCCAAAATGTTTAAACTCATGGTGTCATTTAACGATCAAACTTGACATTGATTAATTGCTAGGGAAAATTTGCTGAGGTAAAAATGATCCTTGAAAAACTTCTGGATACCCAGCACTTCTGGATAGTTACTTCCAGAACAAAAATGGTCATCAAAAACTTCTGGATACCCAACGCTCTTGGATAGTTACTTCAAAGATAAAAATGGTTCTCGAAAAACTTCTGGATACCCAGCTTTGGGTGGTTACTTCCGAGGTAAAAATGGTCCTTTACCCCAAAGAAATTGTAAATATGAAAAACAAAGCAGATTTGTACTATTTTTTTTACAAAAAAAATACCTTTTATTTACCTACCAAAAGTACCATGTATTTAATCACTTAAATTTGAGTGTACATTTACTCATACAATCTAAAAAAATGTTTGAAATTGAATGTTATTTTTTCAAATAAAAATTAAAATACCCTCATATTATACACTACATACTACTCAAAACGAGGCAGTTTTAGGCAATGGAGGCGTCAAGGATGGGAGGGAGAGAATCCGAACTCCTCTTCTTGGTGGTTCCTATCCTTGGCGCCTCCTTGCTCAAAACTACGCCACTTTGGTTTTGGGTGTAAAATGTGAGGGTAGTTTAATTTTTTTAAAAATAAAACATTCAGTGTCTTTAAATATTTTTTAGTAGCACTCAGTATCATAAAATAATTTTTCAGTAGCCCCAGTATCTGACAAGCTGCACCAATGAGTATTTTTCATTAATACGGGCACAATATGTATAAATGAAAATTTTAATTTAAGAAACCAAGTGTTATTGAAAAAATACTTTTAGATGCAACTTCCCAGTTACCAGGGCTATTGAAAAAATATTTTATCTCACATAGTGCACGAAAAATTATTTTATGATACTGGGTGCTACAAAAAAACTACTCAAAACTATGTAAATTTAGATAAGGAAATACTAAAGGATGGGAACAACCAAGGAGAGAATCCAGGTTCAAAATATTCTCATTGAATACATGTAGGAACGATCATTTGCATAAATAATGTAGCTACACTATCGAACATGATTATAATAATATTATAAACAATTATAATAAGTTTCAAATTTGAATTCACTAAATGTAAATGTACATCTTATGGGTTAAAGCGATGTTTCTTTCCTTCTTTTTTTGATTATATATATAGTCTTATCATAACCGGGAAATGTTTCTTGACCAGATGTGATAGCTTCCTACAAGCATTTGGGGGATTGGTTGATTATAGGAGAGTCTTTGACATAAAAAAGTAATTGGTTCTCACAATTGTTGATCACAAGTAAAAAAATCACAAACTCTTTACTCTAGACATTAATATGTCACATGTTTAATATTTGTTGACAACATATCATAGTATGATTCACAAGCAATGAAGTTCGTGTCAACGTGCCTCTATATGGGGAGGTCGCAATCAAAGCCTTTCAGGGAAGGACAGAAGATCTAGAAGTGCCCACAGTAGTTTTGATATGGTTTACCAAAATTCCAAAACACATAAGTAAAATATACATTTAAAAGTATCAATATTTCTTTTTCACTTACAAGCTTTTTTATTTGGTTTGCTAAGTTTCAAAGAATAAAGTAATACATATATTTAAAGATATCATCATGATCTATTTTATTTTGTTTCACTTGCAATCCTTTTGGTTCCAAGTTATGGAAACATATGTAATGTCTTCCAATCTACACAAATTTACTACAATCCATATATTCCTAATGCCAACAACTTTTATGATGCTTAAAAACTAGTGTATTAAAAATTGGACTGAATCGGGCGGTCCAGACCGATGAACTGGCCACATGTTCGATCTAGTTCAACAATTTTTTAAGGGGTGAACTGGACCGGTCTAACCTAGTTGAACTAGTAGTGACCCGAACCAGTTTGACCGTGAATCGGTTTACCTTTTATTTTTTATTTTTTTAAAAAAAATTATCTCTTTTAGAATTTCATATTGATAAGCATAAAATCTTGACTTTCTCACCAGTTTAACCCCAAGTTAATAAGCTGATATAACCTACGGACTCTTGACCCATGCCTCGATCGATTCGGTGATTTGTCTGGTTTTTAATACCTTAGTAAGAACATTATCTTAAAGCAAGCATGTTAAGAGGTACAAGTACATGTCAGAAGGTTATAATCCATCGAATGGATATGAATCCATCAGAGTCTAAACTCCCTGTTCCCATTGACACATAGACAGTTTCCCACCATTCTATCATTTGCTATGACAATAAATTAGAGTCAAGAACAATCAATGGCTTAGGTAGGATTGTACTAGCCTAGTCTTGTTTTCACAAATGATCATTTATATGTAGCTTTGTTGAGGGTTAAATCAATGGACATCATTAAGATTTTATTAATAATTGATTTAGACAAGAAACCCACCAATAAAACAACCAATGTATTTAAAAAGAAATTTTCTAAAATATTATGTAAGACTCATTGTTGGGTTTAAATATTTTTTCTCCAAAATATTTATCATATAGCCGTCACCAAAGTCATTCTCATCACTACTTTAACAAATTGTGCGGTGTAAATACCCTTGCATTTATTTATTTATTGACAAAAAGCAGCACCATGGTGAAAATGAATTATTTAAAAGCAATTATCCCTAATAAGGTGGTACATGAGTATATATTCAACTAGATTTTTTTACACTTTTTTTTGAGTTGAAAAATTAATATGAGATCTATAAAAAATGTATTGTAATCATAAATAATTACTTTCAAAATATATAATAAATATAATCCACGTATCCGTGCAACGCACAGGGTTAACAAAATTGTAAATATGAAAAACAAAACATATTCGTGCTATTTAAAAAAAAAAAAACCCTTTTTTCGTACGTAAAGTACCCTATATTTATTCACTTAAATGTGAACATATACGTATTACCTTAAGAAAGATAATGACAAGAAAATCTAATAAAATCCAATGATTCTCCAAATATCTTTTTTTTTTTGAACGAAATATCCTTATTCAAATAATCTAATAAAATAACCCCGCATAACACCCTGATTCTATATAGATATATATATATATATATATATTTTTTTTCCGTGTCACACGACTCTTTGAATATGTGGATCATGAGACTAGTTAGCTACAATACTTTTGAGTTTTAATTAATCAATGAAAAATTTAGAGGAGTTGATCAAGAATTTACTTTAATTCTAAATTCTAAATATAGCACTTTAATTATAAACTATCTAGCTTCATATCTGTTGTCCTCTGTATTGGAAGGCATGAACTGCTTAATTTAATTTTTAGAAAAGTATAAATTATAGTAACACTATGGTACTGCTACATGATAAATATAGAAGTTAGATGAAAGTTTGATCTAATTTTAAATATGACTTTAATCCATCTAGTTTTCTAAATTTATAATTTTCTCAAAAAAATATTCTGATTAAATGTAGCAACGTTCCATTGCATAAAGTAGCTACAATATCGAACGTGATTAGAAGTTTACAACAATATTATAAAAAATCTAATCATACTTAGTACAAATAACTTGACCAATTTTTTAAATGATGGTAGGTATATAGGTCATAAATTTTTTTTAAAAAAATTTAGATCTTATATTAATAATTTAAGCATTTGAGGGCGTACATTTCAAAATATCATGTCTTAGAATTTCATCTTTACGTTGAGTATGAATTATGATTGTCCCTTTTAGGGCATCCGATCAAATTAGGATCGTGCATACATAGCACTATTTTTACTTTATAATATAAGTAACTTTTAAAAGATGTCTTAATTCATAATATAAACTACTTAAAGAGTATCAATTTTATTAATGTAATTAATATTTAAATGTAAAATTTATATATTATCTCTCATTTGAAAATTTAATTTAAAATGATGAATTTTTTTTTAAAAAAATATTTTAAAGCATATTTAATAAATTAACTATTATTGATAATATGGTTGGTATGATTTTACTAAAGTGCCTTATACTATTAACTCCGGTATGTATTATCAATTGATCATATCCGAAAAAAAAGGAAGTATGCGTTGGTAACTTCTAGGGGATCCAAAATCTCGGAACGGATATATATGCTTCCGGGGCGGTAGTTGCGATTGTGTACTCTTGCTCCAAGAACTCGTGGAAGAAGAGCAGACATCCGATCCACCATGTCCGGAGAGGCCCCGGCGGCTGCGTCCGTCTCCCGAGCAAAAAAACTTAGTCTCATCCCTCTCGTCTTCCTCATATACTTTGAAGTTGCTGGCGGCCCATACGGCGAGGAGCCGGCAGTTCAAGCTGCCGGACCCCTTTTGGCAATTATTGGTTTCATTGTCTTCCCTTTCATCTGGAGTGTCCCAGAAGCTCTTATTACTGCAGAATTATGCACCGCCTTTCCTGGCAATGGTGGATACGTCGTCTGGGCTGAGCGTGCTTTTGGCCCTTTCTGGGGCTCTCTCATGGGCACGTGGAAATTCCTCTGTGGCGTCGTCAATATTGCTTCATTCCCTGCTCTTGGCATTAACTATGTCGAGAAAGCTATTCCCGCTCTCGAATCCGGCTGGCCTCGCTACACCGCCATAATGGGTTTTACTCTGGCTCTCTCGTTTCTCAATTATACAGGTCTGACGATTGTTGGGTATACTGCTGTTATACTCGCTGTTATTTCTCTCGCGCCTTTTATATTAATGTCTCTTATTGCAATTCCCAAGATTCGTCCCCATAGATGGCTCAGTTTAGGCCAAAAGGGGGTGAAGAAGGATTGGACTTTATTCTTCAACACTCTGTTCTGGAATTTGAACTTCTGGGATAATGTTAGTACTGTGGCAGGCGAAGTTGATAAGCCCAAGAAAACATTCCCCCTGGCTCTTTTGATTGCAGTGATTTTCACTTGCGTGTCTTATCTGATCCCACTCGTCGCCGTCACCGGAGCCATTCCTCTGGATCAGACTCAATGGGAAACTGGGTTTCACGCTCAAGCTGCAGAAATGATAGCCGGAAAGTGGCTGAAGTATTGGATTGAATTTGGTTCAGTTTTGTCGGCGATTGGGCTGTTTGAAGCGCAGTTAAGCAGTTGTGCTTACCAATTTTTGGGTATGGTAGATATCGGAGTCCTGCCCTGCGTTTTGGGCGCTCGATCTAAATGGTTCAACACACCCTGGGTGGGAATTGTGATTTCAACTATAATATCACTTGGAGTCTCATACATGGATTTTGAAGACATCATTGCCTCTGGGAATTTATTGTACAGTTTGGGCATGTTATTGGAATTTGCTTCGTTTCTTTGGCTGCGATGGAAGTCGCCTTTGCTGGAGCGGCCATTTCAGGTGCCCATGAACTTGCCATTACTGGTGATTATGTGCTTGATACCATCTGCGTTTTTGATATTGATAATAGTTATAGCCACCAAGGTTGTTTATTTGGTTACTGGCGTCATGACTGTGGCGGGGATTGGTTTTTTCTTTCTCATGAACATATGCAAGTCAAAAAACTGGTTGAGGTTCGACGTTGCCAGGGCTGATGAAGATCGTCCTCGTCCTGATCCTGAAACTGGTGTCCAGTGATGTAATTGATGATTTTTTTTTTTTTTTTTTGGAGTATGCTTCAGGACCTGTTGGTTTCTTATGCAGTGAATCAGTGAGTAGCGTGCCAAAGAAAAAGATGTTAGTTAGTCTTTAAATAGACTTAATTTGGTATTAAGTTCCCGACGACTAAGGCAGTCAGGCGAAGGCTCCAGTTTCAGTTTTTTTTTTTTTAAATAAAGGTCCTTATAATTAGGGCGGGCAGGCACTAACGGCCTGAAGTTACAACGACGGGATCGAACCCGTGACCTCCTCCCACTTAGGAGATATCATTACCACTAGGCTACAAGGCCTTTGGTGCATGATTCTTTTTCTAAAACTTAAATATCCCAAGGCTATTTCTCTCTTGGGCCAAGAGCCTAAAAATTTTGTTATGTTTTTCCCTGAATGAGATTGTTTACCATCTTAACAAGTTTATTCTCCCTTCGTTTTTATTTATAAAATACTATTAACTTTTTTTATAGAGTTTTAAAAAAATCTTAAGAAAGTTAATTATATTATTTAATAATATAATATGTTGTGCTTTATTACATTATATAATAGTTCATAAGTCAAATAACATAATTTGAAGAAAAACGATAAACTTTAATGTCTTAATATAATGTAATTAATTTTCTTAGAATTTTTTCAGAATTTTTAAAAAAAGTCAATGAAGCCTTATAAATAAAAATGGATGTAGTATTTTTTTTAAAGTATAAGTCAAACGCACTTTTCTCTCGAGATGTTTGTTCTTTTGTGTCGATCGTTTTACTTTTACTCTATTGTGTCTTTTGAAAAAAAAAATGCCTTTTTATCTTTTGTCAGTTTTGGAAAAAAACTGAGAAAAGTCTCACTACATCTTCTGGGGTCTTTGGATTTTCTTTAGGAGCCCACGTGATGGACTTAAGCCTAATTTGTTTTGATTTTTCTCTTCAAAGCCCAGCCCATGAGCATCGGTCATCTAATTCAAATAAGTTATATTTTCATTTTCTATATAAGGAAAATTTCATTTAAATATCACTTAAATTTTCAAAACCCCAAAAATTTTGTTAGAATATCCAAAACCCGAAAAGGAAAAAGGGAGGAATATGGGTTTTCAAATTCCGGATGTGACAGTAGCAAGATTTTCGCTATAAGAGTAATGTGATTATCCATAAGAATAATGGAATTCGTTATAATTTTCTTATCTCTATTTTTCTCTCTCCTTCTGTCACTATTTATCTAACACTGACACTGACGCATAGTGATAGAAGAGAGAGAAATATACCCATGACAGAGGAGAGAGGGGATTTTCGCTA
>JBAGKO010000013.1:24421816-24436906 GCA_037177275.1 Acacia concinna
AACTTCAACTTCATAAACGGGCGTAGCAGAGGCACGCCCTCTGGTTTTTCCCTTCTTCCTAGACTTGTGATGATGATCGGATGTTTTTTGCTCTGAAAGCTTCTCTTCATCTCCCAGCTCTTTTTCTTTACTCTTTTGGTTTCCAATCGGAATACAGAAACAGATGTTCTTGCCTTTCATGATTCAAGAAGGAAAGGTCACTAAACTATGCACATTGATGGGCTTAATTTCTCTCTCTTGTATACCATCAGACTATCAGTGCCACCAGCAAAGAGCGGGGAAAAAAGAGATATGGTTGATGGAGTCCTATCATGTTTTATTCTGTTCTTTACTTTTTTACATCATTTCCTAGGTGTTAGGCACTAGGCACATATAATTGCTTAGTTGATAAGTATTGTCGCCCTTAATTATGGAATTTTAACATCGTCCAGAGATGTGTCAGAACTTGAACTTCACCGAGGCTAGTGGAGGATAAGTTTGGTTTGAGGGTTTTAAGGTCGAACCTGCACTGCCAGATGCTTTGAAATATTGAAATGCTGTGCATATAATAATTGTTGTGAATCACAGGCATAGCGTTAGCAGAGGCATGTATTGGAGAAACAGGTGGATATCAATGATAGGCGACAAATGGCATGCTTTTCAGCGTATTTTATTCGGGTTTTTTTTTTTTCAATTGTGGACCTTTAATCCACGAACCCACTGAATCCTGGTATCTGGTCATAATCTGAGTTTATGGATTTGGTAAGTCTGCAAACCAACTAATTTAGGCGCCCCCACGTAAATAATAATTTGAGGTGCCCCAGGGAAGAGAGCTCTCAAAAAAAATTCTCTACACCCTCTGTTCTCTAGGATCGAACCCAGGAACAGATGGGTGTGACGCAAATACCTGTCCATCTGCGCCAACTTCTGTATATTATTTACGTGGGAAATAGTGCACCTTGTGAAATGAAAGGGTTTGTGGACGTTGGGGAATATTAGCCACCATGCTCAAAAGTATGAGCAGTGTATTCAGCCGAAAATAATATATAATTATTTAATAAAGATGTAAATGGTTGATGTTGAATAATGAATAACTATTTTCGGCTGAATAATGTAATTGATTAACATTGAAGTAATTAAAATTTATAACAATTATTTAAGGTACCTTTCTCACGTTTTATAAAATTTAGAAGTGAATTTTATTGTTTATTACTTGTAATTTAATCAAGTCAACTTCTTTTACGTAACTGTGTGTATATAGGGGTATGAACCTAACATCTCTTTTGCTACTTCATTAACTTGTTAATTATCAATTGAATTAAAATGAATAATTCTTTTAAAGAAAAGTTTAGTTAAATTCAATAAGACCAAGAGCTATTCCTTATCAACAAGACCCAATTGCTTGGAGTTGTGGGGTGATTAAATGATTTCAATTCAAATCGCCTCAATGAATTATTGAAATCACCCGGCACATGGTTGATTTCAATTACCTATGACGTGGGCGATTTCACCAAAATGCAGACTCCCTCTCTCTACATTTACACATAACTCATCCATTAAAAGTGCGATTTCACAAAATGATCTATTAGAAGTGCGATTTTAACTATAGCATTGTGGTAATTTTTTTTTAAAGCATATTAGTATTTAAAATTACTGTTTATAATATTTTAATAAAAAAGCCTATTTTATTCTCATTGACAGGGTGTTTGAAATCACTGTTATAGCCCACATTATTTTTTTCCAAAAACCTATATCCCCAATAAGAAAATACACACGTGCTTAAGGAAATTGGAATAAAACACTTGTTTACTGTGAAATACGGAGTACTATTTTTAAATGATGTACTTGTCGTGTTAACACGGTAATTACAAATGGTGATTTCATCTCATACATCATGTGATATAACTTCAATGATATATTCAACGAGGAAGTTCTTTTATAGTTTAAAAAATGGGTTAGAGGGTAAAAATATTCTGAAAGTTTCTTCTCAAAACGATCAAGTGTCTGAAAGTTTTTGATGAGGCAAAATTATATAGGAAGTTTTTAAAATATGACAATATTACCCCTAACTTTTGTCGTTAACTGACCAGGCATCCCCTAAAATGCAATGTTGGTGACTCCATCTCACCATTTTTTTCAAGTCATTTGTAAGTAATAAACAATAAAAAATAGATTTGCAACCCCTCATCTTGTTTAGTCCCAATCGTCTGATGATAGAGCAGTCGAATCGGAATGGAGCGTCAACCACCTCGGTTGAACTTTGGAGCAACAGATATAAATTGATGATCTTTAGAGCAGTGAATTTAAACATTGGAATCAATCTCAAAAGACCCCCTTTTGACATTCAATCTCCAACTAATTCAATACATCACTGTACTGATTTCACGTATGTAGGTTTCTCTGGATCTCCGCAGGGGAGTGCTAGAATTCACTGCATTTAATGGTGTAACTTCGGCTCTTTTGAATTCCCCAGGTTTGATGTGCACTATTTCATTCTTTCAATAAATTTCACTCCTCTGTAGTTTGATTTTCCACATATTGTTGATGATGGTGTGTTTTGGCAGATTAATTTTTTCCTCTTGTATTGTTAATTTCTGGGACCTTTCATGAATATTGTCATTGACGATGATGAATGGGAGATTTTTATTTTTGTTTTTTGGTCGAACCACCCTATTCTTTGATTTTTGTTGATTCATCCAGTTTTTAGTATGGATTAAGTATGCAACTGCCAGCGTTGTGAAAATCTGCAATTTTATTTGCAATGGGTAGAATTAATCGAAACTGATCTCCATGATTTCCAAACATAATGAGACGGTGACAGGTGGAAAATTTGGATGAAGCAGAAAGATGATGATGACATGGCATAGTTGTGGAGTTAGATGTGACAACCAAGTGTCAATACACATTAACCGTTTGGTTTTGTTAACTGAAGGGCAATATCGCCCGTTTTCAAACTTTTAAGGTGATATTGCCTTCTCAAAAACTTCCAGACACCCTATATTTATTAGTAAAAACTTCTAAAGCATTTTTACCTTTTGACAACAAAGAAATTGAAGACAATTCACGTTCTTAACATATAATGTTACCCCTAAATAATATATATATATAGTTCTTTTTGTCAAAATTTTCTTAAATTACCCTCTATCAATATACCCTCAACAATAATTAAAAAAAGAGAAAATTAGAGAAATGAAGGAAGATAATTAGAATGTTTAAGAAAATACATGTCATATTAAATAACTGAACTAATTTCTTTAATATAATCAAATTAAATAAATAAGTGTTATATTAAGAATGGGAGAGATTATTTGCATCCTTGTTTGAAATAGGCACCTTGGATGCCAGAAGTAATGCTTTATAAATTAAATCTTTCACCAACAACCCAGTTAGCAAAAAGTTATCATCATTGTCATATTTAATAAAGGGAAAATTATGTTTTAGTCCTGACCAAATGAATATATGACAAAATAGTCCCGTGAAATCGCGTAATTGCAAAAAAATCCTGTTGGACATTTTTATAATTAATTCCTTAATAAAATAATAATTTTTCTCTCTCACCTCTGCTGATATGATTGACACATCTGTCAACCTCCCTCCCTCCCTCCCTCTCTCTCCCTCTCCCCCCATTGACAACTTAGTGTGTTTCCATTAATAAATCAACGTGTTTTCATTGACAACTCAGTATGCTTCCATTGACAACTATAGCTTACTTTCTCTCTCTCTCCCCTCATTGACATAGCTTACTTTCTCTCTCTCTCCCCCTCATTGACAACTTCATGTGCCCTATTGACAACTCAGCATGTTTCCATTGACAACTCAGTGTGTTTCCATTGACAACTCATGGAGCTACCATTAATAACTCAATGTTATAATTATGAGTTATAGTTGTCAATGGAAACACGCTAAAACACCCTAAGTTGTCAATGGGGGGAGAGTAGGAGAGAGAAGGGGAGACTGATTGACTGACTGATGTGTCTGATGCATCAGTCAGACTCTCTTTCCCCCCTCCCCCCACTGACAACTTAGGGTGTTTCCATTAACAACTCAATTAGAGTCAGTTATTCGGACCGGCCCCTGATGAGCTTGGGTCTAAATGGGCCGACTTGATTAGTAACGGGCTCAGGCCGGCCCGCGTACTTGAAGCCCGTTTAACATATTTTTCTTTTTTTTATGCATTTGAAGTCTAAAATACTTAATTTAAAACATAAATATTATCAAAATTAAGTTAAAACACCAAACAAACATAAACACGAAATCTAAAAAGTCAAAAACTAATATCCACAATCTAAAATTTACCACATGAAATCAAGTTATAAATCATAAACTAAATATTAAAGTCTAAACAATATAAATAATATTATCATTTTATTTACTAAGAACATCATCACTTTCAACATCATTTTTGAGTCCGAACAATGTGCTCATTTTCAGGGCCCGGCATATCTCATTATAGGTCACGGGCTGACCCACGGGCTTCAAGCCCGTTTGTTATATTTTTGTTTCTTATATATTTCAACACTAAAATATTTAATTTAAAACATAAATATTATCAAAACTAAGTTAAAAGACTAAACATTGTCGATGTTTAACAAAAATACAAACACTAAGTCTAAAAATTAATGTTTACAAAATCCCAATCAAATAAATAACTGTATAAAGTCACACTATAAACTAAGTACTAAATAATATGAATAATATTATCAGTTTTCTCTATGTATATCTTCAAAAGATAGAGATTCAACCTTCTCATTTTTCAATTTTTTCTTATAGGTTGCATAACATTTGGACTTCCTCAAATACAATTAAAATTTTTCTCTCTTTATTTATCAAAACTAAAATAAAACATTAAACATAGTCTATATTTACCAAAATAAAAATAACACACAAAGTTTAAAAACTAATATCTATTATCAAATAAATAACTAGATAAAGACATAAACTATAAACTAAATACTAAATAATATGAATAACATTATCAATTTTCATATTCTCCATGCTTATAATCATTACTATAATTTAAGTCAAATTTTTTTTTAAAAAAATATATATAAAAGGGTCTAAACGAGCTGGCCCGTTTAAGTCCAACTTCATTTTCAAGCTATAAATTTAGAGGCTCGAACAGTGATAGGCTCGGGCTTAAAAGGGCTAGCCCAAGAGGCTCGGCTCGAATTCCCGACTCTAATTGCAGAGGCTCCTTCATAATTGGAAATGATGAAAAGAGCTAGGCTGCCTCTTTTATTTATTCTCAATAGAATGTTTTTAAATTTGAACGGTGAATTCTTGTATTGTTATTGATGAAAATATATATTTGTTTGACAATGGTTGCAGCACTCTAAATCATGTCACAACTCAGGAGCTTATATGCTGTTGTTGTATCATCCACAATAACATAAAATCTGACAACCATAAAGTTCATTTTATTCAGGGGTAGGATACAAGTTTATAGCATAATTTTCGTACGCAATTATTATAGTACTCCCTCCAGTCCTAATTATAAGAAATTGTTGACTTTTTTAGAGAATCCTGAGATAATACTATGAAAACTAGTTACATTACTTAATCATATCATGTATTGTGTATATATAGTTATATAATTAGCTTTCTTATGATTTTTTTAAAATACTCCAAAAAAATCAGCATGCCCTTATAATTAGAACTAAAGGGAGTATCTTTTATTATAATAAACATATTATTTTAGTTTTTAGAAAAATTTAAAGCATCAAATTATAAAATATAACCCGACTCCAATCTTTTACTCCTACAATTTAATAAAGTTTAGATCTAGAGCTAATATTAACTTTTGTTTTTTTGGGGCGTTACTAGCTCTTGATTATAAAAATGAATTCATGTTCAATCCAACCACCAACTACTCACAGACAGCCAATATCATTGGTCCATTTCCATTAACAAGCTCAACTTATCAAAGCTATAAAAAAAATTAAATTATTTAAAATCTGTGTGTATTTAATTTTGTTACTTAGGGTATATGGGTAATTTTCTTTGTGATATTTTAATTTTAATTTTAATCCTATACCCGTTAGTAAAATTTTTAGTCTGACTTGCACATTCGAAATATGATTTTCAGATAAATTGGACTAAATATCCGTACGTCTTGCAAACACCTTATCCCCACTCCAATTTATTTGGCTTTCTCCTTTTCCCCTCTCCACTTCTCATCTCAGTCCTTAGATCAAATTTTGAGTGGTTAATATTTAACATTTCTCAAAATTAATACTAAAATATGAAATTATGAAATATTAAATAAATTCAAATTGTGAAAACTTGATATAATCCGATGAGAAATGTGATTAAGAAATCAACCAGTATGGTACTATAATATAGGGGTGGGTGTGTTTGTTATTTTGGGACGTGAGACTAATTACATTTGAAATTAAAAGACTTCCTTCTTTGAATCTTTCTTATCGGACGTCCCTGAAGGGATTTGAAACTTTCTTCTTATATGTGTAACTTCTAGCGTAAGGAGTATATTCGGACACCTCATTGGTGAGATCCAAACTAGATTTATTTCTTTACCCAAAGGTTACGCCGTGGACCTTAAAGGTTGGTTTGATCTTGAGAAATTTTTAGGCCGCCCCTTGAATTTAAATCTCCACCCTTCTCCACATTCTTGTGAATGCGACACTCAACAAATCACAGCCGTCAACTCTGCCCCAGGGCCCCACTTGGGTCCATCTCACCCGTCCACGTTCGACACCCCGCTCTGTCAAAAAGGTCACGTTTGAGAAGAAGCAAAGGAAGGTCCCATGAAGTATCAAGGAAACACACCCTTCCTTCAACATGATCGCGTCTATATAATAAACCGACACCATCGCATTGATGCAGGGATAGAATAGAACTAAAATGTTAAACCTAAGAAAATCTTCAAAGGACAAAGACAAAGTTGGGTGGTTCAAGCCGCCGGACGGCCGCTGCAAGAAGCACTCCAAGCACAAGCAATCACCGGGCGTGTGTTCTCTTTGCTTGAGAGAAAAGCTCACTCGTCTCTCTCTTCCAACGTCGCTCACAGCATTCTCCTACTCTCCTGCTTCTACTTCTTGTTCTTCTTCCTTGTCTTGCTCTTCTTCTGCATCTTCCTGTGCTTCTCCCCTGCATCATTTATCTTTTACTACGGAGTCATCAAAGAGCAGTAATAGCTCATCTTCGGTTTCATCCACCTTTTTCTTGAACGGCAAGCATGGACTCATCAAGAGCAGGTCAGTGGCAGTTGGTGGTAGAAAAGGTGGATTTTGGTCAAGGCTGCTTAACCCCGCAAGTCCCAAGAGACATGCTTTGTTAAAATGATGATGAATTGATGATCATACTCTAATTTCTGTACGTTAATTTCAATTTTTTTTCTGCCCTCAAGTGTTGGGTGGATTATATGCTGTTGCTTCCACTTTTCTCTTTTTCCAAACACGGGGAAGAAAAGAGAGATCTCGCGAATTGCATTGAATAATGCACGTATATTATTCTTGTATACAGACTTATGTACACCTTTTCAGTTTTTTCCCCTTTTGGAAATCTGAGAGATCGGGGAAGAAGCAATGTTTTTGCATATGTAAACAAGTATTGTACCTTGCTGTATCTTCGCAAGCGAATTCAGAAAAAAAAAAAATCAGGAATTGTTGTTCCTTTTTAGATCTGATTCTTTCAAAGTTGTTAATTTGGCCTTGTGTGTTGTGATCAAACGGAGAAACAAAATGAATATAGATATATATATATATAGAGAGAGAGAGAGAACGAAATAAACAAAGAGCTAGCTGGGCAGACAGAGTTGTGATTAGTGGGCATGACTTGGCAGTGCAGGAATTGTCAAAATTCCCTCATTAAAAATGTGATTATATTGGCGGGTCCAGGGATGTTGGGATTTCGAACTTGAATGAATTAAGTCATGTACTAGTATTAAAGAGTGTGTGAGTGTGTGTAGTCAGGTACACATGCAGAGGTGGTCGTGATGTGGGAAAACGTAACCCTACGTGACAGCTCGTGGACCCGTGAGTCCATATATATAAGCTTTCTACGAAGCTACCCAGTTTGTGTGCGTTGTAAAGTTGCCACTGTTGAGTTGGCACCACGAAACTCACAAAATATAATAGTATACTAGTAATATAGCCGTAGAAAAAGCAGCAGCTGAAGCAGATCCCATCTTGCCCTCTTGACCACGACGACTCCGATCCACAGTACATGCTCTCGTACAAGAAAACAAATAAACAAGAAACATATGCATATACAAAGACATGCGTACGGCCCGATCGAAAGAAAGATGGACGGACGTACGTACTCTAGTGTGTGGTGTGCATGACCAGTAACTAGTTATGTAGCTCCTTCTGTACATGAGAAGCTAGCACGCGATTAAACATTTTATACAGTTTAATATCTTAGTATATATATTAGGAACTGAATATTAGTAAGTGTTGTGTTATTAGCCAGACTCTGGGATCTGTGTGTAACTTAACTTTCGATTTTTCTACCAGAAAGAAATCGAACTATTTCCCGGCGTGGGAGTGTGTTGACTGCTGAGAGATATTGAGATTGAGGGGATTACTGTTTCATATAGGCAGCATCATCTTGCTTAGACGTTATGACTAAGTACATGCACAAAGATAATATATACTCCTATTATATGATCATTACTTTGGGTCAAAAGAAAATATATAGCACCATGACGTACAGATGGTGATTATATTATAATTTATGTATGTGTATGTATTAACACTTTTGAGCTGCAGCAGAATTATTTAATACGCAAACTACAGCTAGCACCACATAGAGAGAGGCACAATTGTTTATGTCTGCTAGGCTTTGCCTAATTGAATTTGCCTTCTTTTTAATTCTTCAGTGTTGGTTTAGATTTCCAAAGTAGTCCACCGCATTCCACTTTTTTCCATGAACAGATAAGAAAGAAAAGAAGAAAGGTGACGGAGGGAAACTTCTTCACACTTTCCTTCGTCTCCCTCGCATATTCTATTCATAGGTTCGTTATCCACCAATTTAGTACTGTGGCTGCTAGCTTTCACAGGTAAAACTTACGTTGCTCATTGTCAGAGGGGCCAAAAAAAAAAAAAAAAACTTGCGTTGCTCACTCATGGAAAATTTGGCATGCTACAGGAAGAAGCTTCAACCCGGCCGCTTACATTTTGGTAAATAATAAGCGAGGGTGCATGTTATTGGTACACTCTATATGCATATTTACCCTATATTTTGGTTCAAGTTAATTACCTTGTCCTATGTAATTATGACTGGTGGGAGCATGCGTATGTACGTTTTATTTGTGGGATCGAAATTACTTATTTTTGTTGTTCTATTTGTGGCAGCTAATTGATTGATTCTTTTGAACAACAATAATATTAGTACATGCGAATATTTACATTTTTATAGATTTATCCCCTAATCCAATGGATTGGTCTTTGGCGTATCTGATTCCCCCCCCCCCCCAATCCTTATCCTTTTCCTAATTAAGAGTGGGACAATTCTTTTTCAACCAATACATACATTATTAACCTTTGAATTTGGTGAGCACATGTTTAGAATTTAGATAAATTAACCCAATAGGCGCAAACACGTGAAATAATTTAGTACCTGTAAACTGGAGAACTAAAGTTCAAAATGAGCAGTGAACTTCATCATGCTCAAAAGTATTTGAACATGTCAAGTAAGGTTTAGTGTATTGTACCATCCATCCTGTCTTTATAATTTAATTATAAAGGTTTGTTGACTTTTTTAAAGAATTTTAAAAAAACTTTAAAAAGCTAATTACATTATTTTAAAATATTAAAATTGGTCTTTTTCTTCAAATTATGTTGTTTGACTAATAAATTAATATATAATGGAATAAAACACAATTATGATATGATTAAATAATATAATTAGTTTTTTTTTAAATCTTCCAAAAAAGTCAACGGGCCCGATTAACACTGGAGGGAGTACTACTTACTAGTAGTACTCACTCCGATCCTAATTATAAAGGCCTTTTAGAGAATATTAGAAAAATTCTAAGAAAACAAAGTATATTACTTTAAGATATTAAAATTTGTCGTTTCTTCAAATTATATTGTTTAGCTTATGAACTAATATATAATATAATAAAATATAATATATGATAGGATTAAATACTGTAATTATCTTTTTTAAAATTTTTCTAAATTTTTTAAAAGACCGTTATAATTAAAAAAAGGAGTATCTCAAAATCACATCTCTGGGCCACCGAGTTTTTCTTTTACTCGAAAGCAGTGATAGTATTTCGCCACGTGTACAAGAACGACCCAAAAATATGTCAGGCGGGCTAATTGGGTTAAAGATGGGCTTATGTTATGACAGGCCCACGTCATTAACATGTTTCTTCGGCTAAGCATAACAAGTTAAAAAACATTAGGCCGAAATTTAAAACAAAAAGAGTTGAGAACACAAGCAGGGATTAATTTCACACCACTTAGGGAAAATTGTAATTTAATCCCAAATAAAAAAATTTACAATTAAATGATCTTACAAAATCACATAATTATAATAAAGTCTCATAGAATTATCAATGAAACTCATGGAGTTGTTAATGACAACTTCATGTACATGTCATTAATAATTCTACGAGCTTCATTAATAATTTACGAGATTTTATAATCATATGGTTTTGTGGAATCATTTGATTGGAAATTCTTTATTTTTTAGACCAAATTGTAATTTCCCTTATAATGAATAAGGCAATTTTTTCCAAAGTAATGGCAAAAAAATAAAATAAAATCAGGTAGCTTGCGTTTTGTCATGAAAAATTGGGGGTACAGAACTTTAACCGAATGAAATGGGCTTCTTCTTTTTTTTCGGCCTAGGATATCCATACTAGTGGTAGCAATGATTAACCCCTTCATACAGTAGATTCCCTAATAGACTTTGGAGCAGGCCATGAGACCCTCTTGATAGACCAAGTTCGTCTACCACCAAAATCCTCATATCAATATTTGGTAGTGGGATTTAAACTTTTGACATTGTAGTTTATAAATTAACTCCTTACTAATTGGACCAACTTTTATTAGTTTATAAAGTATAAATGTAGAATTTCTTTTCTTGGCCAGCAAAGTAGAAATGTAAAATTACTTGTAAAGCCCATAACTATTGATACAAACAAACAGGAATACGATTGTGTTCTCGTTCTTTAGGGCTACTGATATACTCCGTACTAACGTCTTTGTTACTTGCACTGCGGCATTGCCCAATTATGGATGCCCTCTATGTTATGGTCCCTTTCCCTTTTAAAAATCTCACTGCTAACGCCCAAATTGAATCCTTAATTATTCACTGTTCGCAAATTCAAAATCATTTAAAATTCTTAAATTCATAAATATTGTGATGTCAAAATAAATTAGTTGTAGACAATACAAATCGTCTAATTTTATATATCACTACATCTTATTCTCAATATACGATCCATTTAATAGTTCAATTTGAACTCTAATGTAAATCTTATTTCAAGAACATGAAATAAGCTACATTTTAAGCATTTTTAATCCTTGATCGTTTTCATTCAATACATAATTCTATTCAAGTTAACATGAGTGTTTTTTTTTTTTTAAAGTCCACCATTCACAATAGAATCGGATCACTACTCCGAATTTCTTTTTTTAAAAAAAGTTTGAATTTAAATACGCCAACAGAAAATAATAAGCACAAGATTCGTTTTAGGGAAAATGACAAAACAATTTATAAAAACCCCAAAAAGCCTCTTAAATAAAGGAAATGACAAATTTCTACCTTAGTAGGAACATGAGTTTTTAAAGTTGGGATAAAAAAAAAGTTAGAATCAAATATCGTGAGTTTTATTATTTACGTTACTATTTCAGTTATTTTCCTTACCAATTATGTCAGAACACATATGCATTGAATTTTAGTATTTGTGTTACCATTTTAATTATTTTTCTTACTAATTATGTCAAAATACATAAATATCGAGTTTTGTCATTTATGTTACTATTCCAGTTATATATCAAATTAAAAAAATATATATTCCTACCAAGGTAGGAGGGCAAGAATCTATCATTGCTTTTATTTAACAATCTTTTTAGGGTTTTTATAATTTATATTGTATTTTTTGTTATTTTCCATTCGTTTTATGCATTCAATTTTGTTGCAATAAGAAATTATAGCCACTCCACGTATTTAGTATAAAATCAAGCTTTCTTTAAGACACAAGTATTTCCTTAATTACGGGAGGTTTTATTGACATATGGTGAGAAATACTTACAGAGCGTCGCCTAATCTGTATTTTAACTAATTAAAATGTAACAATTTATCTTATTTTAATATTATATGGTAGATGAGTCATCATGAGTAATTCAAATTTTATGGGCATGATTAATCCACAGATTGCAATTTGATAAAATGAGTGATCTGGTCTCCTGTTGAAGCGGATGATTATTCCCACCATCTATCATTAGTGGATGAATGGCTATTATAGAGTCGGAGTACAAGTGAACCTTTTCAAAACCCCTCACTTTGTACGCCTTCAAGCCTGCTCAAATAGCAAGTATTTCTGTCATGGTAGGCGAGAAGGATTCTGAGTTTTGCAAGAAACCTCTAATACCCTGTCCTCTATAGTCTCGAATCAATCTGCCTGTAGCTGCTCTCCATTGTGGTTTGATAGAACTGCCAACATCGATCCTCACATATCCTTCTGTTAGTAGAGACCATCTTTCCTAAAACCTGTCTGAGAGATTGTATACCTTATGATGCAATTTCTCCATCAACTTGTTCGAATAACAAATATTTGCATTCTATACCGTGAGCTGGTAATTGATGCATACCACCACTATGCCAGTACAAATGTAAAAATTGGTGGGGATGTTTAATGCGTTCAAAATAGGTGGGGTGAATTAATAAAAATTGGAAAAAGCCAATGAAGAGAAGTTTCAATTCACTACTGGACAGGATATATGGGATACTCGACAAGTAACAATATGGACACATCTGAATCTGATGTTCAATTTACTTACCCCACTTCCCAAAGTGACAAAGATATGTGGATGCGACCTCTCTCTTGTTCCTCTCTCTTGTTCCTTCTAAATAAAACAATCCATCATCATCATCATTTAGACTTGCCCTATAGCCGGTGGAACTTGGATTTGCACGCCTTCCATATTATTATTATTATTATTATTATTATTATTATTATTATTATTATTTTGTATTCTACTTGATGGCCGTGTTAGCAAAAACCAAGAGCATGTGTTTTAGTTTAATTCTGTTGGTAGGGCAGACTTACTTGAACATTTTGTTCCTTTTTTTGAAAAAATAATAAGAAATAACGATGGAGACGAATCACTTATTCTAAATTATTGTGGCTGAAGCCAAAAAAAAAAAATTGTGAGATTATATTTAAGTTTGGGAGTGATCGAGTGGGAAAGAATGGGAAGGCGGTTGTAATTAATTATGTAGATGGTGATAGTAGGGAGGATTTAGTTAGGGTGGGGCTAAGAAAGATGCAATGTAACGCATCATAATTGAGATGAGTATTAATGGATTAATAATGTGATTACAAGATGGATTATGTGCGTGGTAGGTGTAGGTGTAGGTGATTTGTGGGTGTCATTAACTCATCTCGGATTATATTTAAGCCCCACTTCTTATTCCTAACGCTCCATTAATATTAGAGTATTATTCTCCTTCTCAACTCGGATTTTGAAAAATAGTTTTTTTTTTTCATTTTTCCTACTGTCCACTTTCCTCAATTTATTTTTTTAATATCTTATAAAAAATACTATTATAATATTAGATAATAGAAAACTAAACAAAAAAATTTCAATCATTCAAATTTAATCTAAATATTTCATATCTTTATACTTTTATCAAAGTATTATATCTGTATATATTCCTTCTTTACTTTCTATAGGATATTAAATTTTATCTAACAGTGTAAATACAGAAGTGGACGGTAAATAAAATGGAGAATCTCCCAACTCCAAGAAGAGAAGTCAATTAACTTCGCATGCCACCTCGTTCACCCAACTTAACTCTCTTTCTATCTCTGTGTTTTTGTGAAAAAAATATAAAAATAAATGAACAAACATAAAAAGTCAGATATCAATCAATATGACATTGTCAATACATCTTCCAAAATTGCACAAGTTATGCTCCTTTATCAAATAAAAATGAAAGTAGTATCTGTAGCTCTGTATATAGAAATTCCAATTCTATGAAAAAAGAAGGGAGGAAGAAGAAAAACGACGAATACAGATGGTGGTTGGGCAATTGGCATTTGGCACTCACAAGAGTGGAGCTGGACCATTAAAGGTGTAATGATATATTCCCTGACAATTAACTTGCTCACCATATACAATTAATTACAAACCCCACATGCTGATGCCTTACCTATGTTACACGTCATCGATTTCTCATTTTTATTATTTAGATAGAACATGTGATTGTCATTTTAATAGAATGTACTGATAATAACATTTCACAGCTTGTTATTTAACTAAGTTTTTTCACAGACGTATACAAGCCAAGGCTTTGGATTGATGTTGTTGTATTTTGTCACTGTTTTAAGTTAATGAACTCTAACATTTATCTAAAAAAACTGTAATGTAATGCTTTTTTTTTTTAATAAATGAACACATAGAGTTAAATACAACTAGCTCATTTTATTTAACTCAATCCATAGAGAAATAAACTCGGGAACTGTAGTAAAGAACACAGCACCCACACTAATCGAGAAATATTCCTTCACGTAAATTAGCTGGGTGAGTTTATTTGGTAATATAGCAGTTCAAACCTTAAAGCAAATGCCAATAGTTGATTTTTTGTGAGTTTGACTCTTCTTTCGCCGTCTTTATTTAGATGATGACAGGACACAAACATGATATACGATTGAAAACCATGTATATTAAAGTCCTTGTTCATCTTTAATTATAAGAGAAAATCTAACTTTTTATTCTGTAAAAATATAAAAAATATTTGAATAATGTATTGTATTTTAATATTTTTTTTTTCAGTTTTGTCATTATTTAATATTAATGTATTAATACTTATATTGACTATAAAAGTTATCATTTAAAGATATGAGAGGGGTAGGGGAGAGAGTAGTGGATTTTTTTTTTTATAACAGAGAGCAGTGGATTTTAATAAAGA
>JBAGKO010000013.1:24454870-24467397 GCA_037177275.1 Acacia concinna
TTACACATTTCAGGTGTTTGACCGAATAGGAACCAAGGGAAGATGCCTATGGAGTTAGCCGTGATGGCTCTTTTATACTCCTAGTCATATGTTATGTTATTTTATTTGCCATGACCATAAGACTTCCGCATTCTACTTTTACTCATCAAACTATTTTTAGGATTTCATTAGAATCCTTGTGTGGGAAATATTTGAACTAAGCATGTATTTTGATGACTAGGATGTTTAACATCCTTACTGGTCACAGTAGAGATACTATTGTGTGGATATGACTATGAAAATTAAGGTGTTATACCTTCCACATATCAATCATCAAAACCTTCTCACACGCTCAAGGTAACAATAATATAAATCACAAATAACCTAACCCAATCATATTCATATCAAGATAAATCTTTTTCACAATGAACAATAAAAATGGATGAAAGACACTAACCTAACGATCAATTAAGAGATGTAACTTCCCTTAATCAATAGAGATGATAGATGATCAACATAAATCCTAAAATTGAACAACAAAAAAGACAAAAATTGTTATTAAGGATAAACGTTTTTCACGTTCGGCAGATGTGTTATACGCACGATGTTTAGGCTTAACTTTTGTTTTAATTTTAATTGAATTTGAGGCAAATGAGTCATTTTGTATTTACAATTAATAGCATTCATATCTCTTGGGAGTCCATTGCAATTAGATGATTTCATAGGACTTAGTTACAATTAATTCTGTTAATTGCAACCTGGTTGCAATTTTTCCTTCAATTGTTTAACATTGTTTTCGGTCATACAAGAGAGTTACTAGATGGCTCGTGCGCTCAATCTTAGATGCATTTATTAGTTATTGATGTAGATCAATTAAGTAAATTAAAAAATTATTTTAATTAAAAATGAGTTTATTTTGGTCATAAAACTATAAGGGAAAATTCCACTTAAATACCTCCTCAAATTCAAAAACTTAAAAAAGTTTGTTAACATTTTAAAAAGACACTAAAGTACCATGAATCAAATTGTGTTTTTCGAATTCGCTGACTGAACAGTAATGGAATTCACAAGTTGAGTAATGGGATCCACAAGTCCATGCTGATCACCTTCTCCCCCTCTCAAAATTCGTTGACGTAAACATTAGTGGAAATTCACAAGTTGAGTAATGAGATTCGCAAGTCCGTGTTGATCACTTTCTCTCTTCCCCCTTTGTCAGCATTGTTCATTTGACACTGACACATTGACTGACACATATTGACAGAGGAGAGAGGGGAATTTGCCCATGACGTGAACATTGTTGGATTTTTGCAAATTGCGTAATGGGATTCGCAAGTCAAGTAATGGAATTCGTTAGTTCGTGCTAATCATTGTTCATATCAGCGAATTTAAAAAAACCTAACTTAGTTTATGGTACCTAGTATCTTTTTGAAATGTTAACAGATTTTTTGGGGTTTTATAATTTAAAAAGGTATTTTAGTAGAATTTTCCCAAACTATGAATCCAACTAATTAGAATAATGTTGCATTAGATAAATCACATGAATCAGAAATTCAGAACATTATTGAACCCACAAAAAGTACAGAGTTGGGTGGGGTTGGAGTAGGGTCATATTGTGAACCAATCTAGTAGCAAAAGGAAATCTGAGGATAGCGCGTAGAACTGGATAAGGATAGTACATATCATTAACCCCTTTGTTCATACACTCTCCAAACATACTATTCCCATCCTGCATGTTCCGATATTTTTCTATCCGAGACACACAACAGTCTAGTGACAGCAATGGTGGGTGTCTCCTTCCTCTCTACTTGCCCTTCTCTTCTCCCACTAGCTCGTGACCCGTCTCCCACCATCGCCAGATGCTCCTCTCGTGCTGTAAGTATACTCTTCAGCCACTACATCTGCATCTGGGTTTTTGTATCATAAATGTGGTTGAAATTCTTGCTTTCTCATGTTTCTTGAGTTCACTAATGTTCATGACCATATAGTTTCGATTCTGAACCAAATCAGTGCTGGTTACGCAGCTGTGAGTAAAATCCTATCAATGACCCCCAACGGTCGTTTGTGGCTAATAATCTTTGTCCTACACTTTACTAGGTCCCTATTGCTTGTAATAAAGTCGAACTTGATGTTAGTAGTGAAGATCGGTTCCATCGAAGAGACATTATTAAATGCGTCGGGGCTACCATCAGCCTGGTAAGAGCCATCTCTTGATTATTTGCCTTCAATGGCCACTATGCAAACATTACTGGCGCAATTTAACTTCATATCATAGCTGAACTGTCTTCTGTCCGGAATGGGAATATGCGTGTTTGTCATTGGAAGCTTGTCGATGATTATATACCTAAAATATATACAATTAATAGATGCGAGTGATGTGATGATGAGTTTCCGCCAGCTGTATCTCTTGTAGGGACTGATAGAAAGCTCTCCATCCCTTGTTGGGGTCGCCGATGCCGCTGATTTAATACAACGAAGACAGCGTTCTGAATTTCTTTGTAAGTTTGTTTAGATCAGCATTTTCATGCCAAAGTCAATTGATCGCTATGCTCTGCAGACTTCTGATTTTATGTTCTTACAGCTGATATCAAGGGAACACTTTATACGGTCATAAAGGTGTGTAACGATGACTGGTTTTCCTGTTATCTGTATACAAAATAGAGATGCTATATCATAATCCTTATTTGTGTGATTTTTACCCATAATTGAACTACAAACGTGGACATGACATATAGAATCTGAACTGATTTCAGGGAAATCCTGGTATTATTCCATCCATACTAACATTGGCTTTGAATGATGCTATCACTTATGATAAGGTGAGAAGCGTGTGTGTATTCTCATCCATCTTCCAAAACAAATACTGATTGGAATCTGATTAAGTTTGTAGGCAACAAAAACGGGTGGCCCAAATGGATCGATACGGTTCAGGTATTTCTTCTTCCTTGGAAGTAACCTCAATGAGTATGCAACTGAAGTGTAGGAGTTTAAATCTTAGGTGGATACAAGACACGAGTACTTCATATACTCTTTTTTGGAAACAATTAGTATGGTTGAGTTTGAATTTTGGTATATCCTGAAGATTATTTTGCTGCATACAAAATTACCACCATTTTAAAGGTAATTTCTGGATATAAGGATGAGAAAAACTTCCAAGTCATGGATTTTATGCTAACTTGTATTTTAGTCTATCTTGAATTTCTTGTTTTATTGGCAAGCTTTTGGGTGCACTGCCAAAAGTTTTCCTCTTTCTTTGTGACCTTGGGATTTTACTTTTGTTCAATGATAACCATACTATTTTCTCTTCTTCTTTTCCTGCCTCAAGCCCAGAAATAAGTAGACCTGAAAATAAAGGACTTTCCACAGCCTTGAATTTATTAGAGGAAGCAAAAAAGGAGATAGATTCGTATTCCAAGGGTGGACCCATATCATTTGCAGATCTGATCCAGTATGCAGGTTATATATTTTGCTTCTGTTGGAAAGGGAGGTTAAATGAATTTGTGTTCGATGGTTAGTAACCTGTTTCCTGAAAGTATTTGCTTAATCTTTTTGGTAGCGCAAAGTGCTGTCAAGGCTACATTTTTAGCTGCTGCTATTCGCAAGTGTGGTGGAAATGAAGAGAAGGGGAACCTGTTATACAATGCTTACGGATCAAACGGGCAGGTGTACATCTTTTTTATCTACTCTGCTTTCAAACTTTTCAAGGTTTAATGGGTTTCATCTTATTTGGTCTAAGATCTTGTGTACACATACATCTCTTGTGAAATTTGGGGTAACGTTATCTTGGTTTATCACCAATTTTTCTAACTGAAGTCTGCTGAAATATCTGTTGTTAGAGCATGAGCATGTAACATGCAGTCTCTCCTTAATAAGCTTACAATTTCCTACTTAAACTTCCATGGATCTGCACATGTAATGCATGCAATTCTTAATTGTTGAATCAGTGGGGCTTGTTCGATAGGCAATTTGGTAGGGCAGATGCTCAAGATCCTGATCCAGAGGGTAGAGTTCCCCTGTGGGAGAAAGCAAGTGTCAAGGAAATGAAAGACAAGTTTTCTGCTGTAGGCTTTGGACCTCGTCAGGTACTTGTTTACAGAAAACAAAGAATTACTATGAAAAACAATGAAAAGGAAGGCGCCATGTATTTATACTCCCTCAAATCCACAATATAGAGCAATTCAACTAATTCACAGAAAACAAGAATTAGTAGTTAACCTGTTTAATATATCTTAAATTGTAACATTTTCCTACTTTTACCTCTTATTGAAAAACGTGTTTAAAATTTTAATAAGTTGGCAAATTGAAAATGAACATTAATTGTAGGGACAAAACTAGAAAATAAGTATTAATTATATTACAATTGCCCAATATTAAGGACCATACAATTTGTCTAAAAGTGCCCTGGACCGGGGGGGGAGTATATCATTACATGGACTGTGAATATGATACTTACTGACTCATTATTGCTGTGTGCTGGCCAGCTTGCTGTTATGTCTGCTTTCTTGGGTCCTGATCAGGTGGCAACAGAAACCTTATTGGCCACTGACCCAGATGCTGCTCCCTGGGTCCAAAAATACCAACGGAGCCGAGAAACTGTGTCTCAGACAGACTATGAGGTAACTCTCTACACACACACACACATTTAGATTTAAGGGGAAGGAAAAGATTTACAGTAATAAGTTATTATCCCAGCCTTCCTATTGAGCAATCAAAGTCATGATTGGCACCGTTACTAATGAATGAATGATCACCACGGTCTGGAACGGCACAGCAAAAACAATTATCTGCAATATATGAGGCTGCACGCATTCATGTTCATCGTACCTTTTGAATTTGTATGTTTTTGCTTTTCAGGTTGATCTCATAACTACCCTCACAAAATTGGGCACCTTAGGCCAAAACATTAATTATGAGGCATATACATATCCCGTCAAAAGGATCGATGTCACCAAGCTCAAATTGTAGAAGATGCGCATAAAAGCTTAAGCTGAAGCTTCCATTTCAAGTCTCGAGACTGGTGTGTTTTGGTCAAGGGACAATTTCGGGATGTAATTGCTTATCCAGATGATGCATCATCATTGGATAATTGAACACAGCGTCAGTTACAGGATGCACTCATTTGATTAACAGTTTCATTGGAATTCAATTACTCGGAGACAAGTTTCATTACGATAAGTAGCATTGACCTGTCTAATGCATCTGACTCCGCTAACACATTTTGGTTTTCCCCAACCATATTTCTTCCGGAGTTTACTCTAAGGGTGTGTTTGGATGGGAAAAAAATATAGAATTAAAGGAGAAGAAAATAGATACCATATTTAAAAATTTCTATAAATAGTAAAGAAATTTACTATTTTTAAAAATTTTCTCCCATAATTTTCTTTCCTCTTTAATTTTCACTTCATTCAAATATAGAGTAAGAGGAAAAAGTAATATAAACGTCTTCGCTACTTGTCTAATGTCATCTAGCCCGTCACGTAATAATTAAATAATAATTAAATAGATTGAATGAATTATTTAAACATTTTAACGGCTCAACGGCTCAATTATGTAACACATACTTGATCTGAGGAAGACACATTAGGCATTCCCGTGATGTAAAAGGTCTCCTCTAAGTAGTGGAGAACGTACTTCATAAGGGGAAAGTCTCCTGATGCCTCTTCGGCCTCAACCAATCAGTCGAAAATGTACTACGTATTATCACAACATACTACCTATTTTCCAAGCTTAGATTCACCTACCATCAATAATGCTTCAGTGTTAGAAAGCTTGTAAATGATACCTCACTCCTCTACTTGCCACACCCATTCCTCCTCCTCGGTCCAGCCATGCCCATGACCCCCATTTAAAAAGGTTTTATCATGATTGCAAAACCGACCATCAAGTAATGTATTCCGAAGTTTTACTCTTGGGTTACATTAACACGGCAATACAGAAATCGAAAAAAGGTAATCAGAATAGACACTGAAATTTGGAGAAAATTCAAAACAGTCAATCGACTCTTGATGAGCAATGAAAGCATCCGTATTCGAACTCAAGCCAGTTCAAATAGTTAGTCAAAATTTCTTATTGATCGAGTGTATAACATTCAACATGCCCCATGGGGTTGAGAGTTTGTATATCTCTCATCAGAGATCTTTATGTGGAGCCGAGTAGCAATTTCAATGGTGACAGAAGTAGGTGACTTTTGTAAATAAATTTCAGGGAGGCAACATTCTACAGAGGGCCCGGGAATGTTCCGTTCTCCCTTTGCTCATTCCATCTGTCAATCTGGTGAACACATACACGCATTAAAGCAAACGTTAGGCCAAGACTTCAATCTTAAATTAGCAGCAGTAAAGGAAACACAAGTTAAAGACATCCATGTTTTTGCAGGATGTACAAGACAGATATCAGAACTGACAGGGTCTAAAGTATCAGGATCCACTGTATCATGTATCTATCCTAGAAACTTCAAAAAATATTAGAAAGATACTAGACCTAGAACATCAGAATCATCTAACAAGGTACGTAAGCAGGCAAAGCAATCTGAACAGATCCTAATGCTGCCAATTAGCAATAGTAGATAATTATGTGAAATACATACCCATTCCCCAGGGCAAAGAGAACGGTAATATTTTGCAAACTTGTCACATTCTGGGGCACCTTCTCCTTTTGCGGCTACGCATCTACACAAATATCATAAGGTTGTAAACATAATGGGAGGAGTTATTCAGGAGGAGTTAAAATAAGCTTAATCAAAAGGAAAGGCAGAAGACTATAGCTCACCGGTGATACTCAACGTATCGAGTAAAGCAGTGCCTTGTTTGATTTGTAGTTGGGAAGCGGAAATCAGCTGGAGCAGTCTCAAGCTGGAATCAACAGCAAAAATATGAATAATCAAAACCAATATGAAATAAAAAAGCATTCTCACTATGAAATTAGGTTGCTATTCTTGAGAATAATCCCATTAACTAATATTAGGACCACTTTTAGATCTTAGGAAACAACAACAACAACAAAGCTTTATCCCATTAGGTAGGGCTAGCTAACTTTTGGATCTTAGGAAAATACATAAAACAGGAAAGATACTTTCTGCTGATCAGAACTATGACTTGCTATTTTGGAGAAAGGAATAGAGAAATAGAGTAGCTATAGGGTAGCTGAAGTCGAAGTCTTTTTGTAAGAGTCACTTTTTGGGTCTTTAAATCTGCTTTCCGGTCCAGAGAAGGGGGTAGAGAAGAGCTTGGAAGTGTAGTTTGTCTTTTGTGTGGAGAGAGCCAAACCTCTCGGGAGTCTGGCAAATCTGTGTTGTGGTAGGGAGTCTGTAGTGTATGTGGCATTGTGTTGTGTCTAATTTCTGTTTACTGTAATTGTTATTCTGATTGGTCAAAAAAAAAAAAAATTGTTATTCTGATTGTAACTTAAATATTTGGGTGTAAGTTCTCCATTTCCCTTGTTACGCAGTAGTAGTATTATTCAAGTATTCAGACTCTCTGTTGTTTATTTTCTGATTAAAGTTTTGTAATCAATTTGTTTAGGAGAGAGTTCTATCAGCTAAGTAAAAGCAACCTTGACTTGTGGGGTTTCTTCTGCTGCTTCTGGTTCACTCGAGTTTTCATCATTATCTTCACTGCTTTGCTCTGTAGTTGCATTGTTGCTTCCTTCAGAAGCATCAGAGTTGGATTCAGTGCTTTCTTCAGCAGCTGGAGCGACTTCACTGCTTTCCTCAGTAACTGCAGCGGTTGCGTCGACAGTCTTCTCAGCAACAGCTTCTTGAGAAGCTGTCTCCTGGGGGACTTCAACTTCTTTGACCTCGGCAGGTTTTGTGCCTGTTTGCATTTTCTCTTCTTTCTCTTTCACAAAATATTGCTGCAAACAAAGGGGTAAGAAAAGAAAAGGATGTTTAGTGTATGCAAAAGTGCCATACTCATTACAAGAGTAGACCAATCTGCCATGCCAAAGAAAGCAAATAAAACATTGGAAAATAATTGACTTTCAGCTGATGTTTGAGAGCAATCAACATTTCCACCAGTAACCACACTGTTGGAAAGATAGATACTAACTAAGCGTAAAAGATATTCAACCAGAACTTACATTTCAATGTATTTAAAATTTCTAGACCTATTGGTGGGTCAAATATCCGTAAGAAAAATCACATTCTCCCATCTCTCAATTGCCCATATACGGTATTGGTGCATATAGAATATGACCAAGAAATCAATTATGAAAACAGATTAGGCAATAAAGTCTACTGCTAAGACACTAAGCATGAGAAAAACATTCAAATTCCAGCGTGTCAAAGTAACCAATCTTTTTGCCAATCTTGTTAGTTATAACTCAATGAACAAATATACTGAAGAGGGTTATAATACAGTGGACAATAAGGATCAAGCTGGTTAAACCTGGCACATATCTCTTGAATAACATTGATAGGCCATTATAGAGGCTTGAATTAATGCACACGATTTCGCACATAATTTCAGGAAGGCAACCTGATATTTTATTCTTAATTATTAAACGAATACGCCCTGGATTACTTCGATCAACAAAAGACAAATGCACAAAAAAGAAGAAGCTTGTTCTCGTTTTGAGCATTATGAACTCATATAATCATTAAATCATGCTAGCGAGTATAAGATTATCGTGTGGGATTTCGTTAGTTATTTCAAGAGACAATCGTACAAAATAGAATAATTGATTTGAAGACGTATTACACTGACCAATTCCTAGACAAAATACCCTAAATTGCTACCTGATTAGATCAATGTTCGATTTTTTACCGCTATTCGAATGGGCGAAACTTGGAAAGAGAATCGATGAAATGGAATTTTAAAAAAAGCATTCCGCAGGAAGATTCCCACATAAACCCTCACTGATCCGCCAGAATCAAGCCTCGTCAGACGAAAACGATGGGCCATGAACATTTGGAAGGTGGAATCGACATCAAACGTGTAATCGACAAACATAAATTGAAGAGGAGTAAAGTAAACAATAAATATTGACGGTTGAAAGAGGGAAATGAACGAGTACCTCAGCAAGGGTAGAGGGTTTTTCTGCCGTAGCTTCCGCCATTGTTGAAGAAGAGGCAACCCGCAGTGAGGACGTAAGGGGAGGAGGCGGCCAGAACAAAAGGGAGTGGGGTTGGAGAATAGTAGAGGTCAAAGGCCAAAAATTTACACAGCTTATGCCTTGGTGAAAAGTGAAAACTCAACAAGCCGAGAGTGTGGTACGTGCTGACTCACGTTAGTAATTTAAGACCCGAAACATCGAGACTCCTCCTCACCACGCTCTATGACCCGAAATCGAAAACCTGCCCCGCCATCGGCCAATCACAGGCTCCCCAGCCCCCCAGGCTAAGGGCAGTCCTTTTCGTATAAAAATATTACTTTTTGGTTCAGTTAATTTTTTAAAAAAATTTAAAAAATTTAATTATATTATTTTAAGATAAATATCTTAAAATTTTGTAATTAACAAATTTTAAAACAATGTAAATAAATTTTTTATAATTTTTTTAAAAAGTCAACAAATCCTATAATTAAAATCAAAAATATCACATTGCTTTGACTCAGTTGCCCTCAAGCTTGGTGATCACTTCTAGAAATTTTTCCATATACAAGTATGATGACATGACACAGATTAGGGCAAGTATGATGTGTGTGATTCTCTTGTGAGCGTTCTCTCATAATTTCTGACAGTCTTATCTTCACCCTTAGATCTTTTAAAAAAAATGGTTCATAATGTTATTTTAAACATAAAGAACTAAATTTTAAAGAGATAAAATCTGATATACAATATTCATAATTACAGTACAAACCAATTTTATAAAGTTAAATTATAAAATACGTTTTATACAATATTATATTTAAACTATTCATTTTTTCATTTGAGAGTGAAGATAAAGTTTTGGAAGATTAGGAGGAAAACGCAAGGGATTGCTTTCCCATTTTGAAGTCCCTCAAGCAACATAGGTACTATCAAACACAGTATATGCCTCCTTAATTCTACATGTTCAGGCAATTTTTAGAAGCGTTATTCAATTCAAAATATAGATAATAGTATATTACCTCTTAATATAAGATACTACTATAAGATGTAGGGTGTGTTTTGGAGGGCCAATCTTACTATCTGTTACTTTTGCAGAAGCAAAAGTGAAAAAGAAGAAGAAGAAGATCATATTTGGTTGAACTACTTATCCTATCGTGAACAGTGCTGATTACAAAAGTAACAATTTCATGCTTTTCCATCTAATCCATTGTTCACCATTGCATTATTCACCTTTTTCCCCTGATTTGATTTACTCTTTTTAATCTTAATTATAAGACTCAATTGACTTTTTAAAAAAATATTAAGAAAACTAATTATCTCATTTAAAGTATTAAATTTATTATTTTTTTCAAACTTTTTTGTTTAACTTATAAATTAATATATAATATAATAAAACACAACACATGATATAATTAAGTAATCTATTTTGCTTCCTTCACTTCTCTAAAAAATTTTAATTGGGTCTTATGATTAGGACAAGAGGTAGTATACATATCACACAGTATTTACATGCAATAAGACTCCATTTGGTTCTAATTATAAGACTCAATTGATTTTTTTTAAGATTAACAAAGCTAAAGAGTCAACTAGCTCTTACAATTAGAACTAGTGGTAGTATAAATATCAAAATATATTTAGATATATATATATATATATAAGTTATATAATATGATTCATGTCATTTTTAGTCATTTTTATCAAAAAAAGCTTTTAAGAAATTTTAACCAAACAAGTTTTATTTTTATATAAGGAACTTCTATAATCTTTATTTTAAACATAAATCAGATTACACAATCTTACTTTTACTTAATTTATTTTTTTAAAAGTACCAATTATAATCTTTAATCCAAACATAGTCATGTGCAAGCACAAATAGCAAGCAGCGTTCTTGTTGCCACATACTCTCAGGCATGAGGGAGAAACCCTCGCATTAAGGCCAAACCTAGGCCTATTTCTCGGGCTTCATCCTCCTAAGCCCACTACTTTAGACCCAAGTAGTATTTGTCTCATTCCAATTCATTTCCTGAATATGTATTTTTTTTTTATAAACACCTGAATATGTATTTTTCACACAACAAATCAGTATGTGATTATATATGATTCCGCAAGCGACGCGTAGTGTAAACCTTTTTTCCGAGATACAGTACCAATATATTCTGTGACGACTCATTAAAAATCTACAAAAACAATTTACTATAACAATCCCTAATTTAATTTTATCCTCATAATTCATATTCCCTCTCTTTCTATATATAAAATATTTTTATTTATATAGACTTATTTCTTTTTATAAAATACTATTTGATTTAATTTCTATAATAAATATATTTTTTTCATTTTATCCTCATTTTTTCACATCATTCATTGTATATATATTGTATTTTTTTATCACTATTCTTTCTTTCTCTCATTCATAGGGTACTTTTAAAAAGATAATTATAAATTTTATATATTTATTATTTTTAACTAATTTTAATTTTTTTTAAATCTGATTAAAAGTATCTTATAAGTATATAAGAACGAAGGGAGCATTGTGTAAAAAGAATTCAGCAATTTCACTCTCTCTCTGACCAAAAAAGAGACGCACCATACAAACTCTCTGGTCCTCCGCCTTTCTCGCTGGTTTCTGGTCGTCTGTCACAAATGATGAACTTACGTCGGCGTCACGGCTTCTAGAACTGCCTTTGGCATATCCAAAGCCGATTGCTTTTTTGGTTTATGAACTGACAAATTGGCTCTGTGATGAGTTTCTTTTTGTGTCAATAAGCCAATAAGGATTCGACAAAACCAAAAGCGAAACATCACATTGAGCTAGGTTCAGTCCACTGTGATGAGTAATTTGACTGGAAACGACAGATGATATTTATCAACACGTCTATTCAGGAGACCATATAATACTCTGCTTCCATTAAATGCAGAGCCATGGTGATCATAAACATAAATGTCAGCAAAATTAAAGTTCTTAACTTGATAGTGCTAAAGTAAAATGTAAGAATAAAACTGCGCCTGCAGCTGGTTAAAGACCTTCTGCGGTTTTTAAGTGATATATTTAAATTATTTACGAGCTCTAAGGAGTGAAGGGATCCAAATAATCTGATAGGGGGGAAAAAAACAAGTCTTCTAAAATCCTTACATGGAAGCCTTAATCGATACTTTAAATACTGGACTAACAAGTCTTCTAATCCACGTCCTTATATTTCTGATAGTATATCATTCACAATTAATGTTGAAGATTAATATTGGGTTGTTTTTTAATTTATACCAGGGATATTCCATGAAATAAGAGCACAGTGTCACGCTCCCCGGGATTTGAGAAGTCCCACATCGGGGAGGCGTGGGAGTCCCACATCGGGGAGGCGTGGGTGTGCCGAATGCTATATAAGCGTGGGCGCTGCACACCCCATTGAACCGGTTTTCTGGGGAGAGAGTAATGGCCCCGTAACAAGTGGTATCAGAGCCAGCTATGCCTTTGGTCTAACATATGATAGTGGACCCTCCGGTGGGGCCAGGTCCGCGGCGAGGGC
>JBAGKO010000013.1:24513766-24531980 GCA_037177275.1 Acacia concinna
ATAGCGAAGGGCTACTTCACAAATTTGATGTATCTTCTAGTCGGTGTAAAGGTTGTGGAAGAACACTACAGGGGAGTATTTGAAAAAGGAGACACCAGTATCGTGCGAGCTTATTTCTATGGCGGCAATGAAAAATAGCAACAACACGCAATCAAAGAAGGGTTAGGGAGGGATGTCATGAAAAAAATAAAAGCAACTTAAGAGTGGCTAGGAGGGAGGTTGCGACTATCAGAAGAAAGAAATAGTTTGAATTTCAGAGAAAAATAGTTGAAGATGAAGGAATAGAATGGAAATAATTGAGAAGACGAAGAATATAAAGGAAATAGTCGCGGGATTAACAAAATTGTGTCCATTTTTTCATAAAAAAGACGATAAATAAGCTTGTCACGGAGTGAATTCTTGTAGAAGCTATGTGCAGAGTTGCAAAAGCTACGTGTTTTTCAAAAATAAACGTCTGTTTTTGGAAAATAGAGCCAAGGTGGCGTCTTTTTTTGGAAAACATATACTACCTTGGCGTCTGTTTTTGGAAAACAGGCACTGTATCATCTCTCCTTGTTGTTTTCGTATGTATTTTAATTACGGTTTTGCCACGCGTAACCTTTAACGTCTTTTATTTTAAAAACGGACATCTCTTATAGACATTATATTTCCTTTTTGTAGTAGTGCTAAAATTACATCCAAACACAACAACTTCTGATAAGTCATTTTTTTTTTAAAACTATTTCTAATAAGCCCATAAAAAAAAGACACTTAAAATAAATAATATCTAAACGGACCCTCAAACAATGAAAAACGATTCGCAAGGATTATGACTTGTTTGTTATAACTTATTTGGGGTAAATAAGATATTATGCATAAAGTACGAAAAAGGCCCATCTCACATACTTATTTCGTACTTTACAAATAAGATTTTATTAAATCCAAATAAGTTATTCTAAATGAGTACCAAGACAAAATTCTATCCACTTTACTTTGACAGAATGACGCGCGCGCACGTATGAGAGGGATTGACAAAACCAATAATTTAAGTTGTTAATGTTCAGCATCTTTTTCACCTTCAAGATTCAGATTGGCCTTTTTATCTTTTTTATTTGTTTCCTCTAATGTTTAATTGCTGCCCACAATGGCAGGATCCATCATCTATTTTGATCGATGTCTTTTCAAAATTGGGAATTCCCAATTACATGTAGAAATAGTTTCTCTCTCTAAACTTGGGAGTAGTAGATTGCAGTCTCGATTTTGGAAGTAGCAGATCTTGATCACAATTTTGAGTTTGAACATCTTTTATATCTTACAAAAATGTTAATATAATTTACATTTTATAAGATAGGTATAGGAGAGGGTGAAAATTAAGTCTAGAGATTATTGAAAGGGTTAGATCTCATAGGCCTTGAAGACATTGTTTATTAGTTTTTTTCTTTAATCTTTTTTTTTTTATACTTTTCAGAGATCTAACCCCTCTGTTATGGGTCTGCACTGCATGGGAAATAATCGTGGGGGAAACCTAAGACGAGAAGACGCCGACCTCGAGCGAACTGTTTGACATTGGTGTTATACATATATGGAGTATCTATGAGATTGAGCCTTGGAGGTCCATTTTCTTTGAAAGGCGACTCTGGTTGTATAAATTAAAGTGTATGGATTTCAGTGGAGGAGTGGATTTAGCACCAACATCGGCGTCCAATGAGGGTTTCAGATCCACCTAGGCTTTGCCAATTGCTGACTTCTGTAACGTCCTCAATAATCAAATAATTATCGCCAGTTGCTTTCCATTTGCATTATACTATACCAACAATTGTGAATCGCACATCTCGAAAGGGAGGTTTGACAATGAATAAAATAAAGCAAGCTTGAAATGAGATTGTTTTTTTAAAAAATTAAATAAAAGGTTTCTCCAAGCCATTTTGGACCTCCGGGATTTATGGTGCAGAGTTTTTTCTTCTTCCCAGCTACAATGTTTTCTAATATTTGAATTTATATATCGTTTAGCACTTGGACTAACAGTTTATTATGCAATGTTGATGTTACTCTCAACTCTCAAGACGAGGAGTGATAAGCACGATGGAGGAAATTGAATTATATTCCATAAAATTTCCAATCTTCTGGATCTAGAAAGCATGTGATTGGAGATCAAAGAATGGGAAAAAAAAGAAAAGTGATGGGTTAACTTCCGGTTTTTGAGGCGGCCGGACACAGATTTTCCTGATCAGGGGATTAGTTTGATTTCAGCACCAGACATGAGACAACCAAGTACGTAGATTCAGGAATTTGCATAAACAAATATAGATGATACATGCCAATGCCAAGGGTTCTTTCAGCTGCCACGGTCAAACAAAACGCCTTTCTCATAAATATTATAGGATTTTAGAAATGTGAGTAATGCGTTAGACAAATGTTTAAAGAGGTAAATAAGTAATATGGTATGGAGGCCCACTATGTGTTGGTCCCAAAACAAAAAGGGTTAATTAAACAGCAGTGGCAGCTTTTTGCAAGTGAACTCGGGACATGGCAGACGATGCAAAGAGGATTAACATCAAAACACCATACTACTTTCTCATGTTGCAGTGTGGAAATCTGTTGTCCTTGCAAATGGAGGAGAAAATAAGTGGAGAGGTGGCCCCACTAATCAATAGCATGTTAATTGTAGTATAACGTGGTGGGTCTCCCTCATTAAAAAACAAATGATTGTGCATGTCAATATTTAATGATATTTTTTTTGCCCGACAATTTGTATTGAAACGACCATTTAACGCTTTATATTTACACCGAGAAATATATTCTTAAAAGTTACTGCGCATGTAACCGCTCTTTTGAGATATAATAAACTATGGTTCTCTAAAAATTGACAAGTTCTACTTAATCATATCTCTAAAGACCACAACACATTGACGGATCATTTAAGGAAGCTAACCCACAGTATTGATGGTTATTTTACTTTCTTTAACCACCCACCATCTTCTTATTATGTGGAGGCGATGTGATCAAGAAAGATATGTCTTTTCCTTTTCGGTAAATAGTCTTTCATGTTTATAATGCTTGATTAAATATTAATAGAACTTCAGTTTTTACTCAAAAAAAAAAAAAGTATGTTATCACAAGTCTCACGTGGGAAGACTCAAAATGAAAAAGGGAGTTTGTAGGGCTTGTTTAGGAAGGTCTTATTTTACTCAAATAAGATCTTATGCATAAAATACGAGAAAGATCCCTCTCACATACTTACCTCGTACTCCGTAAATAAGATCTTATTATCCTAAACAAGTCATTCCCAAACAAGCTCATAGTCTTGTGTTTTTTTTTTTACTCAGAATTTTGGTTTGCCCTTTTTAACTTGAAGACTTTACGGTTTAGATTAGACTGTACAAGTCGGACAGGACTCTTTCAACTAACAAGCTCTATTACTGAGTATTTAATGCTTCTGCATTCTAAGTTTAAACTTAATTGAGACCTCTTATTAATTTGGAATAAATCCCTTATCAAAAAATAAAATTTTTTGGGGACACTTTAATGAGAAGAAAGGAGAGGGTAATGTGTAAAATGTCAAAATAAATGCAGCACATATGATGAGGACAAGACCTTACAAATATTGTTTAATGTAGAGAAATGGAATACATATAATTAGCTTTGGAATTAATGTAGGTGAAGTAATAATAATGCATCGCATTGGGACATTATATTCTGAGCCAACCTTGCAAGCATGGCCGGTTCCTGTTGCACATAACAATAAAATATGTGTCCAAATTAAAATACGCTCCTCCGATCCTGCTTTTATTCTTTCATCTTCTCTTCTGTATAAATTTTTTTGAAAGCGTTTTTTTATTAATATTCTTAGAATCCCGGGTCTCAAAATAGTGCGTATCAAGTGGGGCAACCAAAAATTATCATTAGAAATATACAATATTATAATTTATAGGAAAAAACGGATTGCCTGTAATGTGAATAATCAAGGGAAATCGTGAAAATGGGATCAGTTTAATTAGTCAGTCAGTCTTATATATGTATTTGGATATAAGGCATGTAGGGTACATACAAAAATATAGAGAATTTTTGTTGGGAGCTTTTCCCTAAATATTTTAAAAAGATGGTTATCTTTTAAACTTATTCAATTGGAGACATTTAAATTAGTTGGTTTTTAGAATGTTCAAAGTACTGCTATATATTAAGATTTAGTGGATTCATGAACTAAAGTCCACCATAAGAAAAAAAGAAAAGGATAGCGTAAAGCGTTGTTGGAAGAGGAAGACCCGTGAATAATCAAGTGAGGGCAGTGCAGTGAGCAGTCACCTAAATTCAGAACTCAGAAGCTAACAAACAATTGATACGCAAATCAGACCCCACCGATTGGATTTCATCCTTTGGTCCACCGACACACCCTCCCAACGCCATTCTCCTCACACGTTCCCTCTTCTTACATTTTTTTAATACAGTATAAGGATATGTTGATGCGGCTTAATTTAAGTGGCTTATTTTTTTTATGGGTTTATGATAAGCAGTTTCAAAAAAAATAAGTAGCTTATTAGAAATTATTGTGTTTGGATGTGACTTTACAGAAGTGACTTTTTTTTTTTATGAAATATGTTTGGATGATATGTAGAAAAATGACTTATAATGAAATTTTTGAAAGAATTTTTTTATTTAAAAATAAGTAAAAGATGGTCAATATTGGTGTAATAATCACAGACAAAGTAAGTTTTGGCTAAATTCTGGAATTAGAGTGGTGGCAATCTTTTTGTATATTAGTTTATCTTAAAAAAATGATGTTAAAAAATTATAAAACTTTTCAGTCTAAAACTAGATATTTCAAGCTTTAATTTGATATGTCATTTGCATGATTTGAATGTATATATTAAGATATATGAATTTTTGAAGTTTGCCCAGTAAAATTTGTCAGTTTCTGAAGCAGTGTTAAAAAATGAAATTATTGGAAATTTTATGATTCCAATAGAACCAAAAAAGTATTTTTCCCTAAAACTAGACTTAATAAGGGACATTTTAGTTTTAGAATCACCTCAATTGGATATTTGTACAATTAGATATGAATTTTCAAAGTTGAGTGAAAATTTTGTCAAAAAATCTGAATTTCATAAATATAATGGTATGGTTGTAATTTATGATCAAACCAAAGATAAAGATGGAAATAATGTATAATAAAAATTGAGTGAGTACCCATAAATTATTTGGAGACTAATGACAGTTAATTTGAAATTTTTTGAAACAGTTGATATACCGACTCTATAGAAAATTTAACCAAATAAGCTATTTTCTCTCTCATCCCCTAGAAGCTAAAGCCTCATAAGCTCCCTCAAGTAGCTTATGTTTTTTATGCTACTTTTGTAGTTTCTCCATCAACTTTTCAAGCTCATCCAAACACCCCAAATGACAAAAATAACTTCACTTATTAAAGTGAAATTAAAAAAGCCACAAAAGTGGCACATCCAAACAGCCTCTAAGACTCAATTAGAAAAATTCACATGTATTGTTTTCTTGTTTTTTTAATATAGGACATAAATAACTTTTTTTAATAGATTGAGATAATGGGATAAATTATTTTAAAATATTTATATTTATAATATTTGTACCCAATTTAATTCTGTCTTACTCATAAACTATTATGTAATAGAATTGCTGGATTTTGGGCCTAAATCCTCATTTGATTGGCCGGATCAATAGCTCCAGAATTAAATCCAGAGTTTTGATATGCAATAGTCTCTTAATTGCAATAGTTACTAACTAATTTATATATAAATATAAATATATATTAAATGTTTTTTACTGATTTGTAACTTAATGGGTAATTGAGAATTGCTTGGAGTGTAAGAAAGAAGAGTTTAGAAACTTACTTCGATTAAGAATCAATTGCTACTTAAAGGATGAGATAAAGATATCTATAAATAGAGCCTCCCATCAAATAAAAAATTATTTCAAAGCAATTGAGTTCTCTTGTGTTGTCTCTTCTATTCTTCAATAATTTTTTATGTTTTGGTATGGTGCTGTGGAAACTTTAGGTGAGCTATTCTCTTAAATCTGACCCTACTAGGTACCATCTCTTACCTTTTTTCTCATATTATTATTTCTAAATAATATGTAGCATATGTTATGATTGAAAATGAGGGGAGTGTATTTTTTATTACGTATTTTGCTGATATTTTCATTTCCTTAATCATCATGGTGATAAATATATATATATATGGGTCAGTTGCCTCAACGTCAACACGATTTGGTTAAGATCATAATCTTATCTTTTCGATCGTGCCTTTCTCATCTCTTTTGACCTTTTTTTAACGAACTTGCCATTCATTTGATGGAGACGGTATTATGGCCTGAGAAAGTCGTCGCGCGTCTCAGTGCTTTGCATGACCTAGACCCACCTACCACCACCACTTCCACTTCCACTCTCCACAGTGCCAAATTTGGGAGCCACCAGGAATTTCAATGCTCAATGCTCATTTACCCTCCTCCGTACTATTCTATTACTTTTTCATTTCATTCCCTTCTTTCACCCCTACCACCATCTATCCATCCCATATCTTTGTCTCCCACATTTAATTTGTTCTCTCTTTTCTGTCGCCGCATTGGCAATTATATATACACATACATATATTTGTTTTCACTTTTCACGGATATCGTGATTTTTTACTCATACTTTATCCATCCGCTCTTATATGTAACACTTACTATAATAGTATAGTTTTATTTGATTACAAAAATTAGTTAATATAATATGTCTCTTCTAAATTATCTAATCAATTTCTTTAATTTTCTTTTCTTTTTTGTGATCCCTTCATTTTTTAACTCTCTGTTGATTGTTTTTTAGAAAGTATTAATAGGGATAAATTAAAAAAAATATTGACAAATATAAATATTGGTTTTATATTGTGTTTATAGACCAACTCCTAGATGATGTCATATTTCACATATGATTCTAAATAGAAGGTACAATTAATTTTTTTTAGAGAAATTAATGAAAGCTAATTAAATTATTTTTAAATATCTATATTTATTGTTTTTTTTCTTGTAACTAATTTTTCTGGCTCATAACCTGATATATAATTAAACCATACATAATATATGATGTAATTAAGTAATTTATATAGTTTCCTTAATCTCTTAAAAAAAGCTTAATGAAGTGTTATATTTAGGCCTTGAGACAGTATTTAACATAAGAGGGAGTGCTAAATAGTGATGATGGAAATGTTTTAAAATTTTAATTCAACAATGAATATCTTTCATCAACTAAAAGCTGAATCACATACAGCTCTATAGCAAAATAAATTAAAGGGGTAATGTCTATTTTTGTCTCAGAATTTTAAGTAGAGAATACTAGGTATCTGAAATTTTTTTAGAAACAATATCACCTTAATAGTCCGTTTGGTTTGATTACAGCGGAATGATTACATGTAATCTAGATGCAATATATTGATTACAGCGTTTAGTTGTGCTTACCTAATAAAAATCGGATTACATTGCTATGAATGATTAATGAGGATGCATGCATCCTTGTAATCAAGTGAAAACAACCATGTTGCTATTATAATTTTTTAATTTGACTAGAGTGCCATCCATAAATGTTTTTAAATATCAAATAATTACTACTATTAAATATTAAAAATACTAAGTAATTATATAATATTTTAAAAAAATTTCCCGAATAAAAAAATAAAAAATATATTCCACCATTAAAAATATTAAAATATCCTATTAAATAATATTCTCACAATTAAATATGAAAAATTATTATGAACTCAACTTATATCTGGCATAATATTTTCACCATTAAATATGAAAAATTATTATAAACTCGATGTGTACAGGATACAAATTAAAAAAAGTTGTCATAAATCCAAGTTATATATTATACATATAAGTGTATATAGGGGTAGTTTTATCTCTAACTATATTATTCCTATATATTATCATGAGAGATTGAATGTAATAAATATTTATTTGTCAAATTGAGCTTAATGTAATTATTCTATGGTATTTATATATTGACAAAATGGGTTAAATTTTAAAATCGTGATCCCAAATCATTTTCTTTCTTTCTTTTTTCTTTTTTAAGAAAACAGATAGAGAAACAAATTATTAGTGTCTTGGTAGGATCAAGCAAAAATATTTAAAATATTTCCCATGTTAAATTTTATAAATATATATATATATTTTTTTGCCAATAAAGTTTATAAATATTTATAGTTAAGAAATGTTACTTTAGTAAAATATGTGAATGAGGAACTAGAGGGCTTTTATTTTTCTGCACAAAGGGTAAATGAGGAAGAGGATAGGAGATGATGAGGTGTAACGCCGTCTCATCAAATGGGCTCAATGACTGAATAATAAAGTCATATGCCATATAAGATATTTCACTAACTTAATAATCAAACTTAATATAGAAAAAAAGCAATTAAATTGTTACATTTTGTAAATTTTTAAGATGATATTGCTTTAAAAAAAACCTTCTAGAGGTCTAATACTCTTGATTGAAAACTTGTGAAACAAAAATGGACTTTATCTCTGAATTAAAATTGTATACAATTTTAATCTGTATGATCAAAAAGATAATGTCATGGGAAATATAATTCCATACAATTTTTTTACAACTCACTTTTAATTTCTCAATATATTTCGTATAATCATAGTTTGATGTCTAAATTTGTTCACATAAAAAAATTTAATCAGGTTCGTTCAAAATTCTAATTCGGTTGAGAAATCTCAAAGGTGGTTTGGACTTTTTAAACCGGTTGGTTAGAATGTGGTTTAAAAAGCCTAACTTTTTAGACCTTATATTTCTTATATTCGATCTAAATTTTTTGTGTCTAAATAATATCTTTCATATATATTATTAGTCCAGTCTGTAATTTGTCTACTTATGATGTTATTCTGATTCAGCTCTCACATGTTAAAAAAAAAACAAAACAAACCTATTAATTTACTCCATAATTTATTAGCTTTTTTTCACTGACTTTTTTTTTTTGGTTTAAAAGAAATATTGGCATGAATATTGTTTCGTGTAGAAATTGGTGCCATTTAAAGTAAAATGAGAATGGTTGTGGGAATATTTATAAATCAAAAGAAATAAAATGAAAGTAGTTGCTGAACTATTATGAATTGATTCTGGCATAACTTTAAACCTATGAATTGTAGAAGACATGTGGATTCAATTGGGATGAATATCAGCGTAAGCACAGTGGGGCCTAGCTGTGCAACATTGAAGCGGTGGGCGAGTTCAAGCTTAATTCTTCCATCTTTCTCATATTTTTGAAGAACTCACATATGTCACTAGCGATTTTAAGAACTCGCACCCTATACCAGCGATTTCACTTGTAGTATCTTAGTAAATATTAAAAAAGTGTAGGATTTTAGTATTTTTTTACTATTTATATTATTTCAATAAAAAAAGGCCATGAGAGCATATATAACACGTGAATACAAGACATGACGAGGTTCTGGCCTAAATTCAACTCTTCTTTTTCCCTACTTGGACTGGAATATGAATACCTCATAACCTTTATTTTATTTGTAAGGAGAATCTTAGACCACAAATATATACTCCAGTTTTTAATTATAAGAGCCGTTAACTTTTTTAGAGAATTCTAAAAACAATTAATTACATTACTTAATCATATTATATATTGTGTTTTATTATATTATATATTAGTTCATAAGTCAAATAATATAATTAAAGAACAACGATAAATTTTAATATCTTAAAATAATATAATTAATTTTTTTAAAATTCTCTAAAAATTTAACCTCCTTCATGGTTAGAAGATAGAGTATGCAAAAATAATAATAATAATAAAGGGGCATTGAGAGGCAGTTGTCTTTTTGCCTCAACATTTTCCTTTTCACTGTAGGGACGTCAGCTCCCACTATGATTACGCCTTACACTAATGCACAATTACGAGTTGAAAATCTGTCTGTCTCGTTTAATATAATAATGAACCTTAAGCCTCAATGTCCTCTCCAACCCAAAAGCTAATTCAACTTCATCGTCCAAGTCACGCAAATAGTCCCAATGTCCTTGAAATTTTATTTCATTTTGGCCATATCCCAAACAAGAATGGGTTGCTTCCTAACGCAATATCGTGTGGGTTTCTGCCAAACCAGCAAAAGGTTCGCTCAATATTAACTGAGCCGAGCCGAGCCCTGAGGTTCTCGTGTTTATTGATGGTGGCTATTAAAAATAGGTCGTGGGTCAGTGTCCACCTCCTCTGGCGCAAGTCAAATATGTGGATGACAATAAATATTATATAAATACAAGCGTCATATAGGTTTTTTTTTTTTTAAAGATCTGTCATTTCTGCGTGTTTCTTTAGTAAGAAAGATTCTTCATATATACTTAAAAGATTAAAGAGGCTCGATGAAGAAATGGGTCGGGTGGCATTTTGTGCAGAAATGCCAAATGGAAGGCGCACATGATTGATTGTTATCAAGGTAACTTGTGATTTTTATGGGAATTATTTTTCATTTGCCCTCTATCTCAAGGTGAGCAGATAATTAAGGAGTTCAAATAATGAACACTTGAACCTGGATCTACCATATTCGCGGTTTTTTTGTTTGGTTTATATTCGCGGTTTTTTTTTGTTACTAGAGTCAAGGGCAAATGCAATTATCACTCGTTAGAACAGGACGCTGTTATAAGACCACACTTAATTTACGAATTCTCATGATTTATTACTGTCTTAATAGATGTTAAATATTAATGTTAACGTACTCGAGTAGTCACACCGGATAACAGGGGGAAAAAAACAATAATTTCAGGTTTTTTAATTTTTAAGAAGTGAATTCTGTCTCTTTAGATTATTATCATCATGCCATTCTCGGGCAGCGACGTGATCGGATCAGTACAAAATCTCCGTGTGCTCATGCGGTCATGCCTCTGTGCGTGCATCTCTCACTCATAAGCATCAAGCTTGGCGTTTGACGACAGTGAGAGTAGGAAGAGGAAGAGGTTGATCGAGAGAGAAGATGCTGAGCTCAGAAAGGCTGGCGAGTTGTTATAATTCGTATTGCCTCACAGTATAGAACCAACCCATGAATTTACGCTGATTTTTTTGGGACTAGTTGCTTGTTTCTCTTTGCTCTTTTCTCGCAGCTCCGTCTTTTATAAGGAGGTACTCTTTGCTCCTGTAACTGCCCCCTCGTCGTTTTGTTTCTCTCTCTCTGGTTTTGATCTGCGCTGTGTCCCAGCCTTAGCATTGATCTAATCAAGTGTCTTTTTGTGCCTTCTGGGTTTCGATCAGATTCTAGTGCGAAATGTCCTGTGAACGTGATTTTTTATCCGAAAATGCTCTAACGATTTATTATTACTTTATGCACGAGACAGCCTTCTTGAGATTTAACTGCTCTGTCATCCGCTGATAACTTTCTTTTCCTCAACTTTTACTTCTTCGAATCCTCCTACCTTCTTTTTGGGTTCTGCGCTTGCAATTCCCAGTTGCCACTGACGTTTTAATCTGTGTTCATATATACCCATTTCAAAATTGGGTCTCTGATGAATCTGATGCTGTGAGAATTAAGGATCTATCTTTATGCTGTTCACTTCTTGTTGCTGTTCTGAGTGAATAGTCAGTTTGCTCACTATGAATTTGTTTATTTAAGTTGCTTCCAGCAGCTACTTTGCACTTGAAATATCTTATGAATCGAACTTGCTCTTAATGAATGTCATTTAGATTCACATGGTATATTTGTTTTCATAGGTTTTCAAATGCAGAAACTAAAGCCTGAGTTCTTCCGGTGAAATTTCCTCTCCAAATGCTCTGATGTCAGAAAATAACTTCAGGATTGGATTCTCAGCGTTTTAATAGATAACTCGTGTCTACCTTGTTACTTCGTGGTTCTTGCACGCTTCCAGTTTCAGAAAATGTCCAGGCCCCTCCATCGGGGTGCATCTCGAATCCCTGACAGCAATCATGATTTGTTGAACTCTCAATCCAAAAATAAAACAGAAAAAGATGATTTGAATAGAAGGGCTTCTTCAGATCACAGCCCTTTGGGTTTGAAATTTCCTCTGCGGTTGCTTTTTACAGATAATTCTCACTCTAAATATGGAATCGCTGAGAATGGTTTTACATCTGATTCCTTCCTTGTTGGCACTCCCCGAAATCGCCATAAATTGGCAGTGCTTTTATTGAAAATAAGTTTAGTTTTTATAGTTATACTTGCTCTTACTGGATCTTTTTGGTGGACAATCTCAATTTCTTCCTCATCAAGAGGTCACATTTACCATGGTTATAGAAGAGTCCAAGAGAAGCTTGTATCTGACCTGTTGGATATTGGAGAGTTTTCTCGCGGTCCCTCAAAGATGAAAGAACTAGAATTTTGTTCCCAGGAATTTGAAAACTATGTTCCTTGCTATAATGTTTCTGAGAATGAAGCTTTGGATCACAGCAATGAGTTTGACCGGCAATGCGGCTATGAGCTCAGACAAAGTTGTTTAGTTCTCGCACCAGCAAATTACAAACTTCCACTAAGGTGGCCTACTGGAAGAGATGTTATCTGGATTGCCAATGTTAAGATCACAGCGCAGGAGGTTCTTTCCTCAGGGAGCTTAACCAAGAGGTAAGCAGGCAGCTTAATATGTCTCACCTGCATGCTGTCTTACTTTTCAATATCTTTTCATCTTAACACATCCATTTTATCATATGATTACAGAATGATGATGCTGGATGAAGAGCAAATTTCCTTTCGTTCAGCTTCTCTTATGTTTGATGGTGTTGAGGACTACTCGCATCAAATTGCTGAAATGATTGGACTTAGAAATGAATCAAACTTCATACAAGCTGGGGTATGTTAATGTTTAATCTATATTTGACATGTTTATGTTTCACTTTATACATATAAATTTTATAGTTAGCATATTTATTTCTGCTTAGTTGTAATGGATTGGGGCAGGTATATGCATGGACTCGCGCGCGCGCACAATATTTGCGTGCTCCTTTCAGAAAAATTATTGACGGACAAATTGAATCGTTCCTAGGATGTTCTTTTTTTTTTTTTTTTTGAAGAGCTTGTTTAAACGCCACGTCTATATTGAAAAGCCGTTTATAGAATCACATAAATAGTGGTACTATTGGATGCTTTTTTTGGCATTACATTTTTTAGTAGTCTGGATATGCGTTTTTTGGCATTACATTTTTTAATAGTCTGGATCTTTGTTGATGTATTGCCTATGGGTGCTCAATATTGTTGTCCATAAAACATGTACCCATTGATCAATTACATGCTTAATTTTTTACCTTCCCGTTGCACCAACATGGGTTTCTAATATGATTTCTGGTAGATCAAAATGGTATTGAATCTGAAGGGAGTCCTTACTTGACTGTATTGTTCCTTGATTCAACTGTAATCTGATTGATGCTTTTGGCATCCTAAAATTTGCAGGTTAGAACAATACTGGACATAGGCTGTGGATATGGTAGTTTTGGAGCACACCTCTATCAAAGTCAGCTCCTAACCATGTGCATTGCAAACTATGAGCCCTCAGGTAGCCAAGTTCAGCTTACACTTGAAAGAGGTCTTCCGGCTATGATTGCTTCTTTTACTTCAAAACAGTTGCCATATCCATCACTTTCCTTCGATATGTTGCATTGCGCAAGATGTGGCATTGATTGGGATCAGAAAGGTATCTTTTAGCATTTAATCTCATGCTACTTCCCATAAGGCCAACATGCTTCTATCATCTTCTGCTTTATTTAATCAAGTCTTGTCTTTGTTATTGCCCTTTCAAACGTGCTACACAAATAAGCTCATTAAAAGGAGAAATGAGATTCGTGAACAAAGCAATAGACTTTGTTATTATTATAGGTATGTTAGTTTTTACACCCTTCGCATGTTGGACTGCATACAGGCTTCCTGTTTGTTTTAAAGATATCTTGTGGTAGAAGTTGCATATTACATCCAGCTACTGGTTCTAACATACTATATGCAAAATATGCTTCGTCATTTTATTATTAAACAGCCCTTTGTCATTGAGGTATCAAACAAACTGGAGTTTATTGCTCAAAGTTTTTCTGCTGATATCTATGCAAAAGTTATACTTCTAACTGATTTCCTTACTTGGACTAGACTTGTACACAGTTAATTATATCTTAGCTATTTATTACTGTTTGATAAGTATGACATAAAAATTCTTTAAAAGATTCAGTCATGTGGTGCTGAGCCATAAAAGCCATATACTTGTCATGTTCTTATTGGAGAATTTGATGACAAAGATATAAAATATGTGTAATTTAGTTTTCTTCTATACAGTATTACGATGGAGATTAATGTAGTATGGGATGCATGCTTCTCATATTGAAAAGTGCAAAATGTTTGATGGGGTATTTAAGTGGTTAGTACTTTCACCTCAATAATAAGCTTTTGGGGTGGATTTCTCATCTCACTTGAATAACCATCATATTGTAATTTCTTTTGGTAATTCTGTAAACAGTAAACTTTGCATCTGACAGTATTTCTGAGCTTTAAAACCACCCTTTGGATTTTTTTTATTATATTTCCTCTCTTTTGTGGTTAGTGATGTGAACTGTTGGACTTTTGTTGTTTAACCATACATTCATTATACATGGTATAGATGGCATTCTTTTGGTTGAGGCTGATAGACTTTTAAAACCGGGCGGCTACTTTGTCTGGACTTCACCACTTACAAATGCTCGTAACAAAGAGAATCAGAAACGGTGGAGGCTTATACATGATTTTACTGAAAATCTCTGCTGGGAAATGTTGTCACAGCAAGATGAAACAGTTGTGTGGAAGAAAACTAGTAAGCAAGATTGCTACACTTCAAGGTAGAGCTTCTGGGGGCATAACTTACGATAAACAACCGCCCCCCCAAAAAAAAAAAAAACCCTGAAATCAGATTTCTTTTTAAATTGCATCTAGACTACATGGAAGTTTTTATTTTCTGCATGAAAAATAAGAAGTACCGCTGATTGTCAGCATTACCTGTTTTAATAATCAGAAAGCCTAGTTCTGGGCCCTCACTGTGTATGAAACGTCATGATGTGGAGTCCCCATATTATCGGGAACTGCAAAACTGCATTGGAGGAACTCACAGCAGCCGATGGATTTCTATTGAAGAGAGGGGAACCTGGCCTTCTCGGGCTAACTTGAACAAGAAGGAACTCGCCATCCATGGTAATTGTTAGATTCTTAAGATACTTTTTGTAGAATATATTAAGTAATTATTATTGTGTATATTATTATATAATAATATTAGGAGAAATAATAGGAACAGAAAGGATTAGTTTGAAATCCTAGAGTATATCACGGTACTGTTGCAACTGATTTCTGTACCTTGTAATCTATATATTCAGCCAATTAACCTAATAAGAATCATCGAATTCTCCACACTCATATTTGTCTATATGGCATCAAAGCCAGGGGAGTCTGATGACTCTTCTCGCGTGACTTCCCACTCGGATCACTCAACCATTGAGCTTGACCGAGATGGCCTCGTGCAGCAAATTCCTTTCCGTGCTACTGGGTCAACCACTGGCGCTGACTCTTTCTCCATTGTCACCGAACGACTCACCCTAACTAATTACAATAATTGGGCATAGGCCATGAAACTCACCATTGGCGGGCAGAGGCAAACTCGGTTTTCTCATTGGAGTGGTGACAAAACCCACCGAAGGATCATCTACCGAGATGGCACGATGGGAAACCGACAACTCCCTGGTCTGTTCATGGCTGATCAATGCCATGACTCCCTCCATCTGACGTAGCTTCATGTATCTCCCTACAGCCCACGACATTTGGAAGGCCGTCCGTGACTCTTATGTTGATGGCAAAGATCTGTCCAGATTATTTGATCTTCGTTGGAGACTATGGAAATCTTCTCAAGGGCCTCGGTGTGTTGCTGAATACTGGTTTGAACTTGGCGTACTTTGGCAAGAAGATCTGCTGATGGACAACGATTGGACCTCTTCCACCGATGCTGCTTGTCACATTCGCAATCTCAACACTGATCGTGTAATGGTGTTCTTAGCTGGTTTGAATCCCGAGTTTGATGATGCTCGAGCTCGGATATTAAGCAATTCATCTCTTTCCTCCTTACTTGAAGTTTATTTTGAAATGCGACACAAGGAATCCCATAGGCAAACGATGTTACTCAACTCGGTGACTTGTAAACCAACATATTGGAAACCGCGTCGCAATGGTCCAAGTGCTCATCAAACCTCTGCTGAGGCTGAACCTGCTGTTACACCACCTCTTATTGGTAATGATCAAATTCAACAACTTCTTGATCTCCTTAAAAATATGCAGACTTCTCCTTCTCCAGTTGCATCACTGGTCCATTTGCTTTCCATAGCTCTTCTTCTCCTTGGATTATTGATACTGGCGCATCAGACCACATGACTTTAGGATCTCGATTGTTTAACTTTTATCAACCTTTGGCTAGAAATAGAAAAATTAGAACAGCTACTTATTCATTTGCCACCATTGTTGGCATTGGCAGTGTGCCCCTTACTGATTCTCTCCTCCTTAACTCTGTGTTACATGTTCATGATTTAGCTTGTAATCTTCTCTCAATCAGCAAGTTAACTAAACATGCGAACTACTCAGCTCAATTTTTTCCTTCTTATTGTATTTTTCAGGATCTCTCCTCGGGGAAGACGATTGGCACAGCTAAAGAACATGGTGGCCTCTATTATCTGGACATTCCTACTGCGAGTATGGTGTCAAGCTTTGTCTCCTCCTCTAGTGATAATAATTTATTTTTATGGCATAAAAGGATGGGTCATCCTAGTCTTTCTTATCTAAAAAACATGTTCCCAAATTTTGCTTCGAATAAAATTACCAATTTTCATTGTGATGTCTGTGAACTAGCCAAACACCATCAAGTCACATTTTCACCTTCTACTTATAAACCTACTCAACCCTTTTCCATTATTCATAGTGATGTCTGGGGTCCATGTCGTCTTTCAAATCACACCAACTCTAAATATTTTGTGACATTCATTGACGATTACTCTCGCATGTGTTGGGTGTACCTACTTAAAGAAAAGCTGATGTCTCATATGTTTTTGTTGATTTTTTTCACTATGTTCGAACCCAATTTAATTCAACAATTCAAATTCTTCACTCTGATAATGGAACTAAGCATTTTAATACTACTTTCACATCTTTTCTAAAATCTCATGGTGTTATTCACAAAAGTAGCTGCCCAAATAGTCCACAACAAAATGGTATTGCTGAACGTAAAATTAGACATCTCCTTGAAATTACCCATGCTCTTATGTTTACACGTCATGTTCCCAAAGTTTTTTGGGGGGATGCTATTCTCACTGCTACTCATCTCATTAACCATATGCCCAATCATGTCCTCTCCTTTATCTCCCCACTTGATAAACTATGTGAAACTCATTCTGTCAGTCACTTAGACAACACTCTTTCGTTTCGTGTTTTTGGTTGTACCTCTTATGTCCATCTCCATCACACTTCTTCAAGTTTGATCCTCACTTAGTTAGATGCATATTTCTTAGTTATTCTAACCTTTAAAAGGGCTACAGATGCTACGACCGGGTCTCTAAACACCTCTTTGTTAGCCGTGATGTCAGTTTTGTTGAAAGTAAGTCCTTTTATCCTCAGTCTTTCATTCGAGGGGAGAATTAGAATGAATTTCAGCCTGTTACCACCACTCCATCTTCCATACCTACTCCAATCCCACCTTCAAGTCCAGTGGTGGTTCCTTTGGACACCAACACTTCTGAGTCCGTTAGGAGTAAATCATCCTTAATGCCATCAAACACTAATAAAGATGACAACCTTCGTAAGAACCTATTTGACATCCGCTACTCAAGGAAGAATAAAAAGAAAGTAGACAACACTATACCTAAAGTAGTGTCAATCGCTGAACCAATGCAGAGGTCTGAAAAACAAGATAATTTGGATCTACCTATCGCTCTCTAAAAGCAACCACGGACATGCACCAAACATCTTATTCAAGAGTATGTTTCAAATGCTAAACTATCTCAGAATTTCTGTCATTTTGTTACTAATCTTGATCAGGTTACGATTCCTACAAATATACATGAGGCATTAGAAATTCCTGTGTGGAAAGATGCTGTCCTGGATGAAATAATTGCACTTGAGAAAAATAAAACTTGGGACATCACTGAATTGCCCAAGGGAAAGAAGACTGTAGGATGCAAATGGATATTCACTCCCAAATATAATGCAGATGGATCTCTACTGAAATACAAGGCTCGATTAGTGG
>JBAGKO010000013.1:24539286-24551462 GCA_037177275.1 Acacia concinna
GTTTTTTTCCCAAATTTAGATGTGTAGTTTTCTCAAAAATTTAAAATTTGATTCCCCCCCCCCCCCCAAAATAGGTCACCTACCATCTATGATTAAAATTATGAGTTATGTTATTATTTAATGACGTGGTACTCCAAGATTATGCAAGTATTTCTCCAAGGTAGCAGAGGCCCTATTCATAACTCAATAGTTGAAATATATAAAAATTGATTTTAAATAAATAAAAGGTAAAGTAGGTAAACAACAAATTAAAAATAAGGTAATTATCAGATATAAGATATATACTCCCTCCGATTCTAATTAAAAGGATCTGTTGACTTTTTTAGAGAATCCTAACACATTACTTTAAAGTATTAAAATTTGTCAGTTTTCTTTAAATTATATTGTTTGACTTATGAATTAATATATAATATAATAAAATATAATATATGATATGATTAAGTAATATAATTAGCTTATTTAAGATTTTTTAGGATTTCTCAAAAAAAAGTTAACGGCTTCTTATAATTAGAACCGGAAGGAGTATTAAATATGCTGGTATTATAATTTATTGGTATTAAAGTGCATATTTTGCCACCGTTTTATTAGTGATGTTTTCCAATAGTTATTAAATTAAACTCATATATGCATGAAATGATGTTTAAATTGAAGTCAAAATGAAAATTAACCTATTAGAAACCTTGAATTATCAGTTTCAACTGTTTTATCATCGGTTTTGTTGGTTCTTGTTATTGTGGCTTTCTGTTGTTTGGATTTTGGTTTGGAGGGAAGTTATGGTATTAAAATGTTGAAAGTCTTTACCAAAAAAAAATGTTGAAAGTCATCAAAAGTCTTAGAGTAAATTACTTTCTATTGGTTGAAAATTGATTTAAAGTAATTTGAACATATGCTAAAAAGGTACTCCATCGAGTCATAATTATAAGATAAGGTTGACTTTTGTAGATAATCCTAAAAAAGCTAATTAGATTACTTAATTATGTCATATGTTATGTTTTATTATATTATATATTAGTTTATAAATCAAACAATATAGTTTAAAGAAAAATGATAAATTTTAATGTTTTAAAATAATATAATTAGTTTTTTTAAAATTTTTCAATAAATTGAGTTTTATAATTAAGATAGGAGGTAGTAATTAGAAGCACTTATAAGAGGTGTAGAAGAATTAGTCCTTAACCTGCCGGGCTGAGTGATGAGGACTTTTTGTGCGTTAGCTTTGGGGTCCACAATAAAAAATAAACCAAGAATTGCGTATAAGCAAACTTAGGATCGTTCTCTCTTTTCGAGAAGCCTTTTATTATTGGTTCCTAAGTAATCTAAATGCCATGCAAATGTAATGAAAACAAGGGAAAATTGGTTTGGGGTTTTGTAAAATTATAATTAAAAGAAGAATGCAATTTAATTAAAATCCTAAACTATTATTTTTGGTATTTTTCAAATAAATGGAATGGAATGTGAATGAAGTAAATCTTTTGAGAAATTGGTTTAATGGCTATCCTAATTCACTAATTATATGAGAGTCAAAATCCACCAAGTCTTAATTAAAAACCCTAAGTAATCACATTGGCTCTAACACTCCTAATTAATAGCTATTCCTACAATCGCATTCATAACTATTACTTAGGAATGTTATTAAATAAACACTTGATGCGTAAAATGGATTAAATCAATGCAATTGTTTCTTCTAATATTAATGCACAATCGTGATACTCAAATTAATCCAAATCAACTACACAAACTATTAATCACATAGCAAGCATAATCTCAATGAATTAATAAGAAAATACACAATTAAAAATATTCAATTGCAATAATCTAAATTTAATCACAGAATAAACAGTCCTAGTTCAACATTATGAAGTTCAATTAACTCATAATAAAATCTTACTAAAGCTACCTTTAGTTTAATTTAGGAATTACAATAATAATAGAAAATTTATAAAGGAACTAGGATCAAGAAAAACTCCCAATTAGACTCAATAACTCAAACCAAATTCCAATTCTCAAGAGAATGATATTAGCCACGCATAATAACAGTCATGGCTGCAGCCATATATGGAAGAAGGAAAGGTGGTGCATCACGGTGGTGAATGGAAGATGAGCAAGGAAGGGAAACTGTGATTGACATTGTTGTTGATCCGTGAAGAAAGGAAATGGGAGAATAAAAATGATGGTGGTGGTGACGGATGGTGGAGAACGGTGATGACAAGGAATGAAGGTGGCTCACGGAGAGGGAAACAGATGAGTTGACGGCACAATCTCGCTGAGAATTGAGAAACCCACAGCTCTCTCTCTCTTCCACGGCTCTGCTCTCTTCCGATGGTGGTGGTGATCAGTAGCGGTTCTGGTTAATTTCACGGTGAAGAACAAATGGAAGGGAAGGAGAATCAGTGGCGGTAGCAGTATATCTCTCTCTCAGCACTGCACACTTAGCTCCCAAAACCCAGCTCGCGGCCTCCTTCGTGATTCCAGCCGCAGTACACAGAAACCAGCAGCTCCTCTTCTCGTGGCACACACAGCAGCTCCTGAAAAAAACAAAAAAAAGAGGTGTAGGATGGTTAGAAAAACCAAGTAGCAGTGCTGAACGTATGATCAAATCTCATTGATAGATATAAAGAAGAAATCAGAAGGACAATAAGAAAATCAAAGAGAAGGATCCCGGACAATTAGTTATTGATAAACTCAATGGCAGTGGATTTTTAACAAAAATTTGTACTTCCCTAAACATCAAAGCACTCAAAGAAAAACGTTAGTGTCAATTGACTGAGCCACGACTTATTAAGCTAACCAAATACTAGGTCAAATTTATTGTAATACTATAAACTGTAAAAGAAAATACTAAAATGTTATAGGGTGTGAAGTATTTACTAAAATACTACACATAAAATTGTCTTTAGTAAATAATTAATCCTGTTACCCCTCTTTGAGGTCAGCCCACCTTCTCCTGCTTAAAAAGGGATTAATCAAGTAACTAGGTAATTCATACCGATCCAAAAAAAAAAAGGTAATTCAGATATGTTCTTTTAAAAAAATGGCAACTCATTAAATCTGAAAAAAATAAACATTATCCATCAAAATACCTCTTCATAATTTTAAATTTAATAGCAAACCTTAAACAATTTATGTAAGATATTTTATATTATCATGGGATATTTATTTTGGGTTCTAAACTTTATCTATAAGATTTAGCTTAAGTTTGCTACTTTACAACTTTTAAAAGTTGTTATAATTTTCAATCTAATAGCTAACCTTTTCAGTTATAATTTTTTTTTAAAAAAAAATGATATTTAAGATTTAGCTAAAGTTTGTTACATTACAATTTTTATTTTAGAAATTATTTAAATTAATTTATAATTTTAAAGGTCTGCCACTAAATTTGAAATTATAATAATTTTTTAAACAAAAATTGTAAAGTTTGAAATTATGAATATATATGTAGATTGATCATTTTTCTTCAGATTTAATGTGTTGCCGTGTTTTTTAAAAAAATATATAGATTACCTTGTTAAGTTATCCATTCAAATAGAAGAGGCTGTGAGGATAGAAAGTAGATTTTCTTAGAATCTCTTCTCTCATTTTCTTCTTAGTATTTAATTTCAGTCTTTAACTCAAAGAATAAATAGTCTCTCTTTCATTTATCTCTCAGAATCTGATAGTTAAAATAGGATATTGAGAAGAAAATTAGAGAAGAGATATTGAGACAACCCACACCTAAAAGAAAGAGGTGGACAATTTTTGTTTTAAATTTTCTATTAAGCAAATCACAAATTTCAAAACGATGAGAGAGGTGGAGAAAGAAAAAATTGTTCTCCCAAAAAACGGTTTCTTCACAATTTGAAATTGTTTTTGTTAAGAACAATTTTAAGTGTAATATTTCATTAAATACTTCTCATCTTGTACCATTTTGGTATTTTGTTTTACTGTTTATAGTATTAAAGTAAATTTGCTAAATACTAGTAGTTTGTGCAGCTTGAATTTTACAAATTCATGAGGTGACATAATATTGTGACAAAAGAAATCTCAGGAGTCATGGTCCATGTGATTTAATAGTGCTGCATCAACTATCAATTGAAATACCAAAAAAAAAAAAAACTGTTTTAGTGCAATCAATTATTGTCAAGGGTTTACCTAAAAACTTTAAAATTAGAATGCCTCTCTAAATGTTAGGATGTGGATCCAACCTTACCTCTTTTTTGTTTTTTGTTTTAAAATCCATTAATGCTTAATCACACATTACAAATAAACAAATACCAACTAAAGGTACAAAAACAACATATTCTCCTTCATCACCAACCGCCTCATCTTAAAAGGAAGGTGGTAGATGATCAAGGAAAACAAAAGAACCGATAATGCTATATGCTTGCCTCACTTGGTTCCTAAGAATATGGTTGAGTAAGACTTGCCAATTCTTGCAGAACTACAATCTAGTGTCATCAATGATATCTTTAAACGAGTGGTTATATACACACTACCGTCCAATCAAATTAATTGCTTCAACACAGTCCAACATTACAGAAATGTTCATGTACCCTCTGTTCCAGCAATTTTGGAGACTTTGCATGATTGCAATTACTTCCACGATATTAGGGGGAACTGATGTTAGTTTACTCATGTACCTGCAAATATAGTTGCCATCTGCCCCACAAACTACTCCTCCAGCACCACTCTGCCCTAATTCCAGTACTGATCCATCCACCTTCAGTGTTACATATCCTTCCTTCTGTTTCCTGAGACCCCCTCTTTTAATAAAAAGGCGCGGCCTTACCACTACTGGTAAAGTACAAGTTTTTCAACAGCTTAGATATATGTAGTGCTACCCAAAACTTTAAACCGGCTAGACATCGAGTTGAGTTTCTACTTTATAAAATCTGCACCTCAGCGTACCTGTCAAATATTCAGGTTTGACTAGGTTTGCAAGTCCAACAACTGTGTTTTCTAATGATATGCAATCAAGCCCTTTCCCTTTCTTGTCTCTTCCACCCTTCAATTGTAATTTATATTCTTTTTAAAAGTTTATGTTTATATTCATTTGACATTGTGAGGAGTCCAATATAACATAAATTGGTCTCTTGAGAGAAAATTTTAATTAAGTACCTTATAAATTTAGAAAACCTAAAAAAACATGTTAACATTTGCAAAAGACAAATTGGTGATAAAGGGGGAATGAATTTTCTAAATTATGAGCAAAACATCCAAATGCCCCTTTTTTATATGAAAAATGTATTGTAATGATAGAGAAAAGAGGGGGGCTACATTGTGATGATAGAGATAAATGTACTGATTTGGTTGTTGATGATGATGCTATCCGTGAATGTTAAAATTTATTGACAATTGTGATAATGGAATAGTCAAACCCTTTAAGAAATTCATTAATAGTTCAATTGGGTCTATTGTTGAGATTTTTTATAGTAAAGGAGGAGATTTTTTTTTTTATTGTGATTTATATTCTTTTTAAAAGTTTATGTTTATATTCATCTGACATTGTGAAGAGTTCAATATAACGTAAATTGGTTTCTTAAGAGAAAATTCTAATTAAGTAACTTATGAATTTCAAAAACCTAGAAAAGTATGCTAACATTTGTAAAAGATAAATTGGTGATGAGGGGGGAATATGAGTTTTATAAATTGTGAGCAAAAGGCCCAAATGCCCCTTTTTTATATGAAAAAGGTACTATAATAACAGAGAAAAGAGGGGCTGCACTGTGATGACAAAGATAAATATATTGGCTTGGTTGTTGGTGGTGATACTATCAGGGAAAGTTAAAATTTGTTGGTAATTATGTTTTTTGTCAAGATTTTTTATAGTTAAGGAGGAGATGAAGAAAGGCACCTCCACACACACCCCCCCCCCCTTTCACCTCTTGTGTCACTTAATACCTATGACTATTGTCACTTAAATGCTCAAGTATCTTGTGCTTTCATTTTATCAAAACCGTGATAACCATTATGATTATAACAAATACTATTACAATTTTAGTTAATACTAATTGTTACTAATCATTTAATTTCCTCAAGTAACTTGTTCATTCTTTTTGTCAAACTCATAACGAGTCCAGTCAAATCTATTTTTATAATGAATCTCATTAATGATTTAGTTAACACTATCAGTTATGGTCACTCAATTTCGTTGAAATACTCTTTATTTATTTATTTATTTTGTCACATCATATTCATCAAAACCATTATTATTATTATTATTATGAATCTCATTGCACATTTTGTCATAAACTGTTATGAATTACTCAATCCATTGACAAAATCTGTCAACAAAAGTATAAATTAATAACTCATTTGTGATTATCACATTTGCAATGAATAGATTTACAATTGCAATTGTGCAACAAAATGACCAGATTTATCAATGACTTTACAATTTCATCCCAAAAAGACTATATACATTATTTACCATAATGTTTTACTATTAATAAAAATAGTAATCACATTGATAAATTCATTAAGAGCATTTACATATAACTAGAAATTCCATGATAGCAAACAAAGATGTTATGCACAATGAAAATATAACAGTTGCAACAAATCAATCCAATGCCCTTACATATTGTCTTATAGACAAAATCTCAAGTAATATTTTTTTCTTTTCCTCATTCCATTCTTCACCTTTCAACAAGAAAGCAAAAGTTAAGAAATGTCTAAAAAAATTAACTTTGATCTCTTGCTCTTCTAGTAACATTTTTCTGCATACCCTAATCTTTTCCTATGGATTGAGCTCAAGATGTGGTGGAGAGAGAAAAGCATAATAGAGAAAACAAAAGAAGAATGAGAGAAATGATTAATGATGAGAAAAGAGAGGGAGAAGGAACAAGAGTATATCGCAGCCACTGCAGCTGCCAGAAATCTCACCATAACCACTGTTGAAGATTACGCAATAGCCAAGAATTAGAAGGAAAAACATGAAAAAGTCTCCTCTTTTTGCCACAAATTTTGCTCCTGTTCTGGCTACCGATTTGGGAGGGGATAATAATGAGATATAAGGGGATGCGATGGGGAGGTGGGGGTGGTGGAGAAGGAAAGAAAGAGCGGAGAAAAGAAATTGAGATATAAGAAAAAAGAGGGCATTAAAGACTTTTTAATCAAACATTAATATCCTGGATTCTCTTCTAATGACGAATTTGTCTTTTTAAAGTGTTAATACATATTTTAGAGTTGAGAATTTCATACGGTATTTATTTGTCATTTTCTTTAATTTTTAATTATATGATCGTTAATTTTAAAAGAAAAAATTGAGAGAAAACGAAAAAGAAAAGAAACACGAAGAAAAAAAAGGTTTTACCTTATTTAAAAAGAAAAAGAAAAAGAAAGGAAAGTGAAAAATAGAGGAGAAAACTGAGTGGCCTGAAAATTTCTCTCAGCAAGTGGAGAGATTGGGAGTGAAAAGTGCTTATGCGGCATATACCCCTACAACCTTATCTATCATTCACCACAGCCGTCTGTCTGTCTCTCGATCCTCCCTATACTCATCTCCAAAACCTCGATTCTGCGGCAGAACAACCTCAACATTGTCATGGCAAACCCCCTCAACCCATTCCTACCCTTTATTATATGATTGCCGCACATTATTAAATATTTCATGCTGGGCCTCATGATTGAATTTTACAGAGGATTATCGCAGCTTACAACCGAGAGAATAACCCAAGCGCCGCTAGCATTCTCTATCTGGAAAATGGAGTGCGAAGAACGTTGAAGTTTAAATGCGATGATTGTGATAATTAACATTGACAACTAGGCTAGGGAGCTCACTCGTCTCTGTATTCTCACCTAAGCTATCTCATTTCATGTTGTTGAAGAAATGCACGGCATGTTGAGGTGAAACAAGTTACTTGGCAAAGTGGGCTTGTAATATCGTTTTTACTCTTTCCACTCAATTGCAGAGAAGAGGTGAGTATAGAGGGGAGGTTTTATACGAATAAAAAGTCATCAATTAAGGATAACTTACTAAAAGAAGTATTATAGGGAGACTAGTAAAGGTAAACATTAATGGAGATGAGAAGAGACTCGGAAAAATGCATAAAAAATTTTCTAATGAATGCCAACAAGTAAAAAATAACCTAGCCCAAAATCAAATTCGCAAAGATCTAAGATGAAACTGTTCAAATCAAATCCAGATGGAGGGCCAGCGAACCAGCTCATGAAGCACAAACAGTTACGTTATACTTCAAAGAACTAGTTTCCTTTGGTTCTCGGTAGGATTATAGCCGAAGAACCGACAGAACCGGAAAATGTAACCAAAGAGGGAAATCCAGAAGAGGAGGAATACACAATCTGGATAAAGACGAGTCCCTCAGACTTTGGTCAGAGAATGGATGTATGCCTCCAGAACAAAGCCGGCAAGAAATCGATCTTAAGATCTCAGCCCTTGCAGCTGAAAGGAGAGGCAATTCATTTCCACACTTAACTAACCCTACCAATGTTATTTACCAACAACAATCACACACCATCGCAGGCACGGACAAAACGAATCAGTCTAAGCTAAGCGAGGACCAACCCCTGTACAAGTGTTGAGTCATGAGAGAATGGCTCTTGTGCTTGTGTGTGTAAATTCAATTGTGTATATATAGAAAGAATATGAAACCCTAGAATTGGCCAATATGGACCTCTGCTACTGCGGGCTCCCCTTTCGGTCATGCATAAAGTGGGCCTCAGGCTGACCCAAAAATATTTCCTCCCACGTATAGAATTCAACAATGTCTTCAATATGATTTGCCGTTTAAAGGCCATTTTATCCCAAAAAATATTTATTAAGAAACCAATTATGTCTGAAAAGTTTCTTGAGAAGTAATTTTACCCCTAAAGTATTAAATCTGGAGCAATTTTATGACCGTTATTTAAGTTAAGTTTAACAATTAGGTTCAATTTTATCCTAGAAGTTAGGGCAAAATTACTACAGTTTAAAAACTTCTGAAACAAATTTACACCTTAACTAAAAGAAAAAACACGACGTGGACAATATGCTGGTCAACTAACGATCATGACAAAATTGCTTAAGATTTAATATTTCTGAAGTAAAAATAGCCTTTAATCCTTACCTTTAATACGATAGTACCTAGGGAAAAAAAATATTACTCATCTAATATAAGATTCACTTTATTGTTCAATTTTTTCATCATAATTGATCTATTATTAAAAACCTGAAAAGCTATTTTGTGAGAAGTCACAACTTTCCCTTCATTTTCATTTCAGAAAAATAAATTAAAATATCTTTTTGGCTTATAAGAAAATAACATATTTTCCTTTTTTATATAACATGTTCCCTTTTCCTTATGTACGTTGCAAGAATTAGATAGAAATTTATTAACTCTAAGACTAAATATAATATATCTTTTTTATGAGGGGTTACCTTATTGCTTTTTTTTTTAATTTTCTTCAGTTCTTTTAAGTTCCAATGTGTGTGTGTCTTTTATGCATTATACTATAAAAAAGTAGTTAACAGTTTTTATTTTAATTTGTGACTGACTTGTACATCTAGATACATAATACGAGTATGTGTGTTTGTGTGTTACAGTATAGTAATCATTAGCGTCACACCCATCTGTTCTTAGGTTTGATCCTAGAGAATAGAAGGTGTAAAGAATTTATGTTTGGAGCTTTCTGCTTTAGGGCACCTCAAAGAGGTAGTTACCTTTTGGGCCTATTCGATTAGGAGCGCTTGGACTAGTTGGTTCGCAGGCTCACCGAATCTAGGAGCTCAAATTACAACCAGATACTAAAATTCGGTGGGTTCATAGACAAAATGTCCACCATAAAAAAACAGTATAGTAATCATTATTGTTTTACGTATCACATGATGCTCAAAAGTTAAAAGTTGTCTTAAAAACAATAACAGAAAATGGCATTCAAGTTTTAATAACCACAAAAATTTATAAAAAAGTTTTGTAGGAATTTCCCCTATTAAAGAGGTCCCTAAAGACTTCATTGATATTAAGTTTAATTACTAAATTATTCTCCATGCCCCCATTCATTAAAACAGAGGAGAAGAGAAGGCAAATTCTTGAGCCATCGTCTCTCATTCAGGAGGTAGAAAAAGAGCAAAACTGACAAAGAAAGGCAATGTCTTTCCATGTTCAATGATTAAAGCAATCATCTCTCTTTCTAATCTCATGTGGAAAATTTAAACTTTTCAAGTTTCATCTACTCTCTTATAGGCTAAATATTGATTTTTTTTTTATGTGGGTTTGCACATTTTGTGCATTAAAAATGAAAGGCTTGACAAAGGTTGGAGCTTAAACTCATTTGTGGACTATCTACTCTAGCCCAACTAACTCATACAAATATTTTGTTAAAAGTATCATCCTGAGTAATGAATTTGGGTTTCATCGTTTTTGAGTAGGGTTGATAAATTTGTGCTATATTTTTTGCTATGGTAACAAAGGGAATTCTTTGCTTTTAGGTGCCAATAGAGAAATGTGATCAAGATTTATTTCCTTAACAGTGCTGATATGATATAAAAAAATATGTTGTTAAAATCGACAATTATAATTGTTAATATGGTTGTTGTAGTTGTTAATACACATTGCATGTTACATATTATCATTGAAAATGGCTAGTATGTTAGGGAAGAAATCATTTTGTTTCTTTCATGTGGAAGGGAAGTTTTTTTAGTAGTGTGGTGGTTTGGTAAGAACAATATACATAAAAGAAGGCACAAGCTATGAGGAAAACGAAAATGACATGCATGAACTTGTTAAAATAGCCACATGAACTTGTTAAAACAACTACATGGAATTGTCCAAATAAAAGAAAAATGCACTTGTCAAATTGAATACATTTGTCAAACTAGGTAGATTGTATTGTCAAAATAGACACATTAACTTATTAAAACAATCTCATGGACTTGTCAAAATAGTCACATAGAATAGTTCAAATAAAAGGAAAATGAGCTCGTGAAGTTGAATGCACTTATCAAAATAGGTAAACCGCATTGTCTAGACAGATATATGGACTTGTCCAAATAAAATAAAAATGAATTTGTTAAATTGAATACATTTTCAAAATAGGCAAACCACATCGTCAAAATAAACACATAGAAAAAATTACATGTAATTATCCATATAAAAGGAAAATGAAATCGTCTAATTGAATACATTTGTCAAAATAGACATATCTCATTGTCAAAAAAAACACATAGACTTATCAAAACAGCCACATGGTTTCGTCAAAATATGATAAATGAGAAACAAAAGCACAGGAGCCTGGCTTATGTTCTCCACTCTTTTAATGAATGGGGACAGGGAGGTAATTTAACAATTAGACTTAATACAATAAAGTCTTTAAGGACCTCTTTAATAAAAGGATTCTTATAAAACTTTTTTTACAAATTTTTTTATCCTTAAGACTTTAATGCCACATATACCAAAAAGTTTCAACTATTCAACATGGTTTTTTCGTTATTCATCTTAACTAGATCTCTAATACTAATATGTCATGCCCTTTCATTGAAATATTTATTATATTCATGGATTAATTAATAATTATTTAGTTATTTTAATTTTTATTCTCTTATTAAAATATCAACATGAAGTCATTTTCGTTTAATTGTTGGCTGGGATTGGGGACGGACTAAACACGAGGAGGAGAGAGAGAAGGGTTGAGAGAGAAACTCTCGGCTTCTCTTGCGATGCTGTTCACAGCGCTTTTCCCTCCCCTCCCTACCTTCTTCATCACCTTGCTTTGCTCACCTCCTGTTCCCCCACCTTCCCCCACCCTCCTCTTCTTTCACCTTAAGACCTGTTCCTTTCATCTCTGTTCCCCTGTGGCCTCCCTTCCTTTCTTCTCCACTGCCTCCTCCTTCCATCCCCTTCTTTCTTTACATTGATTCCCATTTTTCTCGAAGCCTTGTCTACTAGTTCTTCTCTTGTTCGCTTTTGTGTGGTTCGTGTTTATGTTTTATCCTAGGTTTGCAGCTTGTGTCTTCGCTTCTTCCATTATGCATCTTTGGCGTTGGGATGTGCTTAGTTTGTGCTCCTCCTAGTTTTCAACTTTGCTTTAAACCAGGTAATATGGGCCGGATCATTGGGTTCGGGCTAGCCCGCTATGAGTTGGGATCATATGAGTCCAGGCCTAAAAGACTCGTATATATATGAACTCACATTTGGTCAACCCAACCCATAACCGCCGGGTTGGCGGGTTGGGCAGGCCAGCCCGTTTTCCCCCCTATTTTT